>JAPPVO010000059.1:61420802-61567328 GCA_030407325.1 Camellia japonica | reverse complement strand
CTTCTCTGTAGAATCACCCATGTCGATTTGGCCCAGACCAGATTTTTTGCTAACACTTCTCTTAAAATTATTAAATTACATATATATGTGTTTGAACTCTTTCATGGAACTCCTTCCAGGTCTTCCCAACCACGTCACTCTCGAATGTCTTATTCGCATACCATTCAATCAATTCCCCGTAGCTGCCTCCGTATGCAGAGGCTGGAAAGCCGAGATCGATCTGCCGAAGTTTCGCCACCATCGGAAGACAGCTAGCTTGTCCCAATCACTTATCGTGGTGTCGCAAGCACGGGTCGACCCAACCCAAAATCTGCGTGCTGCTAAGCTTTCCGCTCCGCCCTTGTATCTGCTCGCACTTTGTGAGCTGGAATCTGGTTATTGGTCCGACCTGCCACACGTGCCGAGGTTTTTCGATGGGTTGCCGATGTTTTGCCACCGAGTGGGAGTTGGACTGGAGCTGGTATTAATAAGCGGGTGTGACCCGGTGACTTGGCAGGTATCGGATTTAGTGTTTATTTACAACTTTGTTTCTGGCATCTGGCGGCATGGGACAGATATGCCAGGTGCCGGAAGATTATTCTTTGGATCTGCCTCGGATTTTGATCGGATGGTGTGTGTTATGGGTGGTCATGATAAAAACAAAAATGCATTGAAATCTGCCTTGTCATATGACGTGGCTAAAGATGAGTGGATCAAGCTTCCTGGCATGAAAAAAGAGCGAGATGAGTATAAGGGTGTGTTCTTTGATGGCAAGTTCCACATCATCAATGGATACCCTACAGAAATGCAAGGTCATTTTGAAAGTGATATTGAAGTATTTGATATTACAACTTGGCAATGAGACCAGATCGAAAATGACTTCTTAGAAGATGACATGTGTCCATGGACAGGTGTCGACGGTGGCGATTCAGGATTATACATGTGTCATGAAGGTAATGTGATGACTCGTGTGGATACTACTTGGCGAGTCTTAGCTAGACTACCGGCTGAGGTGTGCTATGTGGCTTACATGACAGTATGGCAAACCAAGTTGTTAGTGTTTGGTTCTTCTGAATTAGGTGAACCCCACAAAGTTTATGAGATGGATTTAAAGAATTACACGTGGACAAAAATTGACGCACCACATGAATATTCAACCCATGTCCAATTTGGTTGTTGTTTGGAGATTTAAATTAACTTCTCAGAAGGAAACCTCAAAATCATACATTTTTTTAATCAAGTTTTTTTAATGATATAATTGATCGATGGAGACCAAAATCTAATGTAGTGAGCAACTGAGTATGCAAATGGATGTTTAGTCAGCTAAACCCTTGGTCAAATGATAATTTAGGCATTTTTAATTTGTGTGTTACTTAACTGATTCATGTTATATTTATGTTGTCATATATTGTGATGATTTAATGAATGAGATATGTATTAGAACTTCCGTTTGATTTTGGCAATATATCTACAAAGCTATTGCTTTATGCATACGTTGTAATTAGCACAAAGACTTGGTGTTAACTTGGTTGCTGAAGGATTACACATATTGTTGTCCAGAGCTCAGGAGTGAGGTCTGATTCAAGGGGTCAAGGTTGAATCAAATGGTGTTATACTCTCCCATCTTCAGTTCGCAGATGACTCCCTATTATTCTGTGCAGCAGAGGTTGAAAATGTAAGGAATTTGAAAATGGTGTTAAGATGCTTTCAGTTAACGTCTGGATTGAGAATTAACTATCATAAAAGTGTAGTGTATGGGGTGGGGGTCTCAGATGATACTATGGACTATTTTGCTTCAGTATTGAATTGCAATGTAAAGTCTTTACCCCTTAAATATCTTCGGTTACTTTTAGGAGCCAATCCAAAGAGGAAAGCTACTTAGAAGCCTGTCCTAGATAAAGTCAGATGTAGGTTGGCTGGTTAGAAGAGGAAGTTATTGTCATTTGCTGGGAGATTAACGCTTGTGAAAGCTGTTTTATCTGCACTACTAGTGTATTATCTGTTCTTGTTTAGAATGTCTGAAGGGGTTGCCAAATAAATAAAGAGGTTGCAAGCTGCTTTTTTGTGGGGAGGGACAGAACTAAGGAAGAAAATCCATATGGTCAGATGGGTGGATGTGTGTAAAAGTATGGATCAAGGAGGATTGGGCATTTGGAGGGTGAGAGTGGTAAATATTTGTTTACTTGTAAAATGGTGGTGGAGGTTTAGTTATGAGAATAAAGCTCTGTGGAAGAAGGTTATATGCAGCAGGTACAGGTTAAAGGTGGATAGCTGGTTGCCATCTGTTACAGCTAGTAGTAACTCTTCAGTGTTATGGAAAGGTATCACGGTTCTAACTGATCAGAGCAGCAATCTGCTAGAAGTCTTCCTGAACAATTTCCAATTGAAGATTGGGGATGGTAGAAGAATAAGCTTTTGGAATGATAAGTGGTATCAGCAACTGTGACAACCCTCACTTCTGATTAGTGTTAAACTATGACTGAGCATGATAAGTAATTGATTAAGCTGAAATTCTGAACTGATTGCATGAGTATGTTGCTTTAATTGCATTTCTATCTGTTTGTCATTTAATGATCTGTTCCTATTTTGATTTCGGACTGCGAATTGAAAGCCTTATCGGCGACCGAATCGGAAATTGATAAGTGTTATATGCTGATTAGGATTTATGTGATTTTATGGTAGGTTTAATTAAAATTTGATTAGGAATGATTGAAGTAGAATCAATAAAGTTAAATTACATTAGTTTGCATTTACTACCAAATTGCCATTGAGTGGATTAATGCTAGGCCATTTATTTAGTCTTGATTCATATATGTGTTTGGCATCATTCTTCATCACTTTTCCTAGACCAAAACCGTGAGAGAGAGAGAGAGAGAGAGAGAGATAGGAGAGAATTGATTTCAACAAGATTTGGCTTGGAAAATTAGGAGAATTGAAGGAGATTTGCAAAATTAGACCTCCATACTTGGAATTCAAGACCTAAGGTAGAGAATTCATTCTTGTAATTGTGAATTTAAGTTGTTTCTTGCATGGTCCATGGTAAAATTGGTGATTAGAGTCAAGAGTTAGCTCAAAGTGTTCTATTGAGTAGCAATGTTTGCATGCATGTCCATGTCATTGAGTTTTGAGGTCATTTACATGAGAATTCCTACTTGCATGTTCATATTTTTGGTTGTAGTCCATGAATCCATCATATTTTAGAGTTCAATCTTGCATTTGACCATGTTTTGGAGCATTGGAATTCATAAGAACTCATGCATGTTGTGTTCTTGCATTGTTTTTCAAGTTTCTTTGAAATTGGTGTTCAATTGGCTTAACTTTGGACTTGATTTCATAAATTGATCTTTGAAACATGTTGTATTATGGGTTTTTAAGTGTTTCCAGAAAATTAGCCCAAAAGAATCGAGTTTGAAGCTTTAAAGGTTGAGTTTTGTGCTTAAGGATCAATCTGGAAATTCCAGATTTTGGATCCATGCTCGAGCGTGGGCGTATACTCTGAGTACATGCACTTCCGCTCTATAAAGTCACGCTTGAGCGTGAAATGCATAGGCCTAGAAGTTCATGTGTTTTGCAGTCCGCTCGAGCGAGAGAACTCATGCTCGAGCGAGGATCTGAGTCTCACACTCGAGCGGAGGTCGAGCGTCCGTCGAGCGTGAATATCATGTAACCAGTACTTTTCATGAGTTTGCAGCCCGCTCAAGCGAAGGAAGTCACGCTCGAGCGGAGCTTCATTGTCTGCATGTCCGCTCGAGCGTAGAAAGCCACGCTCGAGCGTGGACCCCTGTTTCAGCAAATTTTGAAAAGTGTTTTAAAGTACATTTTTGCATCCTCATTTCATCCTAGGCATTCCTAGGCCAAGTTTAAGGCATCTTAATAAGGATAATGTTTTAGAACCACACCGAGTCAAGTTAAGGGGCTAAGTTATTAATCCCAAGTGTGTAACTTAGTGTGTGTTCGTTCTGCAACTGTGTAAGGTTGGCACCCGAGGACGATGACTAGCCTGTCTTTAGCCCAGTGCTCTGTGAGTAACAATGTTGTAAAGATATGTTCAATTATAACTATTTCTGAACGATTGATTATACTGCTTTCTGAAATGGCATCGTTTACTAAATGAATGTTTGTCCTATTTGTAAATTGTATTTGTGGCATCCATAGCAACTTACTATTACTGTACTATTACTACTGCTGTTACAGAGATCTCTGTCAGTTCCAACATTTGGAACTACCACTATTTACTATTTTGATGGCCATCAACTGACTGTTCGGTCTGTTAAGACCCACTGTACTGTTTTGCTATCAGATGTACCACATATGACTACTATGGTTTCTAATAACTGTTACGGCATGGAATATGAGCCACTGATTGAATAACTGATTTACTGATGCAAATGACTGTTTTAATTACTGAAAGGAAATTCATTCTTAACCCCTTTACGCATTTGTTATTCGCTGGGCATTAGCTCACTATTTATATTTATATATAGGTGTCCAGGCACCGGACCGAAGTTAGGAGCATCAAGTTAAGCTCTCGTTTTGTCAAGCCAACCTTTGTGCCTCACTTCGAGATTCCAAGTCCGTTCAAGCTAAGGCTATTTTTTTGGGGTGTCTCAGTTTCATCCTTTTGTCTCTGATCTATAAGAAATGTTTAAGACTTGACTGTGCAGTTATGGCGAAGGGATTTGGTCCCTAGCCTGGATGTTTGTATATGACGTATGTATATATGTATTGGTTATGAATGTGGCTTGTTCATAAAAGTCTTTTTGCATTCAGATTGTCACAGCTCATTGGACATCCTTTTATTACTGTTTGGCTTCCGCCAGCCCCTTACTCTGTATTACTGTCATTACTGTTATGCAGGCCTTTGGTAATCACAGATTACTGGCTGGTTACGATACTAAACCCATAGGGGTGGGTTTGGGTCGTGACAGCAACTGTGTTTGAAAGATGTGTTTCCAGGCCTTTATAGGCTATCTCTAGAGAAAAATGATACATTGAGAGATATCTTTGATAGGAAAGATGCAGTAGGGGTTTGGAATCTATCATTCAGAAGAGTATTGTATGTGTGGGAAGAGATGGAGTTGCAGAATCTATTAAACCTACTGGCAGCAGGTCTTGCAATGAGTCTAGACCAGGTGGATAGACTTGTTTGGTTAGCATCTAAGTCAGGTCAGTTCTCTGTGGTTACAATGTATAATGTTGTTGTGTATAATTTAGGCCCAACTCTTAGAATTTGTAAATTGGTGTGGCTGAGATTTCTCCCTCCTAAGGTCCAAGTGTTTGGGTGGTTAGCTTGTAAAAAGAGAATCAAGGTAGTTGAATTCTTACAAAGAGTTGGTGTGATTCAAGTGTCCGGATTATTCCTGTGTGTGTTCTGTAAGGCTGCCACTGAATCTGTGAATCATATCTTAATTTGTTGTCCTTTTGTGTGGAGTGTATAGGTTGAGTTGCTGAATTGGTCGGGGACTCAAGGGGCATTACCTGAATCTGTTGATCAGCTGCTGTTGTGGTGGGCAGGTGGGAGAATGATGAGGTTGGAAAGAAAGATTTGGAGTGCTATTCCGTTGGCTATGCTGTGGTCAATTTGGAAACTTAGAAATGAATGTATTTTTATGGCTGCTATCCCAAACTAGTATGAGGTGTGTGAGTTGATTAAGACTAGGATTGCTATGTAGATGAATCCACATTTGAAGGATTTTAATTTCACAATCAATGATTTCATTTGTAATATAAAGCAGATCAGATTGTGCCTTGGAGGAGTAGTGATGCTGTGATGGGTGCTGTGTTACTGTCAATTAAGTGGTTGGAGCTCAATGTTGTGGAGACCACAATTAAACTGCTGCTACATTTTAACTACATGTAATGTGTCGAATAGATGTTGTGATGCTTGGGTGCTGCTGCCAAATGGATGCTTTGTGATGGAAGGGTGTGAATTGATCTAGAGCTACTTGTAAACTGCTGCTGCATGCCTATTTTAGTTTTGTCATGCTGTGATGCTTGGGTGCTGTTGTTTCTTTGCTTTGCTATGTTTGTTGGTCTTCAGACAAAGCAACTCTGTTTTTACAGCAGTGATGGAGGCACAGTTTGTAGGTCTGCAGTGATGTTGTGATGCTGTCTTCAATACCTCATGGATGCTTTGTGATGGAAGGGTGTGAATTGATCTGGTGCTACTTGTTCACTTTAGTGTTGTGGATGTTGCTGTCAATTAGGTGCTTGGGTGCTGCTGTTTCTTCGCTTTGCTATGTTTGTTGGTCTCTCACCAACTAGGAGGTTGGAGCTTAATCTACTCCAAGCTCCTCTTTATTGATGTTGTCTATCATATGTAAACTATGTGTGGTTCATCAATAAAGTTTTCTTTTACCGATCCAAAAAAAAAAAAAATTAGCACAAAGACTTTCTTTTAAGGTTCCAATCTTGTGTTATTTTAATTCTTACACTTTTAATTAGTTTAATTTTGAATTTTAATTTTAGATTGTATATCAATTTGATCCAATTAATTACTTCGTTAATGTTTTTGACAAAAAATTATTACTAAATTAGTTAAGGTTAACTAACTAACTTGAGCAAGTTTATAACTTTACCTTTAAAAGTATGACACTTGTCACTTATATACGTATTTTTCATTTAAAAATATTAATAGTTGTAATTAATTTGAGTAAATTGAGATAAAATTATACATTTAAGGTCAAAATTAAAGCAAATTGAAATTACAGATACCAAAATGGCACAAGAGTTACATGGACTAGTGGCATAATTTGCCATAATTGCAATTTGAATAATTTAGTCCTTACATTTTTAATTTTGTTGCAATGTAGTCTCTCTGCCATACGTTAACATTTTGAATGGGGAAAAAAAATCATCTGTAAAATTAGAGGGATGAATTTTAAAACAAATTGTAGGGACTACTGATGTAATGAATATATTATACTAGTGGTTCTTGTAGTTTATTTTGAATTTCACTTTAGTCCCTCTAATTTTACATATAGTCTTTTTTCATTCTAAATTCTAACGTTAAGTGATGGATAGATTATATTGTAACAAAATTGAAATATATGAACTATATTGTTGAAATTATTGGTGAAATTTATTAATTTTTCTTTCTTGTGCAAAAATTGTTACAAATTCTCAAGGGTTTGCACATATGCTTTTTCGGTCCCAAATGTTCACAACAAAGAACAAAGAGATCAAATTAAAACATAATTACAAATACAAAACTAAAATTATAGAAATCACAGTCAAATTTGGCTCATATTAAAGGAATCAATAGTGTAATTTATGATTCCATCAACAACAATGGTTTAAGGATTTTAAATGGGGATGCAAACGTTTGTTCTTTTGTTTTTAATTTTTTAAATATTATATCATGTTGTTTTTAATCACTGTTGTTTTAATAACTAATTATATTTGATCTCTTATTTTAGTAAGAAGGTTAGTGTATATAAAATTATTCGATTAAAATGATCATATCCAGACAATCTAGAATTATTAATCAATGAAAAATAAGTTGGGAAGCTTGTCTCAAAAAGAGTAGCCAAAAAAATACTTTCTAATGCTCATGTGGATCAAACATAAAATCATGTGAATCTTATTTCGGCTAAAATAAATTTAACAAACACATTTTCTGATGGTCACTTTCATATGCTTTATCCAAAATAGTCTCTCACTCTCTTCATTTGCTCTCTCTTTGATCCAAAACATTCTAGATAGAACAACAGCTCACTCTTTATACAAAAGCTAGTCTCAAAAGAGTACCTACGCAATCTCTTTAAAAAGCCAATTAAGCATCAAAATCCATGATCATACAAACAAACACTATATCAAATATTTTTACAAAAAATATTTAAGAACTAATTTCAGTTATCACGAGGATAATCACTAAAATGTTATCCCGAAATGTAAAAAAATGAGCCTTTCGAGACAATTTTGAAAATGTCGCTAATAAATGCGCTTTTAGGGAAAAAATAACTTGGTTCCAAAAAATTTTTTTTTTTAGACAACTTTTGATCCCAAAAAGTTAGTAATTCATTACTAAATAAAATAATAACACTTTTGGCTACAAAAATTGAAAAATCTAGAAATCTCCTAAATACTGATTTGTGATTATGTATCAATTTTAAGCAATAAATAACAATCTCATTCAAACAAGCAAGACAAATCGACACAACGATTTTAACGTGAAAAACCACAATTGAAGCGCCTCCAATTGTGATTAAAAAAAAAACCACGGGCAAAAGCCACAAAAAAATCTACTAAGAAGACATAAAGGAATTACACAAGTGTACTCTCAATTACTTAGCGAATCCAAGCCCGAATCGAATTAACCCCTATGTGCCTCTTCTAGCCCCATCTTCACCTCGGAATTGTCTTACCCAACGTTGAATCCACAACGCCGATGTCGTATCACGACGATGAGCCACTCCGGAATCCACTAAAGTTTCAAGCCCGAATTCTACGGAATCCACTGAAGAATAACACTCTCTTTTGTATTGAACAAAACAAACAATCCTTTGATGTATACTTTTCAAACCACATTTAAACTCAAATAAACATCAAAGAAACTAGCAAAGAAGCTTCAAATATAAACCCTAATATCCAAGAAGAAGATCTGGAAGTCATAACCCTAAAATCTGACTGAAACACATATTTATAGAAAATCGAGCCGCGAAGTGGCAAACATGATAGGATAAGATCACAAACTCCTCTACATAGGCACAATTCGGATTGGATTTGCATCTAAAAACTCATAGCCTCACTGAAAATATAAGCTCGAATAAAATTACAACTGAAAGGAGTTTTGTCAAACAGAATTGCCAATAACAAAAACCTAACAATTTCCTCCTTTAGCAATGCCGTGACAAAACACACTTAACAAGTAAAATCCTAATCCCCCCAACCCATTACAGCCAACAAAAGCAAACTTCATTCTCAAGGTCATGCTCTGCAAAACAGCTATTAGTGTCACAATCTCCAAAACAACTATTTGTGCCACATAAGATTGAAAGTTTCGAGATGTCTCAAGTTGCCTTGGAAGAACTAACGATCAAGAAAGAGGAAGAGCTCAAGTGTGCGATGGCTACCATTGGTCTTTGGAACCAAGGATCAAAGATTTTGGACAATATTATTAGGTCTCAACAAATGTGTTCTGACAAGAGTGGCATTGGCTTTGGTGATAACAAAGTGGCAAACATGATAAGATAAAATCACAAACTCCTCTACATAGACACAATTCAGGTTGGATTCGCATATAAAAACTCATAGCCTCACTAAAAATATAAGCTCGAATAAAATTATAACTGAAAGAAGTTTTCTCAAACGGGATTGCCAAGAACAAAAACCTAACAAAAATATTTTGTCTCTAAAAGGTGATTTTGTTTCTAAATTTTCGCCTCTAAAACCTTAATTTCTTGAAGTGAAATCTCTTTGTTTTCTCTAACAACCCACTTCATTCGCTTTTTTGCTTTGTTGTTCTATCTGTTCCTTGTTTCCTCTAAACTTAAGCCAAACAGTCTTAAACATCTCTCTTTCTTCCTTTGTTGTTCTATCAGTTCCTTGTTTCATGGATCTCCTTTCGGGTTTTCCAAATCATGTCGCCCTCGAATGTCTAATTCGCATACCTTTCGACCAATTCCCTGTGGCTTCCTCTGTATCACAACGACAATTTACACTTTTGATGATTAAATTTAGCGACTAAAAATTTAGTCACCAAAAGTATAACAATAGGCGACTAAAAAAAATATTGATTGGCCTTAACTTAGATTTCAGGCTACTAATTATTGTTTTAGTCGATATATATTAATTTTTCCCATCCAAATAATAATTTAGTCACCAAATAATTAACATAATTTCGTGCAAGTTTAATTAACATAATTTCGTGCAAGTTTAATCTAGTCTTCGGCGATCAAAAAATTAGTTATTAAATATGTATTTTCAGTGACCAAAAACATTTAGTCGGCAATGGTATTACACTATTGGCGACCAAATTTTTTTTTTTTTTTGGTCAGTTTTTGTTCATGTTTTCGCTACTAAAATAATTTTAGTCGTCATATGTTAATATTTTCCGACTAAAATTTAGTCGCCAAATGTTTATAAAATTTTAGTGGGAAATATTTCATATTGGCGCCCAATTTTTTGCCCAAATCTCTTAGGCCACATTTGTTTGGCAGATTAGGTTGGATGAGATTATTAATGAGGGGATGGTTAGTGAAGAAATTGTTAATGTGTAGATTGTTAGTGAGGAGATTAGGTGAAAGTGTGTTTGTTTTGATGATATAGTGTGACAGATGGTTAGTGATGTGATTGTTAGATTCTTTTTATAAAAAAATCTATAAAAAAAAATTCTATATTAAAAAATATCTAAAACATATATATATTGAATAACAGGTTGCAATTGCCATATATATATATAGTGAATAACATGTAGCAATTGCCACAAAAAAAAAAAAAATCACCATTGTTCTGGACGATCGGCCGAACATCTAGGCGGACGTCCGAGAGGACAACTGGGTAGACTCGATCTACTCTCACTATTTTCCTAATCCCATACTTTTCCCAACTAAGCTAATCCCCCTGGACTATAAATATGCCCCTCCCATTTCACCACCAAACATGCTGTGGGTGGGACCCACAGCCTTAGTAGTCCAGTCCGACCACTCAAACCGGTAAACAAACATGGCCTTAGTCTTCACACAATTCTTTCTCTCTCTTGCTCTCTCCTTCTCTCTCTCTCTCGCTCTCTCTCTCTCTCTCTCTCTCTCTCTCTCTCTCACACTCAGAGAATCAATCACCACCCGTCCTCATCTCACCATCGCACACGACCACAATGTCCGTCAATTTTCCACCGTCGAACATCGCTACTGCAGCTCACCATTGCCTCACCTCTCATCGACATTCAGGTTATTCTCTGTCCTTCTCTCTTTTTCTCTCTCTCCCTTCCTCTATTTCCCCATTTCACTCTAGTTAGAAGGTTTTTTTTTTTTTTTATGCTGTAGGATTTTGATTTTTGTGTTTTGAGTAAATGGACTTTGATTTTTGCTCTAGATTTAGGGTTTTTTTGAACTGATTATCGAGTAAATGGGTCCCTTTGCTTCAAATCTATTTTCAAGTATTTTAACTGAAAAGTTTGGTATTGATTCTTTTGCTTTATATATGTATATATATATCTTCTTTTTTTTTTTTGAGGGGGGGGTGTAGACGTCCCCGAATGCCCCGGGAGGATGAGTCCCGTTCTGTTCATTTTGGGCTCATTACAGTTCAGGACTCAAATGTCACGGTTCTCAATCTGAACCAAAGAGTCCAAATCTGGCAAATCGTTTTGAGAAAACAGATTTTTGAAAGAAGTGCCAAACATGGACTGCTTTGCCAGATACAGAGTCGCCACCTAAATATTTTATTTTTGGGAAATTAGGAAACCCTGACTCGTTGCCTAAGGCCACGTGTCCGTCATCACCAAAGTTGCCTCGGCTCGGGAACTTGGGTACGATTGGGAAGGTCACTTCGTGAGCACCCCCGCTCGCCCGATCAAAGATCGGCCTCTACTAACCATGATATCTAGTTTTGAAAACATTATGCGTTCTTATTCCGGTTATTAGCCTAGATTTACTATGTGATGCGCACAGCATACAAGTATAGACCGGGTCGCCTGAATTGGAACAAAACATTTCATGTTTGTTTTTGAAAGATGGTTTGCTACTCGCAAGTAGGCTTAAAATGCAGATTTTGCCACCCTCAGGTGGGCTTAGAAAAGATGGTTTTGCCACTATCTAGTGGGCTTAAAACTCACAGTCAATGCATGTTCCAATCCAAATGACCCAACCTTCACCCACAGGCATTCAGGCAGTTATATCACATAAGCAAATAGCCTCATGATAAGCATGCTATCATGGCAGTCACTCACATACATGCAAGGATGCTAAAGCATAAAACTTACCGAATACTCCAAGCCAAACGGAAACTATGTTAGAAATCCATGCATAATCCTAACTATACAGAAATGCCTAATGCAACACATGCAGGAATGCAACTAAGCAGGCTCGGCTATTCTAAACATGGCATATGGAATGCTACAGCTAACATGTATTCAACTCGGAATTGAAATACAAATGCAGTTAGTATGATGCGCCGAGCCCGGTGCATGCAAAACAGATGAATGAATGCAAACATGCTATCATACTGTATGCTAATTGAAACATGTCATATTCTAACCATCATAAGCTGGTAAATAAAAGGGAGAAAGACGTGGGGTTGGAAGACATACATCACACGCACGCACACTTATTATAGTTGTGCCCTCGCTCGGAGGGTCCGAATAAATAATATACAGTCCCGAATAAATACAAAATCCTAATTAATTAACAAATTAATCTAGGAAAGCAGTAAATTAGCATGCAAGCTAGGGACTGCCTCAACTCTGCTCCGGATGATGAATGATGCATGTTCGGGTTGCCTTGCGTGGAAATCCATTGCGATGCCCCAATTAGCCCCTGTTTACAATTAAGCTTGGAATATTGCACGAAGCTCCAAAAGACTATCGGTTTCTGATTTACTATAACAAAGAACAAGAAAGGGGCATGGCAAAGTATTTTCACACATGTATGCATACCTCGATCCTCGTGCCACCAATCACGCATCTCGATGCATGATGGCCAAGGAGTCGAATTGCACGACTCAATGTGAGATGAATGCACATATAAACACAACAAGACCGAGACTCCATCATGGTTAATCCGGAGTGTCGGTGACCGGGAATTGAGACACGTTTCGTCACTCGGAGTGCGAAACGTCCCTCGTTTCCCGTGTTTGGGCTAACTCCTATCCCAAACACAATGCAATATACATGACATGCATGAATGCAATCCTAACATACAAACCTAGCATACGCAATGCTATGAGATGGCATACACAATGCACGATGCAACATGGCATACACAATACTCTAACATACAACCTAGCATACGCAATGCTATGAAATGAAATGGCATACGCAATGCATGATGGACTTACACCAACATGAGTGGACCTCAGCCACACTCACATCAGTGGCCATATTATGGAAATGGGACAACTGAAATGCGTGCACACATGCACGCAAACCGAGCACCGAATCTAAGGCACAACATGCAACTCTAACAAGGCATGACAAGGGATGCAAGATGGCATGCAATAGCATAAATGACAGCTCTGAAACAGTATGCAAAGTGGTCCCGAAACATGGAAACACGACACCCAATGCATGGGATAAGCTCCGAAACTCAAAACTAGTCCAATGCATTGAACCACAAGTATACAAAGCAAGCATTATTTGATCATGAAGTCTAAAGACAGAGCTAAGGCAGTCCCAAAACATGCACATTTCCAGTTTAAGGCATGGCCAAAAGATGCTAACATGATGGATTAAAATAGCATGCAATTTTGACTATGCATGTATATGAAGCAAGTAAGAACTCATCAAACCAACAAAAATCAATGAATAAAACATGCCAAAAAATGCCCAAATAACCTCTGAAATACAGCCAACACATGTAAAAATGAGGGGTTCCTTTAGAGGGCATACGAAGGGGTTATTAAGCACATGCATCAAGGACACTTAGCATAGTCAAATAAACTTTGGAAATCAAATATGATAGTCCTAAAACTCATCAAATTGGCCCTGAAATCAGTCAACAAAGCATGCAAGATAGGGCCTCTTTGGAAGGCCAAAAAGACCATTAAACAAAACAAGGTGAAAGGGGGTCACCCCCCTATGATTTTAAGGCTCAAAAATGCATCAAAGCCACTGAAAATCTACTAGATTTCAGTGGCTAGGAGGCCAAACCATGGCCAATGCAAGTGCTCTAATGCATAGCCCTAATCATGAAAAAATGAAGCATGCATAGGGGAAGATGACCCCAAACAGAGAATAGACCTTAATCAAACATGAAGATGATGTCAAAAAAAGACTGTTTTCAGTTTAGGTTGAGGTCCAAAAGGGCTCACAAATAGGGCTAATGTATCATGCAAAAATAGCCCTAAAAGAGAGATTAGAGACAAGGGATAGTAGATGGCCTCAAACAGCAAAGAGCCCTTCAACAAAGTTGAAAAGGGGCTCAAAACAAGATACTTTTCAGTTTATGGAAAATCCCAAATATGCTCACAAGTAAGGCTACAATATGATGCAAAAATGGCCCTAAAAGAAAGATAAAGAGCAAGAGGCAGTAGCTGGCCTCAAACAGTGAAGAGCCCTTCAACAAAGTTGAAGAGAGACTCAAATAAATCACTTTACAGTTTGGCTTGAAGCCCAGAAATGCTTACAAACAGGGATAATATATCATGTAAGAAATAGCCCTAAAAGAGAGATAAAAGGAAAGGGGTAGCAGATAGCCTCAAACAGAGAAAATTCCTCAATCAAACATGAATATGAGCTCAAAATAAGACTATTTTTAGTTCGGGTCGGAGCCCAAAAATGTAAGCAAAAAGAGCTAAGATATAGAACAAAATAGTGCAAAAAATGGGAACATAGGAGCTTACCCTTGTGGAACAATAACACAGTAGCTTTTGGTCCAAGGAAATGAGCTTCTAGCCTCTGAAAATCAGCCTCAAAGTGTTGGAATGGAGGATGGAGATGGTAGGCTATGGGTAGTAGGGTAAATAGTGCAAGAACAAGGTGGTTTTAAGCTTGGATGAGAGAGAGAGGGAGAGTTGTATGCAAGAAGCTCCAGCTGGTTTTTGTAACCCTTGAAAATGAAGCTTAGGTGCTGACTTTATAGAGGGAGAGAAGCAAAGAAAAAGGGGGGGGGGAAAAACCAATTCAAATTTCCCCCCAAAAGGGCAGCCCCTCGGACAGTGGGTCAAGTGCAGAATAGCTGGCACAGCTGGAACACACTCAGGAGGGCAAAAATGGCTGACCAGGTTCAAAAGGTTCAGGTGGCCGGCCGGCCAGGCAAGGTGGCCAGCCGACCAGTTCAGGTGGCCGGCCGACCAGGTCAAAAGGGTCAAGGTGGCCGGCCACCCCCTAGGATGAAGCCCCAGAAGTTAGCTTTCCAATACCGCAAACCTTGCATCAAAATTCCTCCTGTGCAAAAAGTTATGCCTGTTTTGGTGAAGCCGCGCAGATTCGGTCCAAACGGATTTCAACCAACCATATCTCCTCCACCCGGACTTGGCTCTAGGAGATTCTTGAGTGAAAAATGAAGCCCCGGAAGTAAGCTTTCCAACGGTGGTGGCCTCATATCTTAATTCCTCCTGTGCAAAGAGTTATGCCCGTTTCGGTGAAGCCGCGCAGATGTTTTCCTCCTTCCCGGATTCATGCTGAATCACTTTTGACCAAAAAAAGCTGGTTTTTTCAGAAAAATTGTTGGCCTCCCACTCTCCTACAACCTTTCTAACAATGAAAATAAGGTCTCCACCAAAAATGAACCCAAACGGATGCAAAACGAAGGTTCGGGGGCCAAAACGCGCGACCCGGGGCCCCGAAAATAGGCTGTTAGGCACCGGAAGTGGCGTTCGACCATGAAGTTGGTCTCTCGGACCACAGTGTCCCTCAAAAGGGAGAAAATAAGGTGTATGCCAAAAATCGGAGCAAACGGAGGTGGTTAAGCGGTCCCGAATCGAGGCACACGGCCGACGGCTCCGAAAAACCGGAAACCACCTCCGTAGATCATCTCTCAGTGGCCGTAGGCTCCAAACGGGAAAAATGGCCTACGACCACGAAACGTAGCCTACGGCCACTGAGAGATGATCTACGAGACCTCTCTCTCCCTTCGGGAAGAGAAAACGGAGAAAATGGGACCTGGTTCGCAAACCGAGGCAAGGTACAAAAGAGTCCGGAAGTCCGGAGGCAAGGCTCGCAGCCGAGACTCCGCAACCTCAGAACGAGCACAATATGCGACATCACCAAGCGCTCAATCGGTGACGTCTGAGTCTTAAGGTCGGTCAAAAATGGGGTGTCTACAGGGGGAAGGTGTTAATTTGTACAATCTAATAAACCACTTAACCTTGTTTGGGAAAAATTTCTAAATGAGGTTATCTTAGTTGTTTCTTCTACGCATGACGATTGAGTTCTACCTAAAGCTTTGGTGATTACATTAATGGAGGGATAGTTGAAAAGATAGAAGACATAATTCTTTGTGTTTGTGTGTGACACATGCATTTAGTACTAGTAAACAAAGCCTTTTTTTTCCCATCTAACAAATAAATAAATAAATAAATTGGATTTAGCAAAAGGCACTAACAAAACAAAAGGCAACAATTAAAACCTAATCAACTTCAGTTGATCTATCCAGCAATGGATCAGCTTTCATAATATATCTATGAGAAAATATTGTTGATTTTCAAGAAGTTATCACTCTGTCCTATCACATTACTAACTATGGCAAAATTCAGTCATTGCTTTGCATTGCAGGCTTTCCTTCTTCATCACCATTTCTTTACTAGCTTTATTTGACTTTTAACTTTTTTTACATGGGTTATTATACAAGACACCTTAGATATATGCATGAGTAACACTATCACATGAAGCATTTACTAATAATTAGTTAGTATGATGTTTAGTAATCCCTATACTTCTCCAAGTTTACTTCAATTTTTCTACAAACAGATTTTTATGTCATGGATCTTCTCAGATATGATTACTAGTTTACTATAAAGACTAGGCCAATTTAAACTTTTAATTATATTAATCACCGAGACCTAGGATACTAGTTACTATAAAGACTAGGCCAACTTAAACTTTTAATTATATTAATCATCGAGACCTAGGAAAGTTTATTTAATCATAACTAGAACTCAAGTCCAATTTTTTGGTTGGTTGGCTTGGAGAGGGAGGATAAACACCTCGAGTTGTCTTCAAAGAATTGGCATTTTAAATGGTGAAGCTAATGTAAACTTCATTTTTTGTAATGAAGATGTGGAAGACTTAAACCATGTATTGCTCTTTTGTCCTTTTATCTAGAAGGTTTGGTCTCATATTATCGAATGGTGAGGCTTGCAATGGGTACTACCTGGCTCTATGAATTGCTTACTACAATGGTGGACTGATATTAAATTTAAAAAACAGGATAATATAATCTGGAAGGCCATTCCTTTGGCTATGCTCTGGTCCATTTGGAAACAGAGGAATAATTGCATTTTTAAGGGGTCAGAGCCAAATATAGGAGAGTTGTGTGAGACCATTAAATTGAGGATTGCAATGTGGAGCAAAGTATCTTGCCCCCTCCTTGGATTTTTTAGTTAATGATATTATTTTCAAATTGCAACAAGTCAAAGTTTGCATTAGGGGGATTGGTTAGCAGGCTTGGGGCAGAGTATTTAGGCTGGTGATTTTGCTTTAGGTTTGTGCTGACATTACTTGTTTTTGCTATACAACCTTTTGTACCATTTCCTAATTCCATGCTTCCATACCCATTTAGGCTTTAGTTACTTTAAACTTTGTGTCAATCAATTCTACATCTATATAATCTCATTATTAAACAATCTGAATTTTTTTGTATGGTTGGGATTGTTTGTCTTATTGTTGGTTGAATATGAACCATTAGATCGAAGGTTTACCTTAAGGATTAAACTAAGATTAGTAAGGGACCTATTTATACATCTTGTGGGATTATTTTAAAGGGAAAAAACTCAACTTTTCCGAATCTTGCAGTTCTCTTCATTTTTGTTGGGGGAATTTGGGTTGTCTTGAATCTTCCTTTGAAAGTGTAGATTTTTTTTTATTTGCAACTTTTTTTTTTTTTTTTGGTGGGGAATGGGAGGGGAGGGGAGTAAAAATTTGGGTAAGAGTTGACAAAAGAATAAACAAAAAACAAAAGCACTGGTTTGTAATGTGGCAGGGATGAGCACTAGTGACTAACTAATGTAGTCAACCTTAATGTTCTTTGACTTGTGTACCCGTTTATTACACAGTTTCAGGAGATGCTATATACATGAATTGTTCTATTTCTAAAGATGACACAACCCCTATTATGGTAGTGATACCTGGTTTAACAAGTGATTCTACTTCTTCGTAAGTAGTTCTATCACCGTTAAACCTATTTCTATACATGTCCTCAAGTCTCCTGATGTTGCTATGGTGTTTTGAGGAATTTAAATTTCAGTATGTTATTTTTTTATGTCTGTGCTTTTGTTAACTTGGTCTTTATTATGGGTTGGTTTTTTGTGTATCAACAATAATGAGAATAAGAAGTAGATGAAGCAAAAGAGTGACGAGAAAAAAAAAAGGCAATAGAATATTAGTGAGAACTAGGCTATTTTTATGGGGTGCTGGAGTTGTAATTATGGATAGTGTTGATTGAAAGCATACATATCAAACAGTTTTAACGGCGATTATTTTTTTTTTTTTTTTGGTCGGCAAAAAAGAGGAAAACTTTATTGATGCAAGAATCAAGACAAGGTAATGGTGATTATTCTTAATGCAGCAGTGCACAACATTAACCGACAAAATATGGTTCACCTATTGGCATCAAATAAAAGAGTAGAGGCTATATGTTATTTGATTATTTTATTTGAACCGCTTAGTTGTAGGTATTTATAATGAGTGACCCAACTGAGCAGTTCACTAGATAGGGCTCTTGCCAAATTGATCAGTATAGATAGGCATCACAAGAGTATTATTGAATAATTGATGGGGCATTTTTATTCTAGTTTCAACTTTCAAGTGCATGCCTCTCCTTCCAACTCTAAACAATCTTTCTAAATCTCCCATAAGGCCTTAATAATTGGTCTTTTGAGAATTTCTTCTAACCAATCCTGAAAAATAATCAAGGAAACCTCTTTTTTTCTTTTTCTTTTTTCAAGTATAAAAATTTTTCAAAGAAGTTTCTTGCTAGTTATTTCTCAAAGTCGAATATTTTTTTTTTTTGTTTTTTTTTTTTTAAGTTTAATGGGTATTCTATAATTATCTTCTGAATATGCCAAGTTTTTGAGAGCTTCACATTAAGTTTCTTTTTACTAATCCTAAATGTAAAAAGTAAAATATATGAATTCTTTATTTAAATTTTGTACTGATATTTCTTAATTTTTTTTCTATAAGGTTGATCCTGATGAGGTAAATGCTCTAGCTCAATTGATGACATGGAAGACTGCTGTAGCAGACATTCCTTATGGTGGACCTAAGGGTGGAATTAGATGCATGCCAAAGGAGTTAACTAATAGTGAATTGGAATGTCTCACTAGAGTCTTCACTCAAAAGATTCATGATCTAATCGAGGTTAATAGGGATGTCCCTGCCGTAGACATAGGGACTAATGCATGGACCATGGCTTGGATTTTGGATGAATACACGAAGTTTCATGGTCATTCCCCTGCTGTTGTGACTGGAAAGCTCATAGTAAGTATTGAAGAAAAAAATCCAAGGACATGTTTCTTGCTTCGAAATAATATTTATTATTTAAATAGAAAGTAATTTCTATCAAACTCTCACAAGAACCTTACAAATTTTAACTTTGCATTTTAGGATCTTGGTGGGTCCCTGGGGAAGGAGGCTGCAACTGGACGTGGTGTTATTTATGCCACAAAAGCTTCACTCCCTAAATATGGAAAATCAATCAAGGATTTGACATTTTCCATACATGCATTTTTGTCATGGCTTTTGTTAACTTGTGCCCTTAAGGCACATTTTAAGAAGTTTGTAAACGTTGTACATTTTGTATGAAAGTCCGTGCATTGAAGAATGTAGAATCTTTTTAAGTTTTCTTAACATGTACCTTAAGGATTCGCGTTAACATGACCCTTTTGTCATTGATACTTCAGTGTCAATTTATGATCAGACCTATTTTCTAAGTTACATTATTAACACTAAAAGAAAACAGGACAAATAATACGGAACTTTTTGCGACGGTGTAAGTGCCGTCGCCAAAAATCATTTTTTGCAACGCCGTGTAGGTGCCGTCGCCAAAAAAGGTCTTTTGCAACGACGTGTAGCTGCCTTCGCCAAAAATGACCTTTTGCGACAGTAGTGACCCCGTCGCTAATGACTGTACAATAAAAATACAGAAACATTTGTGACAGGGTGAGATAATACATATCCAATTCCACCATTTATATCAATAATCATCCAGTTTCATATTTCCAATGTCAATTTGAATTATTTATTCAAAATAACATTTTGATCTAATTAGGGCAAATTCCCCTTTTCCAAATATCAACCCATGTACCAAAATCAATCATTTTAACATAACATGGCCTCATATTCAAGCCCATACCCATTTATTTCGCATTCATCAAAAACCCCTCTTTTTATTTCATACCCAAACCCTAGGCTTGATCAAACCATTTCTAAAACCCACCATTGTTACATAATGACAAATAACCAAGATAAAAATCATATGAAAGTGTAAAAAAATCCCTACCTCAAGTTAAAAGACCAAGCAAAGAAAAGGTGAAACTCCAACAACGCCGAAACCAACTTCCAATCGGATGAAAACAAAGATCTTGAGATGCTCTAATTTTTTAACAAAGGCATTAGGGTAGGGAACCCACTAGATCACGGTCAAAATTTAAAGAGAGAGAGGGTCAAGATTTAGGTTTTTAGAAAGTTTTAGAGAGAGAGAAGAATGAAAAAGTGATATAAAATGTCACTTTCGCAATCTGATATATGTATAATCCGCTCGAGCAAAAGAGTTGACGCTCGAGTGTCAAACAAAAAGTTTTGTTCCGCTCGAGCGCAAAAGTGGCCGACTCGAGGCAGCTGCTCGAGCGCCAACCCGTTCGAGCGTAAGAAATGTCACTTGAGCGTGAAAAACACCACTCCAGTACTTTTGCAGACGTGCAAAGTACTGAGAGCTTGCAGATTCCGCTCGAGCGCAAGAAAAGCCACTCGAGCGGAGGACCAAAAATCTAGGCAACACAAGTTTTGAAAACCAAGAAACCAACCTATTCCAAGTACACCCAACACACCCAAATAACCAAATTTAAGGAGGAATAAAGAAAAAGGGCAATGACCAATATTCAGAAACCATATCAACCCGAGTCCGGAATACAACAAGTGATGGGTCAAACCGAAATCGCTATAACCTCTCCCTTTAAAGAATTTCGTCCCCAAAATTACAAATCAAGTTCGAAAACAACAATAGACCATTCTTAACAATGTTACTCTTACAAATTCACTACCACGGCCCATTCTCCGGTCATCCATTCTCATTGACTCGATACGCAAGTCTCATATTAAAATGAAATATACAATTTCCCAAAACATTCACAATGCTTAATTAAAATCCGAGTTTTCAAAATTTTCACAATATATACAATGCTTCCAAAAGTGGTACAATCACCCACAATATTCCATATTCTCAAAGCATATAATTACTCATATTGAATCCATGTTTCCAAAATGCCCATAACATATACAATGTTCTCATAATTTAAAACATATACAATGCTTATACTTTTCGTTATCATAATCAAAATCTCAATACATGTTCAAGCATTAACAAACAAGTCAGGATATTTCTCTCGGACTTCTAATTCACGTTCCCAAGTCGCTTCCTCAACTCCGTAATGTTTCCACAATACTTTAATCAGGGGAATTGTCTTGCCTCGCAAGACTTGGCCTCGCCTATCCAAGACCCTCACCAGTTTCTCTTCATATGAGGCATCATCATCTACCTTTGAGTTGGTCCAATCCAACACGTGCGATGAATTCGGCTCATACTTCCGAAGCATACTAATATGAAACATGTCATGAACTCTTGAAAGTTGTGACGATAACGCCAAACGATAAGCAACCTCCCCAATCCGCTCTAGGATATCAAAAGGACCAATAAACCGATGAGACAACTTCTCACTCTTCCCAAATCTCATCAAACCCTGCCTAGGTGATATTTTCAAAAAGACATGGTCTCCCACCTCAAAAGACAAGGGTCTTCTCCTACGGTCAGCATAACTTTTCTGGTGACTCTGAGCCGTAACCAATCTCTTACGAACAAGTGCTACCTTCTCCATCGTTTCCCGAACTAATTTTGGGCCCAACAAAAGTGCACCACCCACCTCGGCCCAACACACCAGAGATCTACATGGTCGGCCATACAAGGCCTCAAATGATGCCATGCCAATACTCGATTGGAAGCTGTTATTACAGGCAAACTCCACTAAGGGCAAGTGCCTCTCCCACGACCCTTTAAAATTAAGGGCACAACCTCAGAGCGTATCCTCAAGGATCATAATGGTACACTCGGACTATCTGTCAGTCTGAGGGTGATACGCTGTACTAAAGGTCAATCTAGTGCCTAAGGCGCTCTGCAAGCTTTGCCACAACCGAGCTGTGAAACGCGGATCTCTATCTAAAACAATCGTCACAGGGACCCCATGCAACCTCACTATGTCCTTGATATACAAGTCGAAAAAATAGTCTACCGAATCACTCACGCACATAGGTATGAAGTGTGCAGACTTGGTTAACCGGTCAACTGTTACCCAAATGGCATCACTACACCGTTGAGTCCTCGGAAGGCCCACAACAAAATCCATCATGATATGCTCCAACTTCCACTCGGCTATAGGCAAGGGCTGTAACAAACCCGCTGGCCTCTGATGTTCGACCTTCACTTGCTGACAAGTAAGGCATTTCAATACAAACACCACCACATCCTTCTTCATACCTCTCCACCAAAACGGACAACTAAGGTCATGATACATCTTTGTGCCTCCTAGATGCACCGCAAAACGTGAATAGTGAAACTCTCGGAATACCTCCTCTTGGCAAGACTCCGGCACGAAAAAACGATCATGGTATCTCACACTCTGGTCGGGGTACACATTCAAACCCCTCTCCACTTTCCCACTGGAAATCTTCTGCCTAAGGGTTTCCACTTTAAGGTCACTCTTTTGCGCTTCTAATACTCTGTTCACAAGTGTAGGTTGGGCAACTACCGTAAACAAGGTCGTAGATTCAATGGACTCATCAAGATGCAAGTCAAACTCTCCAAGAGCACTCAACATCTCCCATGCCCGAATGGCGATACAAGCCACACTACTAATTGATTTCCTACTCAAGGCATTGGCCACAATATTGGCCTTTCCCGAATGATAGTGCAACTCAAAATCATAATCCTCTATGAATTCCATCCACCTCCTCTGTCTCAAATTCAAGTCTTTCTATATGGACAGATACTTCAGACTCTTGTGATCGGAAAACACCTCAAATTTTTCACCATACAGATAATGCCTCCAGATTTTCAAAGCAAATATCACCGTTGCTAATTCTAGATCATGAGTAGGGTAATTCCTCTCATGTGTTTTCAACTGCTACGAGTCGTAGGCTACTACCTTTCCCTCTTGCATCAAAACACAACCCAAACCTTCCCGTGAGGCATCACAATATACTGAATAGCTTAAACCCCTCTTTGAAATAATCAAGATTGGAGCAGTGGTGAGTCTAACCTTAAGTTCCTGGAACGACTTCTCACAAGTCTCATCCCATACAAATTTGACTCATTTCCTCGTCATCTTAGTTAAAGGTGAAGCTAGTCTAGAGAAATCCTTCACAAATCTCCAATAATACCTGGCTAACCCCAGAAAACTACGAATCTCAAAAGCATTACTAGGTTGTGCCCAATCTTGCACTGCCTCCATCTTGGATGAATCTATAGTCACTCATTCCCCGAATACCACATGGCCTAAGAACTTAACTTCTTTCAGCCAGAACTCACATTTCCCAAACTTAGCATACAGCTTGTGGGCTCTAAGTAACTCAAGTATTACTCGCAAGTGTTCCTCGTGTTCCTCCTCAGAGGGTGAGTAAATCAAAATGTCGTTCACAAAAGACGACCACAAAGTGGTCTAGAAACTCACCGAAGATCCAATTCATGAAATCCATAAATACCGCTAGAGCATTAGTTAGCCCAAAAAGCATCACTAAGAACTTATAATGGCCATACCACGTACGGAATGCCATCTTCGGGATATCCTCCACCTATACCTTCAACTAATGGCGACCCGACCTCAGGTCTATCTTCGAGAAGCAACAAGACCCGTTTAACTAATCAAACAGATCATCTATACGAGACATTGGGTACTTGTTCTTAACAGTTACCCGGTTCAGCTTTCGGTAATCAATACAAAGTCGCAACACTCCATATTTCTTTTTAGCAAAGAGAGCCGGTGCTCTCCAAGATAAAGTACTAGGGCAGACAAAACCCTTATCTAGTAGTTCCTGGAGTTGAATCTTCAACTCACTCAATTCAGTAGGTGCAAACCGATATGGTACCATAGAAATCGGTGTTGTGCTAGGCACTAAATCAATAGAAAACTCGATCTCTTGGTGATGTGGTAAACTAGTAAAGTCCTCAGGAAAAACATCGGGGTATTCACACACCACCCTTGGCAACTCAACCCGGCCATCATCACACTTACTACTCAAAAAGCTAGCAAGGAGACAACTAAGTTTACTCCACCTACGCGGATCATACACCGGTGATAAGACTCTATCCACTACGTCCTCCAAGAAATAAAAGAAGTCACTGCTCGAGGAACATACAGTAACCCTCTGACGGTAGCAATCTATCACAGCCCGGTATAACGATAACCAGTCTATGCCCAAAATAACATCAAAACTAGACATGCCAAGCAATACAAATACAAAAGGTAATCGGCGACAGGCAACCCCGACATCCCTGTTTCAAGTTGACCTCACCACCAATAAGTGATTCTACACAAATAAAAGACGCTAATTGTGCCAACTCCAACCCCAAAGCCAATGCAAATGCAGACAAGATAAAAGAATAGGATGCACCTGTATCAATCAACATATTAGCAACCCAATTACAAAATAAGAAGGTACCTCTCACTACCAAAGGCGTTGGTACCAGATCTGGCGCAGTAACAGCATACACACGCCTTGTACGTCTCTGATCAACCTGCTCACCCCTCGGAGCATATGCCTAATGTACTGACTGAGCTGAAAAGGCTCCCTAATTGGCCCTCAAGACCTGTTGTAGACACCCCATTTTTGACCGTCCTCAAGACTTGGACGTCACCGTTTGAACACTCGGTGATTATCCATGTTTGTGTTCGTCTCGAGTTCCCGGAGGCCTTGGCTACGCGCCTTGCCTCAGGATCTCCCGACTCGACTGTTTTGTGTTCGGTTTTGGCACCAAACACCTGTGTTTTTGCCTTGAAGGGCAGGGAATGGCTTTTTGGCCATCCCCACACCTCATCGGCCCTCCCCTATCATCACCGGCTGCACATGTTTGCCACCGACCATTGTTTCTTAAAAATAATGGCCGGTCGGCATTATGTTTAGCCGACCGGCACTTTATTGTGCCGATGACCTATTTGGTTGGCCGAGACCTCTTCTTGAGGGGAGTTTGAACCTTTTGAACCCCCTGTTTTAGCTTCTTGAGGAAGCTTGAACCTTTTGAACCCTTGGTTCTAGCTTCTTGAGGAAGCTTGAACCTTTTGAACTCTTGGTCTAGCTTCTCCAAGAAGCTTGAACCTTTTGAACCCTTGGTTTTAGCTTCTTGAGGAAGCTTGAACCTTTTGAACCCTTGGTTCTAGCTTCTTGAGGAAGCTTGAACCTTTTGAACTCTTGGTCTAGCTTCTGCAAGAAGCTTGAACCTTTTTAGCTTCTCCAAGAAGCTTGGCCTCTTTAGCTTCTCCAAGAAGCTTGGCCTCTTTAGCTTCTTAGAGAAGCTTACACCTTTCTAGCTTCCAAGAGAAGCTTGCACCTCTTGAACCTTTTGCCTAGCTTCTCCAAGAAGCTTGGCTCTTTTGTCTAGCTTCTCCAAGAAGCTTGGCCTTCTTGGTCCTTTTGCTCCAAGCTTCTAAGAGAAGCTTGACCCCCTTGACCCCTTTTTGCTTAGCTTCTCTTAGAAGCTTCAAACCTCCATCTTCTCTATAAATAGAAAGCCTCTCCTTCCATTCAAGAGGTTCCAAGAAATTTGTCCAAGACAAAAAAACCACACACAACCCTCCATCTCTCTCCATATCTCTACATTCCAAGCTCCAAACTCCATTGTTCTTGCTCCATTACACACCACCTCCTATCCTAACACCTCCACCACCACTCTAAGGATCTTGGAGGCCATTTTCAGAGGCTAAAGGAGCTGGTTTTGGTCCAGAAAAGGGGCTGTTTTGCTGAGCTACAAGGGTGAGCACACTTTACCCTCTTTATTTCCCGTTTTTGCACCAGCTTTTAGCCTGTCTTGCTTGCTGTTTTGAGCTTTGTGTATAACATAAAAAAGTTCTGTTTTTTTGTGTTTAAGATACTTCATTAAGGACACTTTTCTGTTTGGGGTCGTTTACCCCCTCTTAGGCCTTGTTTGGCCCCATTTTGTGCTTTTTTTGGTGAACTTCGGGACCACCTTGTTTGGGCCTCCTCACCACTGAAATCTTGAGGGATTTCAGTGGTGAGGATGGTGGTTTAGGGTCCTAAGAAGGAGAGGGCCATCCCCTCTCCTTGTTGTCTTCAAAAAGTCTCATTTTAGCCTCATGTGTGAGCACCATTTTTAAGTTCATGTTGGCCATGTCTTAAGTGTTATTTGTGCTTATTTTGCCATGATATAGCACTGTTTTTAATTGGTTTAGACACACCATGCATGCTTAGCATACTTGTCTTGTAATGCCATGAAATTGCCTTAACATGTATCTAGCATTTGGACCACTATGCTTACTTGTTTTGGCTTAGCTTTGTGAAGCTTTTATGCTTGTTTTGACATGCTTAAGGACTGTTTTTGGTTGTTTGGGTCATCCACGCTTTGCTTTGTATAGCTACCATGTAATCCCCCTTGTATGCCTTAAGCATTGACCCCTCTAGCATGCCATCCTTACTTTGTTTAAGTGGTTTGGAACCACTTTCCATGCCATTTCAGTCCTTGTAGCATGCTTGTATACTTGTTTTTCATGGCTCCTTTGATGCTTCAAGAGGTTGTGCCTTATGCTCCATGTTTGGTCATTGTGCATGCTTTTGAATTCAAGTCATTTAGATGCCATCTAAGTGCTCTTTTGGGCTTTATGTTATGTGCTAAAATTCTGTTTTGGTCACTAAATTCATGCCATGTTAGGTCTTGATAAGTGTAGTCCAATGCCTCTTTGGTGAGCCTTAGGTCTTGGACCTTAATTGCATGATATGCTTGCTTTGTTTAATTGGTTTGACACCATTTTAGCATGATTTTCAGAGCCTAGTATGCATGTCATAAGTCCATGTTTTCCTTTTTAAGTATACTTGAAAGGTGTCCTTTGATGCTTAAGTGTTTAGGCCTTAACATGTGCATGTGTGTATGTGTGCTTGGTTCCATTTTCTTAAGCTTTGGCCACTGTTTTGGACCTAATTTAGGGCTGTCCAATTAGTGTAAGTCCCTCCCTTAGCTTGTGTTGCATGTTTACTTTGCATATTGTCATATGTTTGGTCCCATTTGTGATGTTGCATGCCTTGCATATTTGTACACTTGGATCACATCTCACATGCTTAATGTTAACATGCTTGCCCCATGTCTTGCATGATTGTTGTCTATGCCTTGCATGATTGATGTATGTTTTGCATTGCTTACTTGCATGTTCATATTGCGTGATAGCTCCCATGCTTAGGATCGCATTGCATTGGCATGCATGCTTCACCTCTTGACCAAGTCATGATAGAGGTAGAAGCCCCTCCTTGGTTTGACTATTTGGTTTGCATTTCATTTGACATGAAAATGCACAACTTGGTCTCTTGGGCCATCACGCATTGAAATGCGCGATTGATGGTCCGAGAACCAAGGACCATGTCCCTTTGAGTCATACACATGATAAGGGATAGGGTTGGTGCATACATTGCTTGAATTGCATTGCCATGCTATGCCTTGCCCTCTGCTGCTGTCAATTGCAGGTTCTGCAGGCATTCTTTGCCGACCGGCAGTGTTAAGTGCCGACCGGCAATACATAGATGGCCGATGGATCTATTTTGTGCCGATGAACATCAAATCACAGCCGATGGCAATTCTAACCAGCCGGCAGTGATCCCCAACATCCAGTGAGCATATTCTGAGATTTTGGCAGTCTTCAGAGGGACAGAGCAGGGAAAACAGAGGCAGCCTATGCATGGCAATGACTCTCCGAGCGAAACCGAGCATGCGTTGCATTGGGCCCTCTTCCCGAGGCGGTTTACTGCTTTAATTAGATTAATTAATTTGCTTAATTAATTTAATTGGTCTGTAATAATTTAATTAGCTAAAGTAGTTAATTCGTTATTCGGTCTGTATATTTATTTGGTCCCTCCGAGTGAGGGCGTATTTGTAATAAGTGTGCGTGGGTGTGTGCATGTCTTCCAACCCCACGTCTTTCTTCCCTTTTATTTACCTGCTTATGATGGTAGATTAGGGCATGTTTAAATTAGCATACCTTATGCTATGCATGCGTGCATCCATACATTTGTCTCACATGCATCGGGCTCGGCACATCATACAAACTGCATCGTACTTCAACTCCAATTTGAATACATGTTATTTGTAGCATTCCATATACCATGTTTAGGATAGCCGAGCCTGTCTAAGATTGCATCCTTGCCTGTGTTGCATTAGCCACTTAACATGAACTAGGATCATGCATTTGATTACTAACTGGTTTCTGTTTTGGCTTGGAGTACTAGGTGAGCTGTTATGCTTTAGCATATCACATGCGTGTGAATGTTGCCATAATAGCATGATTACCATGAGGCTAGTTGCTTATGTGATATAACTGCTTGAATGCCTGTGGATGGAGGTCGAATTGCTTAAATCGGAATAATGCATTAAAACTGTGAGTTTTAAGCCCACTAGACAGTGGCAAAACCATTTTTTCTAAAGCCCACTTGAGGGTGGCAAAATCTGCATTTTAGCTTACTTGCGAGTAGCAAACCATTTTCAAAATAAACATGCAATGTTTTATTCCAATTTAGGCGATTTGGTCTATATTTGTTTGCTGTGCGCATAACATAGTAATTCTAGGCTAATAACCGGTATAAGAACACATAAAGTTTTCAAACTAAGATATCATGGTTAGTAGAGGCCGATCTTCGGATCAGGCGAGAGGGGGTGCTCATAGCTGACCTTCCCCAATCGTACCCAAGTTCCCGAGCCGAGGCAACTTTGGTGATGACGGACACGTGGCCTTTGGCACCGAGTCAGGGTTTCCTAAATTTTCCCATTAAAAAATATTTAGGTGGCGACTCTGTATCTGGCAAAGCAGTCCATGTTTGGCACTTCTTTTCAAAATCTGTTTGTTTTCTCAAAACGATTTGCCAGATTTGGACTCTTTGGTTCAGGATTAAGAACCGTGACAATTTGAGCCCTTGAACTGTAGTAGACCCCAATATGAACGGAACGGGACCTTAACCCTCCCGGGGCGTTCGAGGACGTCTACACCTGTGCTGACTGTGCAGGCTGGTGACTCTGTATATACCTTAAACTAGAAGCACGAGATGTGCCACCCAACTGTGGACAAAACCTCTTTAGGTGCCCCGCCTGCCCACACTGATAACAAGTGGGCGGCTGCCCTCTCCCTTGGCTCTGGCCCTGAAAACAAGCGAAGACGATGCTGCTCGCTGCCGTCCTCTCTGCGGGCAAGCTGAAGACTTGTGGCCCAACTAACCACATTTGAAACAAGTGATGTCTCCCTGACCACCCGTCCCAGAACCCGAACTCGGCACTAGAAAAATAGATCAGGACTGTGCTCCCTAGGACTGCTAAGGGTTAGAACCTTTCTACCTCTTACCGTCCCCCTGACTATCTTGACTCCTCCTAGAGCCCCTCATCTTTTCCTCCTCTACCTGCATAATGGTCTCAAGATGGGTCGCCGCCTTCACAAGACGTCCATAGTCTCTAATCACGAATCCGGCCACTCTAAACATAAGCCCGGTCCTCAATTTCTTCTCGAACTCCAAACAACAGCACTTCTCACTCGCCACAAACTCAGGTGCGAACTTGGACAAGCTAGTGAAAGTGGCCTCAAACTTGGCCACTGGCGTGTTCAACTGCTTGAGCTAAGAAAACTAATCCCTCAACTTCTCCCTAACTGTGGAAGGCAAAAACTTGTCCTAGAAGGCATCGATAAAGGCCTCCCAAATCCCACCAATGCATTCCTGCGCATACTTCCACCATTGACTTGAGTCTCCCTTCAACTGGAAAGACGCCAAAGTCACTCTCAAACCCTCGTCTTCGATGCCAAGAATCTCAAACGTTTTCACCATCTGCTCTAGTCACTCATCTGCCTTCAGTGGCTCCTTGGGATCACCCAAAAACTCATCCAGACTTGACCAGAAAAACTCTCTCTTTAAGAAAGACAACCCCGCTTCTGCAACCTGGGCTTGGACTTGATTTTCAACTCTGAGAATGTCCATAGACTCTCGCAAGCCCCGGCCATTTTGTGGGCTGAGGCGGCCATAGCCTGTTGACCTATTGGTTTGGCCACGTTGGCCTGATCAACCCCTTCTTCCTATGCCGGAATTTCATTCGGTATAGGCATCCCGTGCCTTCTAGGCCTACCATGCCTACCACGCCTACCACCACCACGTACACGTCTTGACATCCTAATAAAGGTAACAAAAGGTATTAATACATTTACAAATGTGCCGAAGCTAACTCACTCGCGTCCTAATACGATGGCAACAGTAATTCATTCCACGTAAGTACGTAATCACATAAACACATACAAATTTCGTTCATAGATAATGACCGTCCCGCGGCGTTGCTAGATTTCCAATTAGAAACAGCAGTGATCAAATGCTCTTCTAATAGGACTTCCAGAAACCGGTAGGCCCAATCAATATCTTGGGAACTAAATCCCATACCCATATAATCACATAAGCATGTTATCATACAACATTACTAGCATACAAATATCTCTGTAAAGCGAGACAAACCCATTGTGGTACTAACCAATTCCCACGTACCCAAAGTATTCAAACTCGGCACGCTCTGATACCAAGTTGTAACGCCCCCAAAAGTACACAATAAATATAACCCAGAAGCATATATAAATGACAGCATAAGTCAGAGTATAATGTTCTTTCATGTCATAACATAAATAGTACAAAGGATTTAACATAAATAAATGCCCTATAAGCTTACATCTTTCCAAGTCTTGACTTGGTTACAACAAAAGAAAGACTAGCTTATACAATTAAAGCCCTAGGCTATACAAAAACGAAACAAAACAAAGAAGCTCTTGTTTCCCAAAAGTTCCCCCAATGCTATTGCTTTGGTGGAGGCATGCCATCAATACCTGAAAATGTTTTTCCCAAATAGGGTGAGTCATAGCCCAGCAAGGATAATCTAACACAATTTATGAGGTTTAGCAGAGATGTAAGTATGAAGTGCATATACAATACCTATGATAAAACAGTCACAAATCCATGTTCTTATAAGATACCAAATTCAAACCTGAATCCATATTCCTTTGATTCATTTTAAGTTCATTATTCTTCTCAATCCATGAGTCAATGTAGTTACCTTTCAACACCCAACTTGAGACTACAACTCAATGGTTTTCCAATCATACAAAACACACATAAACACTTCAGACTGCCATTTTACGGATATTTCACCCGCGGGATCGCCACCAATGTATAAATTTCGGGACTTTTACCCGGGACACTCCAGCCAACTTAATTGTAATGGAGTCTATCCATTTTCTCCTCCCAAAGAGTGGAGTCTATCCCCTTTCTCCTCCCAAACAATCATATATATACAATATATTTAAAAACATAATCACACGTGAAGTACATCTCATTTCTCCTCTCAAATAATCATACAATACAATGTATTTAAAGATAGTCATTGACAACCAACAAGAGGTTAGTTTCAATTTATCTAATCCTCATGCAATTTCTACAACAATCATAGCTATCCTCCACCGATAGCCTAATACAGTTATTTCTAAACAGATATACAATCTCAAAACAGATAGTTTATTCAAAATTTCCAAAGGTGTGAGATAATACATATCCAATTCCAAGATTTATATCAATAATCATCCAGTTTCACATTTCCAATGTCAATTTCAATTATTTATACAAAATAACATTTTGATCAAATTAGGACAAATTCCCATTTTCCAAATATCAACCCATGTATCAAAATCAACCATTTTAACACAATATGGCCTCATATTCAAGTCCATACCCATTTATCTCACATTCATCAAAACCCCTTCTTTCATTTCATACCCAAACCCTAACCCTTCCAAAACCCACAATTGTTACACAATGACAAATAACTAAGCTAAAAATCATATGAGAGTGTAGAAAAATCCCTATCTCAAGTTAGAAGGCCATGCAAAGAAAAGGTGAAACTCCAACAACGCCGAAACAAACTTCCAATAGGATGAAAACGAAGATCTTGAGATGCTCTAACTTTTTAACAAAGGCATTAGGGCAGGGAACCCACTAGATCAAGGTCAAAATGTATAGAGAGAGAGGGTCAAGATTTAGGTTTTTAGAAAGTTTTAGAGAGAGAGAAGAATGAAAAAGTGATATAAAATGTCACTTTCGCGATCTGATATACGCACAGTCCGCTCAATCGGAAGAGTTGACGCTCGAGCGTCAGACACAAAGTTTTGTTCTGCTCGAGCGTAAAAGTGGCCTGCTCGAGCGCAGAAAACACACATCCAGAATCTTTGCAGACAACAAGCAGACCGCTCGAGCGCAATTAAGTCCGCTCGAGCGTAGGAAACGTCGCTCAAGCGTGAAAAACACCACTCCAATACTTTTGCAAACATGCAAAGTATTGAGAGCTTGCAGATCCCACTCGATCGCAAGAAAGGCCGCTCGAGTGGAGGACCAAAAATCTGGGCAACACAAGTTTTGAAAACCAAGTAACCAACCTGTTCCAAACACACCCAACACGCCCAAATAACCAAATTTAAGGAGGAATAAAGAAAAAGGGCAATGACCAATATTTAGAAACCATACCAACCCAAGTCCGGAATACAACAAGTGACCAGTTAAACCGGAATTGCTATAACCAGTCGTCTTCTTCGATTGAAATCACACCCACTTAAACTGAGCTAGTTGCTGCCCCAATCACCCCAAAATCCGAGTTCTGCACCTGCACCTCAACCAAGGTTTTTTTTTCCTTGTCCTCCCCACCTTCATGTCGTGCTTAATTGCTTTTGATTTCTCTCCCACCTCAGTTAAATTGACCCAAATTTCAAACTTGGGAACACCATCCCCAATTGAGGATGTTTGATCGACCCCTTCAGTAGTTTAACTTTGTGAAGCCCCTAAATATTTCTTTCACTAGCTTTTCGTTTAAGAGTCAAGCCCTTGAACACCTTAGACATACTTATATCCATAAATGTAGCCTAGGGCCCAACCACATCTGAAATACCTAAAAGGAATATTTCCTGAATTCCTCTAGATTGGGCCTGTTGATCAAAGACTCTAAGGGAAGGTGGACCCCTAGTCAGTTCAATTGCAAAATAGTCCGGCCCAACGTTCCCAGAGTTGATGGGATGCAGCTCACTAGGCCTAAACGTAACATGACCCACCCTAACTAGATCCCTCTCCATAGGGCTAGAGTCTATAAGATTCAAGGACTTATTACCAAGCTTTGAGGAAATCTAATGGGATTGACCTTCTCACCCACCGAATGTTCTAGCTTGATAACCTTGTCATGTGTCTGCCTTTCTCCACTTGTGCCTACCGCAGACTTCTGGCCTGCTACCATTCCACTACCCACATGTACATCCACATCCCTAGGTACCCTAGTAAGTTCTATCAGAGTCACTTCACGCGTTACCGAGTTACACGTTGTCGTAGTCCCATTCTTGGACTGGCAGAGGAGAGGCACCAACTCATTTACTCTGTTCTCCGTTGTGTCCATCTTCTTTTGATTGGTCTCAACTAGAATACCAAGGCTCCTTGCAACTTCGGTTCTTATCTCTGATCTATACCCTAAATTCATTCCCTCTTCACGAGATACAAATTTGCACGAAGCATTACCATGGCGAATCCTACCAAAGTCACAACAAAACTCAGTAAGTTTTTTATACTTGTAAAGAACACGGATATCATCCCCTCCTAGCCAAGAACCCCTCTCTGATGAAGGGTGAAGCCTTGTTACAATGGCTTGGTAATATCCACCTCCACTCGAATTTGCAAGAAGCTCCTAGTTAAAAGAAGCCCCTCCGAGTACGCTTCAACTATATCCAACTTTCTGATCCTCTTACCAATGGTTTCCCTATGCACTCTGGTAAGCTTATCTATTGGCAAACCGTGCACCTGAACCTAGAAAGGGCACCAGTGAAACTCTATCTCTGAAGCGGCCATGTCTATTTAAAGAGGTTGAAGCACTAGGTTTCCTATTATAGACCAAGGGGCTTCCAAAAGGACCCTCCTTTGATCCTTATCGTCTGCAAACTGTAAAAGGAACACATTATGACTCCAAGATGATATAATCATACTTGCTCTAAATCTTTCCAAGCACTATGAATAATATTGATTGTAGCTTGTTTGTTCAAAATCTTTGGAGCCAAAATTTTGCTGACCAAGCACAATCCAAAGATGTCCTCACACTCCCCTGAACCTTCCTCTAAATCGAAGTTCTCCATTACTAGATCGGAGAAGACACACAAAGAATCACAGGAATACAAAACACCCAGTGAATGAGCTAAATCCCACTCATATAGATGCTATAAGGAAATGGGGAAAAAAAAAAACCTAGTAGCTATCGAGATGGTGGACCAACTCTCACGTAGAGAGAAAAGCTCTCATTCTAGAGAAAGATTGTGCTTATAATGTGGAGTTTTTTTTTTTTTTTATTTTTATTTTTATTTTTTTTTTTTGATTCATAAGAAATTAGAGCAACACAAGGAAAACAGATCTAGATACAAACCAAGAGATACTAGTCTCTCACCACACTACAGCCAATCATGTCATCAATAAGCAGGGAACAGTTATTAATTAAATGAAAAAATTATAATTCTATTCATTTGGAGTTTAAAACTATAATTCTATTCATTAAATGAAAAATTAAATCGTACTTTTATAATATTATTTTCTTAGCTAATTACTAATGCCAATTACACATTTGTGTGAGGACAGTTATTAATTAATTTTCAAATATCATCTGACATTGATTACACATGTTTTTAACCAATGACATAACAAATAATTTTACAGATGAAACAAGACTTCCCCACTTTTATCAGATAGTTGGAATAAGGGATGACACTAAAACTGTGTATCACGATTTTTAATTGGGAGATTTACCAATAAATCCCAAATGTTAAACTTATGAACCAATTGATCCCAATTTTTTTCTAATAAACCGTTTAGTCCTTGGATATTTTGAGGGACCTTAATGCCCTCATTTAGATGTTATTAGATGCATGCTCTTTATGAGGGTGTGTCACATGCCACACACAATATGTCACGTGACACACACAATGGGTGCCACACATCAACAAAGTACACCAAGGCTCTTTATGAGGGTATGTCACGTGACACACAATATGTCACGTGACACGCACAATGGGTGTCACACATCAACAAAGTACACTAAGGCTCTTTATGCTTTTTGCCTTGGATTGTCACGTGACACACACAATGGGTGTCACACATCAACAAAGTACACTAAGGCTCTTTATGCTTTTTGCCTTGGAGTGTCACGTGACACGCACAATAGGTGTCACACATCAACAAAGTACACTAAGGCTCTTTATGCTTTTTGCCTTGGAATGATGTATGTCACGCGACACACACACGGAAGGGTATAATTGACCACTCAATGTTACTAAACAAAGGAAATAGGATCAACTGGTAAAATATTTCCCCACTAATAGGACTAATCAGAACAATAGAAATAACCTTAGGACCAATCGGTAAAACTGTTTGTGAGATAGGATTTATTGGTAAATATCCCTTTTTAATTTGATATCACATAATACATGTTTGGTATGGGTTTTTTAGTTTTTTTAGTTACCAAAAAAAAAAAAAAAAAAAAAAGAAAGAAAGGAGAAGAAGAGATTAAAATGTCAATAAGATAAAATATCATATCCAAACCATAAGCATTTCAATTTTTCTCTCACAAAAGTTTAAAAAGTCAAAAAGTTCATCCAAAACGAGATTTTTTAGCCACAAGTTAAAATAACTAAAAAGTCAAAAAATCAAAAGGCCAACTCACATCTCAAACGAATGCATAACATTAGTCAACTATATTCAATAATTTTTCAAGCAATAGTACTACATACTCACAAAAGTTTTAAGAAAAGTACATTTATTTATAACAATTATTTTTTATTTAGTCCATATTCAGCGTGTGTTTGGGAAGGATGGTTCAGGCTAAATTAGCCACATGCGGACAAAAGAGGCTTATTTAGCCACATGACGACTGTAGACGTCCCCGAACGTCCCGGGAGGGAATCCTGTTTTGTTCATTGGGCTCGCTACAGTTCAGGACTCAATGTCACGGTCCTGTATCTAATCTCGCAGAGTGCAATGCAAGATCGATGAATCATCAAAGAGTCCAAATCCGGCAAATCGTTTTTGAAAACAGATTTTTTTGAAAGAAGTGCCAAACATGGATTGCTTTGCCAGATACAGAGTCGCCACCTAAATATTTTATTTTAGGGGAATTTAAGAAACCCTGACTCATGCCAAAGGCCACGTGTCCGTCATCACCAAAGTTACCTCGGCTCGGGAACTTGGGTACGATTGGGGAAGGTCACTTCGTGAGCACCCCCGCTCGCCTAATCAAAGATCGGCATCTACTAACCATGATATCAAGTTTTGAAAACATTATGTATTCTTATTCCGGTTTATTAGCCTAGAATTACTATGTGATGCGCACAGCATACAAGTATAGACTGGATCGCCTGAATTGGAACGAAACATCTCATGTTTGTTTTGAAAACAGTTTGCTACTCGCAAGTAGGCTAAAATGTGGATTCGCCACCCTCAGGTGGGCTTTGAAAAGATGGTTTTGCCACTATCTAGTGGGCTTAAAACTCGCAGTCGATGAATTGTTCCAATCCAAATAACCCAACCTTCACCCACAAGCATTCAGGCAATTATATCACATAAGCACATAGCCTCATGGTAAGCATGCTATCACGACAATCACTCACACGCATGCAAGGATGCTAAAGCATAACCACTTACCGAGTACTCCAAGCCAAAACAGAAGCTAGTTAGTAATCAATGCATGATCCTAGTTCATGTTAAGATGGCTAATGCAACGCGTGCAAAATGCAACTAAGATAGGCTCGGCTATTCTAAACATGGCATATGAAATGCAACAGATAACATGTATTCAACTTGGAATTGAAATACAATGCAGTCAGTATGATGCGCGGAGCCTGGTGCATACAAGACAGATGCATGGATGCAAACATGCGAGCATAAGTATGCTAATTGAAACATGCCCTAAACTAACCATCATAAACTGGTAAATAAAAGGGAGAAAGACGTGGGGTTGGAAGACATACATCACACGCACGCACACTTATTACACAATTGCCCTCGCTCGGAGGGTCCGAATGAATATTACACAACCAAAATAAATAACGAATTATTACACAATACTAATTACTTGACAAATGAACTAAGTAAGCAAAGTAAACTAGCATGCTATGCTACGTGCAATGGACTGCCTCAGCTCTGCTCGGAATGATGAATGCATGCATGCTCGAGTTGCTTTGTCAGGAAATTCCATCGCGATGCCTCGCCATTGTTTGCAATTGATTTCCGAAAGTTGCACAAGGCTCCAGAAGGCTGAAACTCCACCCTGGCAAGACTGCCGACCAGCTATTGGCTTGCGAAACACCTGCCGACCACCCTTTGTGGTGGATACCAAAAAAAGGTGGTCGGCCTGCCAGAAAACCTGGTCAGCCGACCACTTTCTGCCCTTGGATCCTGGTTTTCTGCAATACAAGGCAAGAAACAGACATGGCAAGGTATTTTCAACAAATGTGTGCACGACCACACTCCCCATCCTTGCATAAGCTCTAGGGAGCATAGTCCTCGATCCTCGGGCCACCAATCACGCATCTCGATGCATGATGGCCAACGGACCAAATTGCACGACTTGATATGGAATGAATGCACAAATGAACACGACAAGGCCTAGACTCCATCATGTGTAATCCAGAGTGTTGGCAACTGGGAATTGAGACACGTTTCGTCACTTTGAGTACGAAACGTGCCTCATTTCCCGTGTTTGGGCTAACTCCAACCCCAAACACAATGCAACAAGTAGGATGGCATGCACCAATGCAAATCTATCATGCAACCCTAATGCGATGCAACTAAGTGATGCAAATGCGACTAACATGCATAATGCTATGAACTATATGACATGCACAACGCTCATGAATTATGGCATACTCAATGCAACTAACAACCTAGCATACACAATGCGAGGAATGACATGCCATACACAATGCTAACAACATAACATGCACAACATATTGCGCTAACATGCAACCTAACATACACAATGCTATGGACTAAAATGGCATACACAATGCAAGACGGACTTACACCAATATGAGTGGACCTCAGCCACACTCACATCAGTGGCCATATGATGGAAATGAGACAACCGAAACACATGCAAACATGCACGGATGCAAAGGACCGATCCTAAGGCAAAACATGCAACTCTAACTAAGCATGGAAGAGGATGAAGTATGGCATAGAATGACATATGATACAGCTCTGAAATGGCATAAAAGATGGTCGCGAAACATGAAAATATGTCACACAATGCATGCTAGGGGGCCCGGGTACCGAAACTAGTGAAGTGCGTTACACTAGAGGTACCCAAAGCAATGCACCAAAGGAAAAACCAACACCAAACAAACCCTAGGCAGGTCTGAAACAGTGGGGAAATGGCCTAAAATGATGGCTCGGAATGCAACGAAATGGAGCTCATTCAATGGTCTGAAAACAAGGCATACAAGTCCGATTCTCAAACACATTTAAAGAGTACAAAACATGGCAATATGGAATTCAAACAAGCTTTGAAATATGATGTGTAATGAGCCCAAAACATGAACACACCTCAGTATATGCATGGAATGAACCTCAAAACTCGAAGTTAAGAATGGGTATTGACCTACAAGCATGCAAAACCAACATCATTCAACCATGAGACCCAAAAACAGAGCTAGGACAGTCCAAAATAAGCACAATATTAGTTTAAGGCATGGCCAAAAAGTGCTAAAATCAAGGGTCAACAAAGCATGCAAAGAAAGCTAGTGAACCATGATTTACACTAAACGTATATGAAGCACATGAGGGCTTACCAAACCAGCCAAAAATAGAAGCAAGGCATGTCAAATAAACCCCAAAAACCCAGTGAAACAAAGTCCACACATGCTAGAATGGGGTGCTCCTTTGATAAGCTACAAGAGAGATTACTCTACACATGCAACAAGGACAATTAACATGGAAAAACCAGCTCTGGAAATGGCTTATGACAGCCCTAAAACCCACCAAAAAGGCCCTGAAATCAGTATAAGAAGCATGCAATGAAAGGTCCCTTTGGAAGGCCTTGAGGAGGATTGCTCTATACATGCATGAGGGACATAAAATATGGCCAAAAGGGCTCTGGACAGAGTCAAGGAAGACCTCAAAACTCACCAAATAGAGCCTAAAATGTGACTTTACAACATGCAAGTAGGAGCCCCTTTGGAAGGCCAAAAGGGCCAACAAACAAGACAAGGAGAGAGGGGGTCACCCCCCTCTGATTTTGGCTCTCAAAATAGTGTGCTAGCTACTAAAAATCCACTAGATTTCAGTGGCTAGAAGGCCAAACAAAGCATGAAACAAAGGCCTAGATGCAAGCCTCAAAACAAGATGCAAACAAGCATACAAGGGGGTAGATGACCCCCAACAGAAAAATGCCTTTAATCAAACTTCAAGAGGGGCTCAAAATAAGACTCTTTTCAGTTTATGAAAAATCTCGAAAATGCTTGCAAGTAAGGCTAAGATAGGAAGCAAAATAAGACTACAAAGAGGGATGGAGCATACAAGGAGGTAGATGACCTCAAACAGAAAAGTGTCCTTAATCAAACTTTAAGAGGGGCTCAAAATAAGACACTTTTTAGTTTAAGACGAAACCCAGAAATGCTTGCAAATAGGGCTAAGTTATGAAGTAAAATAATGCAAAAATGGGGAAAATAGAGACTTACCCTTGTAGAGAAGACCTCCAGCAACTTCTGGACTAAGATAGTAAGCCTTCAACCTCTGCAAATCAGTTCCAAGATGCTTGGATGGATGGTGGAGGTGGTAGGCTATGAGGTGTAGTGTAAATGGTACAAAAACTATGGGGTTTTGGAGCTCAAGTGTAGAGATATAGAGAGAGAGGTGTATAAGCCTTAACCAAAAATGTTAAACCCTTGCAATGGAAGATCAGCCCCTCCTTTATAGTGGAGAGGCTCTAAAGCTTCTCTAAGAAGCTTCAAATATCCTCCATAGTGTATGGAGGATAGTCCAAATGCCTCCCAGCTGGCACAGCTGGATTGCATTCAAAGAGAGCAAAAAGCAGAAGGCTGGCCGACCAGTTCAAGTGGTCGGCCGACCACTTGCCCTAGTTGGCCGACCAGGGTTCAAAAAGGTCAATGTGAAATGCTGGTCGACCATACCAGAAAGGTGGCCTCCCAAATGAGTAGAATACAGCTATATGGTGGGAAACCAGAAAATGTGACCCAAGAGAGAGGAAAACTAGCTTTCTAGCAAGGTTCAAAAGGGTCAAGAAGAAATACTGGTCGGCCTACCCATATTGGTGGCCTCCCAGATGAGTACAATACAATGATGGTATGGGAGACCCGAAATTATGGCCCAAAAGTGAGAAAAACCAGCTTTCTGTCAAGAAAATCGGCTGGAGGAGAGAGAAAATGGTCTCCAAAAGAATTGCTGGTCTCCCACTATAGTACCACCTTCTAAACAATGAAAATAGGGTCCATACCAAAAAAGAACCCTAACCGATGCAAAACGAGGGTTCGGGGGCCAAAACGCGCGGCCCGAGGCCCCCGAAAACAGGGTGTGAAGCACCGGAGGTAGCGTACGACCACGAAGGTGGTCTCTGGGCCCACAGTGTCCCTTTAAGGAGAGGAAATAAGGTGTGTGCCAAAAACTAGAGCAAACGGAGGTAGTTAAGCGGTCCTGAACTGAGGCGCACGGCCGACGGCTCCGAAAATCGGAAACTGGTCTCCAAACGGGCAAAATGGCCTACGGCCACTGAGAGATGGTCTATGAGACCTCTCCCTCCCTTTGGGAAGAGAAAATAGAGAAAAGAGGACCTGGTTCGCAAACCAAGGTAAAGCACAAAAGAGCCCCGAAGTCTGGAGGCAAGGCTCGCAGCCGAGACTCTGAAACCTCAGAACGAGCACAATATGCATCATCACCAAGCGCTCAATCGGTGACGTCTGAGTCTTAAGGTCGGTCAAAAATGGGGTGTCTACAGTTGCCCCTCTTTGACAGAACTCGGAAGTCATAATTGACGGGAGTAAATGTCAAAGCCCAGAGACGACCCATTTTTGACACGGCCGAAGACTTAGACAAACAGGCGAGATAAACAAAGATGTGCCCGCAGGCATGCCCTCAGGCAGGGGCAAAAGGCAAAATGCAAAATGATGTGCACAAAGCCGGACGTAACTCATGATCATGAAAAGCAGCAAGCTGTAATGAAGCAAGTATTCGCAATAGATGCAACAGTTTTAAGCAAGAATGCAAAGCAACAACTACATTTCATGCAGTTTAAGAATGCAGAGAATTATTCAATTCTTGCCACGTCTCACACGGAGAAGATATAATACCTGTGCAGCTCGTCTGGTCGCACCAGCCTCAAATGAACCGTACATACAATATCGTGCCTACAAAAGAGAGAGACTTAACAAGCACAACATAGTTAGCAACATATGTTCAACACTACATCGAATGCAGACAAACATGGTACCGATGGAAAAGTGCATCACAATGCGAGAGAAACGCGCGTGACAACGCAAGTTAAGCATGGAGGTATAACAATACCGGTGAAACGTGCACAACAACACAAGCGATGTTCACAACAATGCGAATGGCATGCACAACAACGCAAGATAAGTGCGACTTTGAATGCATATTTGACACAAAACAACAAGCAAAGGAATGCAAGTTTCAACGAGGGCGACTCAATCGCGGCCTCCGGTTTACTTCCCGGAAGGGTCACAACGTACTCAAAAAGAATACATCTTGCTCTTGATGAGTAACGATGAAACACGCATTGAAAGTTGGGGTTGAAGTTCCCGCGGAGGGATTTCGCGATGAAAAGTGCACTTTTCTTGTATTTTCTCGGGTGCCGGGGACTCCGATGACTACCAAATTTTGCAGGGAGCTCAAAGGACATGGGAGACCACCTTGGGAACACCACCGACCAGGTTTTAAGGCCATCGACCAGGTTTGAGGCAAAGGGGTGGTCGGCCTACCAGAAAAGGTGGTCGGCCGACCACCTAGCCCAAATCAGGGGCAGTTTTGTCCTTTCACCCTTGTTTCTTTAAATGCACATGTCCAAAGCTCTTTTTGCTCACACCCTCAGATCTGAAATTGCCTCCTCTTCCTTCCTAGACCATTTTCTTTCTCAGATCTGCATTCTATACGCGTTTTCCAACGCCCCACACAAAGTTGTTTCGCGAAAACTTTCAATTCTCTTCACTTTGAACCAATTAAATTTTGATTTCGGTGCTTCTTTTCCCATTTTCACCACTTGGGGTAAGTTTGTCTCAATATTTGGAACATTTTCTCAGGAGTTGACTTTTGTTGACTTTTTCATTTCTCGAGAGTTGACTTTTGTTGACTTTTTTCAATTTTGGCTCATTTTGCTCATTTTTGCTCCATTTTGCTCATTTTTGCTCCTTTTTGCAGATTTCTTGAGATGGCAGGTCATTTTCCCCGTGGCGGAGGTCCCCCAGGTGCCGAGGGTGAGTCAGAAATCATGTCCTTGCCCCCAAGAGTTCGGCCATTTGATCCCGAGAGGTATCATCCTCAGGAGCACGTCCTCCCTCGGGCCACTTTCTACCATTTTACCGATTTTGATGATCGAGCACCTGTGGATCTGCTATTGCGGGAGCCGGAGTCCCACCTCTCTCATTAGGCACGAGAGGTATGTACTTCACTTTTTACATTTTCTGCCATATATTTTGCATTTCACGCACATTTCATGCTATGTATGCTTATCTGCTCGTTTTGAACACATTCGCATGCCATACTTCTGCTCATTCTAGCACACAGCTTGTTCTGAACACTTAGTCTATAACGCAATATTCTGTTTGCATTTTGAACACACAGGTCAAACACTTGAATTTCTGAACACGCAGCCCATATATTGATTGTGAACACACAGCACACACTTGTTGAGAGTTGAACACGCAACCCGAACTTTGAATTTCTGAACACACAGCCCATATTTTGATTGTGAACACACAGCACACACTTGTTGAGAGTTGAACACGCAGCCTAAACTGTTGAGGTGAACACACAGCTCACTATTTCTGAAGTCTAAACACGCAGCCCAAACACTTGATGTTGAACACACAACTCGAACTTTGGAGATGAACACACAGCCCACTTTTTTTGAAATCTGAACACATAGCTCAAACACTTGACGTTGAACACACAGCTCAAACTCTTGACGTTGAACACACAGCCCACTGATTTTGAAATCTGAACGCACAGCTCAAACACTTTGACGTTGAACACACAGCTCGCACTTTGAGATGAACACACAGCCCACACTTTGAAATCTGAACACACAGCTCAAACACTTGACGTTGAACACACAGCTCGAACTTTGAGATGAATACACAGCCCCCTGATTTTGAAATCTGAACACACAACTCAAACCCTTTGACGTTGAACACACAGCTCGCACTTTGAGATGAACACACAGCCCGCTGATTTTGAAATCTGAATGCACAGCTCAAAAAAAAAATTGCATTTGCACGCAGCCCACTACTGAACACACAGTCCGCAGCATTGTATCTAATTTGATTTGCACACAGCTCATACATTTCATTCACACACAGCTTATTCATTTCATTCTGAAACTGAATACATATGTTCATTATGAATGCAGGTGTCTTCCCGTGTTACACGAGGATATGGCTCCATCGTTGCGAGGGAGTGATATACAGAGCTCCCGGAGGCCGTTCGTGATTGGGTTGACCAGGCAGGGTTCGGACCCTTCTGCACAGGGATATCTCGCTATCCTGCTAGCAGGACATTGATGGGCGCCCTTGTAGAGAGATGGTGGGACACCACCAACTCCTTCCATTTCTCCGCTACTGGGGACATGACTATGATCCCATTCGACTTTGCTGTACTGACAGGCCTTGACGTGGGAGGCTGGGCGATTCCTTATGATGAGGATATGGGCGAGTGGGAGGCCGCTTGGATCTATCTTTTGGGAGCTCGCCCACTGGTTGACAGATCTTCAGGCAGAGTCCGGTATACTTGGTTTTTCTCATATTTCAGAGGGAGGGAGCCCGAGACTCCTGAGGAGATAGCGCAGTACACCCGAGGGTTTTTGATGTTCTTCTTCGAGACCACTCTGTTCTCCGATAGGGGGAACATCGTCGGACTTTATTTGCTGAGTGCTCTGGTAGACCTATCACTGGTCAGCCAGTATGACTGGGGTGGCGCCGGCTTGGCTACCCTCTATTGCTACATGAGTGCGACCTCCCGTGGACGGGGCAATACAGTTGGCGGCTATTGGAGAGCCTAGGAGGTACTTTCTGCCCTCTTGATTTATATTTCTGCTTTTCGTTATCTGTACATTGCACATACGGCACACTTTACATTCTGTACTTTGCATTCCGCTTTCAGCATTCAGCATTCTTTGTACATTCTGTATTCACATTCTGCACTAGCATTCTGTGTTCTGATGGCTTTTGCCCTGTTTTCCACAGCTATGGGTTTTTGCGTACTTCCTGATGCTAGCCCCGGAGCTTGAGGTGGAGGTGCCTCTCATGATCCCTTACTCGCTCGTATTTGAGGGCCAGTACCGGTCGCGAGCTCGGGAGACTCTCCCCTACCTGCGGCAATTTTTTGATACGGTGCGGCCAACTGAGGTAATTCAGAGCTCTCAGTTTCTCATGGTTTCATCTTTGATTTATCTTTCTCATTTGCGATTTCTAATCGGCTTATGCATTGGTTATCAGCAGATCACATGGCAGCCTTGGGCGTCCTTGGGTGGAGACACCCGATTTCAGTTTACTAGAGGATGGGCCGCTTCTCGGTACAGGATCCTGTTTGAGGGGCCAGCTGGTAGGGCCTGGTTTCTGGGGGATCGCTTCATGCGCCAGACTATGGGCCTCCCTGAGAAGAGTGTCCCCGCAGCACCTCCGGACGATATGCGATCCACTGAGAGGCTCACTCCCCAGGATGTCAATAGCGCCATGTTGGGTACCGACGTATTGCTACACTTGGAGGATGAGGAGTACGCGACCTACCGTCATACATACTTGATGCCTCCATTGATAGGTGTCCGTACTCCTATGAGGAGGTCTGCTAGCATGCCATCCTCGAGTCGCGCTCGAGCTAGAGACATTCATTCGACCAGTAGAGCCGGCACATTGAGGGGTGGGGCTGGACTGGTCCCCCCGATTCCCCGCTTCATCACACCTGGATGGCCAGATATTCTGACTGAGTTGACAGGATGGCGATACGGGACTTCCTACCCGATTCCGATAGAGCCTCCTATGCCTGATCATCCATACATCAGTGATCCCGACTCACCACAGGTATGTTCCACTGCTTTTGATTTCTCACCCAGATACTTAGGCACTCATTTATTCATTGATGACTTGAGCTTGTATTTGCAGCCTCCCAGAGAGTACATGGACAGGATGCTCGGATTGGTGGCCTCCCTTGAGGGTATGGTCTTGCGGAGGGAGACACAATTGTCCATCCTCGGTGTCCAGGTACTCTTTAGTTTTCTCGCATTTATCGTACTTCTGATGACATGCTGAACTTGAACATCTCACTGCATTGATTAGTTGTATGTGTAGAGCACATCTGACACACACCACATTCACATACTATATCTGCATGTATCCATTGTAGCATTCTTGCATCTGCATCTGATATACATACTGGCTAATGTACTCAAATTGTCCCCTTCCTTTTCAGATGCCCCCGCTACATATTGGGCCACAGGCCGGGCCATCTAGGCCTTCTTGGGGAGCTGGGAGAGGGGAGTCGTCTCGCAGACAAGGCGGATGCAGAGCACATATCATAGAGGAGGAGTCCAGCGAAGAGGAGGAGTCTATGCATCCTCAGTCAGAGACATCTGCAGGCAGAGAGGATGACTCTGAGTCGGGCTCTGAGGGCGGAGGTGATACAGAGGAGGATTCCGAGGACAGCAGCTCCGATTCAGATGGTGGTGCTGGTGGAGATGGTGCGGGGACTTCTCAGCCAAATAGGACGAAGAAGGCCTCTTATTCTTGCACTTGAGAGCACTGATGCAGATGCTCCTGCTTTATTTGCCTTTTTTACTAGTAGTTGTAGCACATTGTACATTATTAGGCAGTTTTATTTTCTGTAAAACTTGTACCCTTGTTGTAAAATGTTGTAACAAAGGAAGCATGATGGAATGAAACAGCTTTTGTTCAAAAAGTGTTGTATTTTATGTTCTTAGCATCGCATCGCATCATTTTGCACATAAATGAGATTGAATGGAATTTGTGCATTGAAAATTGCCAAGTTAGGTAGTGAACCGACGCAACAAACTAAACAACTTAACTTACTAAGAATCAACAAAACCTTAGCAAGTTTACAACTCGATAAGCAAGACACAACAATGTTGAGTAAACGAAGAGTAACAACTCGATATACAAAGCTCGACAACCTGATAAAACTAAACGACTCGATAAGCAAAACAACTCGTAAGCAAAACAACAACTCGATAAGCAGGACTTACAACAAACTCGATAAACAAATGCATTTCGGACGATCGGGTGACGGAACGCACCCGAAACAGAGGAAAACTCGCACCTTCAACACCCCCAATGCATGGAAATGCTAGGGACTTTCTTCCAGAGGCTAGGACAAGACCAAAGCCCCATTTTTCTTCATGGCCGACCACCTAGGGAGCTGGCCGACCAGCTTTTTTGCATTGGAGGGGAGAGGGGTGGTCGGCCTACCAGAAAAGGTGCTTGGCCGACCACCTGGCTTGGCAGCCACCAAATTTTCGACACGTGTCGCCCGAACAGTGTCTTATCCTGTTTAAAGGTTCCAGCCTCGTGGTTCATTCATTTCATCTCAGTTTTGCATCAAAATGGAGGCGTTCCTCATCCAAAATCTCACAGCTTGGATTGCTTCTCTAGATGGCTCGGAAAAGTTGAACTTCCAGGGCTTCGGCTTGAATGCACTATTCACGCTGGGCCGTACTCCGCTGCATCTTCCTTTCCTCCATGCCGCGGCAAGATTTTGAAATCCGGTAACACACGTCTTTAGCTTTAGCGGGCAAGAGATGTGTCCTACTTTCGAGGATTTCCAAGCTTTGATGGAGTCCGAGCACAACGAGGAAATCTTACCTCAACTCCAATTTGGCCACGTCCAAGCCCTAGGACAAATGTGCGGCCTCATTTTGCATGACGCTCGATCATTGATTCACGACGGGGAGCTGGACATCCCCAGCTTGGTTTGCCGGTTTTCTGATGCTGGTAACCGCGGCGACCATCATTGGCAGGGCTATCGGCGACACGCACTTTGCTTATGCTTGCTATCTCATTTCTTGCTTGCCCCGAGCTCCGGTGGATTCAGTGTCCGGTTGATCGAGGTTGCCCAAGGTTTGAAGGAGGGCAAGAGCTGCATTGTCATGATATTGGCTAAGACATTGATGGGCTTAGACGCTTTTCATCGTCGGGAGACGGCTAGGCTTGCGGGGAGCCCACTACTATTGCAGGTAATGTTTCCCACCCAATCTCACATATGTATTGCTCACATCACTCGGCCCTCAGGCTCGGTTTTTCTCACAAAACCCTTTTCTTACTTTTCTCTCATCGTACATCTCTCTATTCTTTATTCTCTCATTTTTCATCCCTCCCCAGGTGTGGTTGATGGACAAGTTACAGATTGTGGAGTCTTGCCCAGCATACTCAGCTCGCGGCTACTTTTTTCGACAATGCCTGGTCGATGCCCTGGATGAGGGGTGGTGGTACAACTGGATGTGCAGTTTATCTGCAAACCGCATCGCTTGGCGCTGCCCTCGGCTCAATCTGCCGACAATGAGTTACAACATGACCCGTCAACCCGGGATTCAATTGATTGGCATGACACACTATGTCTTCTATTTTCTGTTCCAGTTCCAGTGCCAGTTCGGACATGATCAGACTTGCCCGCCAGTGGGGATAGAGTACCCTGCTGCATTCCCGGTTCGAGGCGCACAGCTTGCCCGGTATGCCACAGCATGGAGGACTAGAGAGCTCCTGGCTCCCGCTCCCACTTTCAGTTGCACTTTGTCTGATGAGTGCTTGGATTGGCTCAATGGAGAGGCACAGGAAGGGCCCACTTTGGCATCAGAGGCTTTGACTAGATCTAGGAGGGGGCGCAGGAACACCTGACTTATCTATGCCCCGGATTTATTGCTTTATAAGTACTTTCAGTTTTCTTTATGAATGTAATAAAAAGCAACTTTAATTTGTATGCAAGAGCAGGAAGACTCTGTATTGAAATCAATGAAATTGAAGGTTGTGGGTACTGAAAATTTTCCGCTTTGGTCCAAAAATGGTCTAAGTTGTAAAAAGATTAATTTGAACAAAGTCAGCTTTTATTAAAAATTTTCAAAACTATTTTCGATGTGGATCAGAACTGGACACGCCTGAGATCTATCACTGAGATGCACAACCCCGGACCCTAGCAACTGGAAAGTTGCCCCTAGTCTGAATAGTATCGCGGCACTGCACGGCAACGGAAAGTTGCCCCTATTCTGAATAGCACTACACCGGAGATTACAATCGAGCTCTCGAATGTTGAATAGACAAAGATGACCGAGATGATCAAATGGACAAAGTTGATCGGGGAAAGTTTATGCTGAACTCCACATGAAGTTGCCTACGTATCCCAAAGATGGGAATCAAGCCTTACTAGTTCAGGCTCGGGTTCACTCGAGTATTTTCACTTTCCTTTTACGCGCTCTAACTTTTGCCAAGGCCGCCCTTTGCGGGTTTTCAACCTTGCGAGCTCAGTTTTTATAATTTCAAATTTTTCAATGCTCTAACTTTTGCCTAGGTCGCCCTTTCGGGTTTTCGGCCTAGCGAGCCTCTCAGGGGTAATATTTCTTCAACTTGTCCATGTTGATCGGTTGTGAAAATTCTAGGCCATCTAGGTCCATCAGAACCACAGCTCTACCTGACCAGATAGACTTAATAATGTAGGGACCAGTCCAATTAGGTCTGAACTTGCCCCTTGGGTCGTGAATGGGAGCTCGGTTGTCCTTGAGTACCAAATCTCCTTCTTTCAAATTCCTGGACTTAACTTTCTTGTTGAAAGCCCGAGCAATTCTGCGATGATAACCTTGAACATGGTACAGTGCTTTCAATCTTCTTTCATCGAAGAGCATGAGTTCCTCGAATCTGCTCTGCTGCCAATCTGCTTCGGCTATCTGACACTCAGCCAGTACTCGCAATGACGAAACCTCAATTTCAATAGGTAGAACGGCCTCCATCCCATAAACTAATGAATATGGAGTCGCCCCAGTAGAAGTTCTAATTAAAGTCCTGTAGCCCCACAGAGCAAACGGCAGCTTATCTGGCCAATCCCGGTAGGTTTCCACCATCTTCTGCAGTATGTGTTTGATATTCTTTGTTGGCGGCCTCAACCGCTCCATTGGTTTGCGGCCGGTAAGTGGATGACTTATGAAAAGCCACGTTGTATTTTTCCAACAAGTCAATCACCTCCTTCTTGAAGTGGGAACCGTTATCTGAAATTTCGTTCGGGACCCCATAGCGACAGATGATGTTGTTCCTGATAAACTTGGCAACATGTGAAGCCTTCAACACCGCATAGGATTGGGCCTCAACCCACTTTGTGAATAATCTATCGCAACCAGGATGAACTCATGCCCATTCGACCCCTTCGAGTGACAGCCCCAATCACATCGATTCCCCAAACTGAAAATGCCATGGCGGAGTCATATTGTATAGCTTCGACGTGAGATGTTCATGCATTTTGCATGGATCTGACATTTGTGGCATCGCCGAACAAAGCCGATACAATCCTCCTCTATGGTGGACCAGTAGTAACCCTGTCTGAGGATCTTCCGCGCTAGCTTACCTTACCCCGTTCATATGCGCACCGCATTCCTTCATGGATGGCCTCCATCGGCGTTTTGATTCTTCAGCTTCAACGCACAGCTTATAATTCCCAGATGACCTCTCTTATACAATTTACCTCCGCAGATGATGAACTGCACGGCCATTCTTCTGATTGCCCTTTTATCCTTGGCATTTACCCCTGGTGGATATGCTTCCTTTTCCAAGAAATTCCAAATATCATAATACTAGGGGTTCCCGTCCTGAACCTCATCTATAGCGCCAATCGACTCGTAAGCCGGCACAAATTTTTGGTCGATAATGACTGGACGCATTCGGACTCCAAACGGGATGTCTATCATGGAAGATAGAGTTGCTAGTGAATCTGCGAACCTGTTGTTCTCTCTTAACAGATGAGCAAAGTTTAACTTCTCAAACCGAGGATTAACAAGTCCAAGGTCTGGTGATACATAATCATCTTTTCTTCTTTGACTTTTCCAATCTCCTTTCGCTTGAGATACAACAAGGTTCGAGTCCCGATGACGTCCAACCGTTTTGCCCCTAATTCCAGGGCTGCTTCTAGACCGACAATGCATGCCTCATATTCTGCTTCGTTGTTCGAGACTTTGAACCGGAGTTTGAAGGCTCAGAGGGATACGGGAATTGTCGGTGCTATCAGCAACACTCCTATCCCATACCCGTGCTGGTTTGACGCTCCGTCAAAGTACATCGTCCAAAACTCGTCGTCGATATGCAAAATGGCCTCATCTGGGAATAAGTACTCGACTACTTCACACTCCTTCCACTGGATGATCGGCTAAGAATTCTGCTACTACTGCTCTTCCCTTGACTGACTTGCGCGTCACATATTTCAGATCGAATTCGGAAAGCAACAGCAACCAACGAGCTAGCCTACCCGTAAGCGCCGGTTTCTCGAATAGATATTTGATGGGATCTAATCTCGAAACCAACATTACAGAGTGAGCTAACAGGTAGTGCCGCAGCTTCCTGGTAGCCCATACCAAGGCTAAGCAAGCCTTTTCCAACGGTGTGTAGCGAGTCTCATACTCCAGCATCTTCTTGCTCAGGTAGTAGATGGCTCTCTCCACTTTGTCCTCTGATTCTTGCGCGAGCATGCAACCCATTGTAGTCTCAGTTACTGAAAGATACAAAATCAACGGTCTCCCCGGCTCTGGCAGTGACAACACGGGCGGGTTCTGTAAGTATTCCTTGATCTGTTCAAAAGCAGCTTGGCATCGGCCGTCCCACTGGAATTTCTTTCCTTTATTCAGGAGGCCAAAAGGTGGTTCACAAGTCAAGGTTAATTTTGAGATAAACCGTCTTATGAATTGCACTTTACCCAGAAAGTCTCGCACCTCCTTTTCAGTCCTTGGTGGTGGCATTTCTAAGATGGCCTTGATTTTGGAAGGGTCGACTTTGATACCTCTCTGTGTAATCAGAAACCCCAACATTTTTCCTGCTGTAACACCGAACGTACACTTCTGAGGATTCAGCTGCAACCGAATTCTCTGATCCTTTGGAAAAAAATTTGCAAGGCGGTGTAGTGGCCCTCTCTTTCTTTAGACTTGATAATCATGTCGTCCACGTACACCTCAACCTCTTTGTGGATCATGTCGTGCAATATCGTGGCCGTGGCCCGTTGATATGTAGCTCCAGCATTCTTTAACCTAAACGGTATCACTCTGTAGCAGTATGTCCCCCACGGGGTGGTGAAAGCAGTCTTCTCCCGGTCCTCAAGTGCCATTACAATCTGATTGTAGCCCGAAAAGCCATCCATGAACGAAAGCAAAGCATGCCCCGCTGTGAAGTCCACTAACTCATCAATATGCGGCAAGGGAAAGTCGTCCTTCGGACTGGCTCTGTTCAAATCCCTGAAATCCACGCATACCCGGATCCTGCCATCCTTCTTCGGCACTGGAACAATGTTGGCCAACCAAGTCGGGTATTTGGATACCAACAGGAACCCCGCATCAATTTGCTTGGTGACCTCTTCTTTAATCTTGAGGGCCCAGTCCGGGCGGATCCTTCTGAGTTTTTGTTTAACGGGTCGGGCCTCGGGGTCAAGAGGGATCCGGTGCTGTACAATCTCAGGATCGATCCCAGGCATGTCTTTGTAGGACCACGCGAAAACATCTTTGAAATCTTTTAATAAAGCGACTAAGCGCTCGCGTTCCTCCGAAGACAACGTGGACCCGATCTGGACCAGCCGCGGGTCCTCCTCAGTACCAAGTACAAATTCACATAGTGATTTCATCCATTAAGGGTTTAACAAATCTTTCCTGCTCTTGTTCAATTAAGCGTTGCCAAAATCGGAGGAATTTTTTCCTCGTCGTTTTCATCAAAATTTTGAAAGTCTGAGTTAATACAATAAATCAAGGGCACAGAAAAGTACTCAGAAACCACAGCCACATCATTCTCATTAAGCACATTCAAATCGTCCGATTCTTCGGTTACAACAGACTCAAAAGAGAAAGAAAAAGACGACCTGGACAGGACTGTGGTATCCAGGTTATCACCCCCTGGAATACCAGACTCAGACTCAGTCGAGCTGGAACCTGATTCCGACTCAACAGATTCGGAGGAATCAGATTCCGGCTCACTACCTGACCCGGTGCTGCTTGATAAAAATCCCTCTTCATACTGCCAAATGAGAGAGGGTGCGATAGATGCATCCAAAATGTTTGCTGGTAGGCTCGCAGCCATTTCATTCCCGATCACGCATACCGAGAAGTTATCCCCCAAGCACTTCTGTTCGATCGAAGGATCTGAAAGTAGACACGCCAGTGCTACCCCCATTTCACTTTTGGCGTCCTCGGACTCCACTTTCTTGCTCTGCTCAGCCTCAGCTAATGGGTCCGTGCTCTTCCTCGGCAACGTCATCCCTGGATAACTGCAGGTCAAAGAAAATCTCGAACCCTGGCACACGGCACTTCTCTTCGTTTATCCACGGCTCTGGGAAGCCACAAAATGGAAAGTCCTCCCCTCCGGACGAAGCGTCATTTAGGGTACCCTGAATGGGTCTATGCATCAGCTCAAAAGGCTTCCCCGCCTGCTTCGCTCTGGCTCTCCCAGCCATCTCCTTACCTTTCCTTACCCAATCCTCTTTGATGGGCAGATAACCCAAGCCAAAAGTATGTGGGTTGTGTGGCACTTCGGCCAATGCTGCAACGCCCTTCCGGCCGCTCTTTCCCAATCCCATCCCGGGGATGTGTTGAAGCTTGTTCATGAGGTATATTGATTGAGCACTGGCATACACTCCCTCATTAACAGCCATGATGTTCTGCATAACCCGAGGCCCAGCTAAGGTAAAACCAGATAAGAACACATCCTCCATAGCGTGCTCAATTTCCAAAACTGGCGTAGATACTTCCGGCGGTGGATGGATCGATGAATTCCCAAAAACAATGGCTACTCCCTTCCCATGGGGGTATTTCACCATCTGATGCAAGGTGGACGAAACTTCCTTCACCAGGTGTAGCCACGGCCGTCCCAAAAGTAGATTGAAGGTCGCAGGAACTTCTAAGACGTGAAAGTCTACTTCATGCTGTGTTGGCCCAACCTTGGTATAAATTTTCACTGTCCCCATTACTTCTCTACTTATGTTATCATATGCCCGAATCACCTGGTCTCTTGGCACAAAGTCCGCGGTCTTTAAACCGATTGCATATACAGTTCTTGCCGGGCATACATTGATGGCAAACCCTGTGTCGACGAGTACCACGGGTATTCATTTGTTTCTACACTCCACGGAGATGTAGAGTGGCTTGTTATGGTTCGCACCCTCAGGTGGCAATTCTTTGTCGGAGAAAGCCAACATCGGGGTAGGTCTTCCCGGGAAAACTAAGCCCACCAGCTGTTCGGGCGTTGTGTCTGTTGAGAGCTTGGCCTTGTCCATGGCTGATAAGACAGCTTGTCGATGCACTCGCGATGCCATAAGCAGTCCCCAGATGGAGATGTCTGCCTGTATCTTTTTCAACTGCTTTAGTACAGCCTCTTCTTTGAGTTGCTTCTCTTTCTGTTTCTCAGCCTCCTTATCCTTCCCAGACGCCTCTGGCTGATCTTGATGTGGGGGCTTGAAATACCGCCCGCTTCTAGTCATATGATCGACTTCGCCGATATACCAGGTATCGTCTGGCTGATTGCTCCCCCAATCCTCATCCATGTGGGCAAGACATAGATCATCGTTTTCCCACCACATTCCGTCGGCAGCCAACAGACACCTGTCCGGCTCCGGTACAATTGTACTAGCAGTGTTTTCTGTCCACATGCTCACAGCATTCTCTATCCTCGTGCACACAGCACTTTCAGTCCCCTTAGGGGCCTTAGCTTTTCTGATTCTCTCCGAATCCCCGAATCTTTCTTGTTCTAACTGCGTCAGTACAGCTGGCTGTTCAACACTTCCTGCATTCATAATGCCCAAGTCTTGAGCGAAATTCTTAGTACCGGCGCTCTCCGGCGATGCATTTTGATTTCCGCCCTTCCGGCCACAACTGATGTTCTTGCCCCTGCCGAGCCCCGTTCAATTAGCTTCGTCGACAACGTCTAGTAGGTCATCAAGCCACCTAGTGACCTCTACTGACTCCTCAAAATCTGACCAGTTGACTACCATGCCCTCTGGATCTTGTTCATTGAAAAATTGAAGGTTAGCGAAGTCCCCTTCCACGGCTGCCAAGTCATCTATCCTCTGACCAAATTCATCCCTCTGTATCACGCAAAGCTCTGCCCTGCCGGCAATTCCACATTTGGCCCAACCTGGCCTACTGATAGAATGTAGTCACTCAGACTGTATGCCTCCTCAGCAAAACTCCCAGATTCTTTAGATTCTGACTCAACTGTCCCATTCTCCCTGAAATCTCCCATGTTCTGTCTTCGACAGTCACCACCATTGGTTCGGGTTGGGTTTTGGAGATGTCCAACATGCACAAGTCAGTGCAGTCAGGAAGGAGCACCTCCGGCTTGGGTAGGTGAGAAGGAGTGATATAGATGCTAGGATCGTAAGACACGACCCCAGTCTGGATAAAGTTGATACGTTTGGGGGTGGAACTTGGTGTGCGGTGGGAGAGGGTTTGTTGTGACATTGGGTTTTTCTGGAGGCACAATCACCTGCTTGTCAACGAGATCTTGAATCTCGTGACGCAATCTAAAACATTGGTCAGTGTCGTGACCGTGTTGTTGGTGATATGCGCAGTATTTTGTTGGGTTATGAAAGGGAGGAAATGGTTTTGGCAATGGCCTCGGCTCCAGGGGCTTTAAGTGCCCTTTCCTGATTAATCCCCAGAGCCTTGGACAGGGGCATATATAAAGGCGTGAAGGTTCTTTGGCCTCTGGGTTGGTATTTGGTGGTTTGTGTGTTGCTTCCGGACGCGCCGGAGAAAGGTGTAACTGCCATGGGTCTTGGAGGGGGAATGGTGGTGACCATGCTTACTTCCGAAGCTCTAGCATTTGCGGCATTGCTGGAGCCCGTATTGTTGTTGCGGTTGAAGGTTCTTCTGGGTTGCTCTCTGTCTTGGTCAATCAGACCTTGTTTCATAACATCCTCTATTTGTACCCCCATCTCGTGCAAATCTGAAAAGGTAGTAAAGGGGAGCACGATCATTTTCTGCATCAGTTTTGGCTGGAGATTGCGCACAATCATCCGGATTTGGTCTTTATCAGTAGGCCTTAGGGTCATCATTGAGGCCTTGGCCCTCCACCGGGCTACAAAATTCGAAAAGCTCTCCTTAGGCTCCTGCCTTGTTGTTTCGAGATCACGGGTTGTAATCTCGATTTGAGTGTTATAGGAGTACTGTGCAATGAAAGCCTCGGCCATTTCATCCCAGTTTCGCTTAACATCGTCCTCTAATTTTGCATACCAGATAGCAGCCACACCTGACAAGGTCCGGCCAAATAATGAAAGCTTCTGCGGTCTGGTGAGGCCCATCGGCCGTAATATATCTGAGAATAACCGGAGATGCACTATGGGATCCCCGGATCCGTCAAAGCGGTCTATTTGTGGCATCTTAAACCTATCTGGCAACGTCACAGCCACGTCGGTATACCTGTCCTCAATGTCTAGGATGGACTTTACCCCCTGGAATTTCTTGAACAACTTCTCGAGCTTGCTCAACTTTAACGCCGTATGGTCCACCTCGAACTCAAAGGGAGAGTTCGGTTGATTGACAGGCGTAGGCGCCTAAGATAGTTGAGGTAGAATCGGGGGCGGAGCCGGCCCCGTTGGGATGTCCGTATCTCCCTGGACATTTGGTACCTCCCCGGGTGCTGGAACTCCTGGTGGAGGAGGAGCTGGGTGTGAAGCAGATGCCCCAGCTTGTTGTTGCAGCCTGGCAATTAGCTCTGCCTGCTGGGCCATTATCTCGGCCTGTTGTTTGGCAAACTTGTCTCAGCGAACAGCGTCTTGCTGCATGGCTCTCATGGTCTCCTGCATCTGACGCATCATTTCCTCAACTCCTATCATTCCTGACATACTGCCCTGATCTGTCTGAACTACCGGTAGGTCTATCTCTATGGCAACAATTGAGACCTCAGTCCGACTGTCCACTGATGGGGTAAACCACTGCTCTGGCAACCTCTGCTTGGATACACTGCGTCTTCTTGACCTCCGTCTGATAACTGGGGGTAGAGAATGATACACTGGTTGTCCGTCGACCAAATCCTCAGATCGATGGAGTCGACGACCTCTTGTCCAGAGTGCTTGGGGAATATCTGCTTGGTCTGAAGCAATTGTGCTAAACTACCCCTAGCAAAAAGATAAATAAAGCAATAATAAGGAAATACACAACCAGATAACGGACAGCATAACAGCGTAAATAAACACAACACACAGTCGGGTATAATCAACACGCAGTTGATAAGCTGAAAACACTGTTCTCAGACACTGATCATTGTTCCCAAATCACTGCTCCCAAAACTGAATCGGATACCCGCAGATAACTGATTCCGCAAATACTGAACTGGTGCCCGCAGGCCTGATACCCAAACTTATAAACTGATACATGTATTCTGTAGAGACGCACTCTAAAGCACATAGCAAACAAGTGAGAGCCAAAACACCCCTATGTTGGGGTAAGGTTTCCCTGTCCTATTTTGTCAGGAGCTAGGGTTTCACTACGCACGCAACGGCTTCAAACAACCTATGATCGAGTAAGCAACCTATCCTAGCTTGGAATGGTCACTATGGATTCCGAATATGCACTAGGTCGAATGGTCAAAAAGGGTGCCCCGGTAAAAACCGGGGTTTGTGTTCCCGTCGTGGCAGAGCCCGCAACTGGTCAACCTTATGGCAAGCTTCTCGAAGCGGCCTCCGGCAAACCGTTCAGGAATAGCATACGGCAAACACGGTGTCCTAGGCGCACCAATGCAAATGCAATGCAAAGAAACACATAAGTGTAGTCAAAACCAGATATCATGAGTTCGAGTCAAGTTCTCTAACTCCCCAGCAGAGTCGCCAAAAACTGTAAACGTCCCTGAACGTCCCGGGAGGAATCCCGTTTTGTTCATTGGGCTTGCTACAGTTCAGGACTCAATGTCACGGTCCTGTATCTAATCTCGCAGAGTGCAATGCAAGACCGATGAATCATCAAAGAGTCCAAATCCGCAAATCATTTTTCAAAACAGATTTTCTTGAAAGAAGTGCCAAACATGGACTGCTTTACCAGATACAGAGTCGCCACCTAAATATCTTATTTTATGGGAATTTAGGAAACCCTGACTCGTGCCTAAGGCCACGTGTCCGTCATCACCAAAGTTGCCTCGGCTCGGGAACTTGGGTACTATTGGGGAAGGTCACTTCGTGAGCACCCCCGCTCGCCCGATCAAAGATCGGCCTCTACTAACCATGATATCAAGTTTTGAAAACATTATGTGTTCTTATTTCGGTTTATTAGCCTAGAAATACTATGTGATGCGCACAGCATACAAGTATAGACTGGATCGCCTGAATTGGAACGAAACATCTCATGTTTGTTTTGAAAACAGTTTGCTACTCGCAAGTAGGCTAAAATGTGGATTCGCCACCCTCAGGTGGGCTTTGAAAAGATGGTTTTGCCACTATCTAGTGGGCTTAAAACTTGCAGTCGATGAATTGTTCCAATCCAAATAACCCAACATTCACCCACAGGCATTCAGGCAGTTATATCACATAAGCACATAGCCTCATGGTAAGCATGCTATCATGGCAGTCACTCACACGCATGCAAGGATGCTAAAGCATAACCACTTACCGAGTACTCCAAGCCAAAACAGAAGCTAGTTAGTAATCAATGCATGATCCTAGTTCATGTTAAGATGGCTAATGCAACGCATGCAAAATGCAACTAAAATAGGCTCGACTATTCTAAACATGGCATATGAAATGCAACAGATAACATGTATTCAACTTGGAATTGAAATACAATGCAGTTAGTATGATGCGCCGAGCCCGGTGCATGCAAGACAGATGCATGGATGCAAACATGCGAGCCTAAGTATGCTAATTGAAACATGCCCTAAACTAACCATCATAAGCTGGTAAATAAAAGGGAGAAAGACGTGGGGTTGGAAGACATACATCACACGCACGCACACTTATTACACAATTGCCCTCGCTCGGAGGGTCCGAATGAATATTACACAACCAAAATAAATAACGAATTATTACACAATACTAATTAGTTGACAAATGAATTAAGTAAGCAAAGTAAACAAGCATGCTATGCTACGTGCAATGGACTGCCTCAGCTCTGCTCGGAATGATGAATGCATGCATGCTCGAGTTGCTTTGTCGGGAAATTCCATCGCGATGCCTCGTCTCGCCATTGTTTGCAATTGATTTCCGAAAGTTGCACAAGGCTCCAGAAGGCTGAAACTCCACCCTGGGAAGACTGCTGACCAGCTATTGGCTTGGGAAACACCTACCGACCACCCTTTGTGGTGGATACCAAAAAAAGGTGGTCGGCCTGCCAGAAAACCTGGTCGGCCGACCACTTTCTGCCCCTGGATCCTGGTTTTCTACAATACAAGGCAAGAGAGAGACGTGGCAAGGTATTTTCAACAAATGTGTGCACGACCACACTCCCCATCCTTGCATAAGCTCTAGGGAGCGTAGTCCTCGATCCTTGGGCCACCAATCACGCATCTCGATGCATGATGGCCAAGGGACCGAATTGCACGACTTGATATGGAATGAATGCACAAATGAACACGACAAGGCCTAGACTCCATCATGTGTAATCCGGAGTGTCGGCAACTGGAAATTGAGACACGTTTTGTCACTTTGAGTACAAAACGTGCCTCGTTTCCCATGTTTGGGCTAACTCCCACCCTAAACACAATGCAACAAGTAGGATGGTATGCACCAATGCAAATCTATCATGCAACCCTAATGCGATGCAACTAAGTGATGCAAATGCGACTAACATGCACAATGCTATGAACTATATGACATGCACAACGCTCATGAATTATGGCATACTCAATGCGACTAACAACCTAGCATACACAATGCGATGAATGACATGGCATACACAATGCTAAAAACATAACATGCACAACATATTGCGCTAACATGCAACCTAGCATACACAATGCTATGGACTAAAATGGCATACACAATGCAAGACGGACTTACACCAATATGAGTGGACCTCAGCCACACTCACATCAGTGGCCATATGATGGAAATGAGACAACCGAAACACATGCAAACATGCACGGATGCAAAGGACCGATCCTAAGGCATAACATGCAACTCTAACTAAGCATGGAAGATGATGAAGTATGGCATAGAACGACATATGATACAGCTCTGAAATGGCACAAAAGATGGTCGCGAAACATGCAAATATGTCACACAATGCATGCTAGGGGGCCCGGGTACCGAAACTAGTGAAGTGCGTTACACTAGAGGTACCCAAAGCAATGCACCAAAGGCAAAACCAACACCAAACAGGCCCTAGGCAGGTCTGAAATAGTGGGGAAATGGCCTAAAATGATGGCTCGGAATGCAACGAAATGGAGCTCATTCAATGGTCTGAAAACAAGGCATACAAGTCCGATTCTCAAACACATTTAAAGAGTACAAAACATGGCAATATGGAATTCAAGCAAGCTCTGAAATATGATGTGTAATGAGCCCAAAACATGAACACACCTCAGTATATGCATGGAATGAACCTCAAAACTCGAAGTTAAGCATGGGTATTGAACTACAAGCATGCAAAACCAACATCATTCAACCATGAGACCCAAAAACAGAGCTAGGACAGTCCAAAATAAGCACAATATCAGTTTAAGGCATGGCCAAAAAGTGCTAAAATCAAGGGTCAACAAAGCATGCAAAGAAAGCTAGTGAACCATGATTTACACTACACGTATATGAAGCACATGAGGGCTTACCAAACCAGCCAAAAATAGAAGCAAGGCATGTCAAATAAACCCCAAAAACCCAGTGAAACAAAGTCCACACATGCTAGAATGGGGTGCTCCTTTGATAAGCTACAAGAGAGGTTACTCTACACATGCAACAAGGACAATTAACATGGCAAAACCAGCTCTAGAAATGACTTATGACAGCCCTAAAACCCACCAAAAAGGCCCTGAAATCAGTCTAGGAAGCATGCAATGAAAGGTCCCTTTGAAAGGCCTTGAGGAGGATTGCTCTATACATGCATGAGGGACATAAAATATGGCCAAAAGGGCTCTGGACAGAGTCAAGGCAGACCTCAAAACTCACCAAATAGGGCCTGAAATGTGACTTTACAATATGCAAGTAGGAGCCCCTTTGGAAGGCCAAGAGGGCCAACAAACAAGACAAGGAGAGAGGGGGTCACCCCCCTCTGATTTTGGCTCTCAAAATAGTGTGCTAGCCACTAAAAATCCGCTGGATTTTAGTGGCTAGAAGGCCAAACAAAGCATGAAACAAAGGCCTAGATGCAAGCCTCAAAACAAGATGTAAACAAGCATACAAGGGGGTAGATGACCCCCAACAGAAAAATGCCCTTAGTCAAACTTCAAGAGGGGCTCAAAATAAGACTCTTTTCAGTTTATGAAAAATCTCGAAAATGCTTGCAAGTAAGGCTAAGATAGGAAGCAAAATAAGCCTACAAAGAGGGATGGAGCATACAAGGAGGTAGATAACCTCAAACAGAAAAGTGTCCTTAATCAAACTTCAAGAGGGGCTCAAAATAAGACACTTTTCAGTTTAAGACAAAACCCAAAAATACTTGAAAATAGGGCTAAGTTATGAAGCAAAATAATACAAAAATGGGGGAAATAGAGACTTACCCTTGTAGAGAAGACCTCCAGCAACTTTTGGACCAAGATGGTGAGCCTTCAACCTCTGTAAATCAGTTCCAAGATGCTTGGATGGATGGTGGAGGTGGTAGGCTATGAGGTGTAGTGTAAATGGTACAAAAACTATGGGGTTTTGGAGCTCAAGTGTAGAGATATAGAAAGAGAGGTGTATAAGCCTTAACCAAAAATGTTGAACCCTTGCAATGGAAGATCAGCCCCTCCTTTATAGAGGAGAGGCTCTAAAGCTTCTCTAAGAAGCTTCAAATATCCTCCATACACGTATGGAGGATGGTCCAAATGCCTCCCAGCTGGTACAGCTGGATTGCATTCAAAGAGAGCAAAAAGCAGAAGGCTGGCCGACCAGTTCAAGTGGTCGGCCAACCACTTGCCCTGGTCGGCCGACCAGGGTTCAAAAAGGTCAATGTGAAATGCTGGTCGGCCATACCAGAAAGGTGGCCTCCCAAATGAGTAGAATACAGCTATATGGTGGGAAACCAAAAAATGTGACCCAAGAGATAGGAAAACCAGCTTTCTAGCAAGGTTCAAAAGGGTCAAGAAGAAATACTGGTCGGCCTACCCATATTGGTGGCCTCCCAGATGAGTACAACATAATGATGGTATGGGAGACCCGAAATTATGGCCCAAAAGTGAGAAAAACCAGCTTTCTGTCAAGAAAACCGGCTGGAGGAGAGAGAAAATGGTCTCCAAAAGAATTGCCGGTCTCCCACTATAGTACCACCTTCTAAACAATGAAAATAGGGTCCATACCAAAAATGAACCCTAACCGATGCAAAATGAGGGTTCGAGGGCCAAAACGCGCGGCCCGGGGCCCCAAAAACAGGCTGTGAAGCACCAGAGGTGGCGTACGACCACGAAGGTGGTCTCTCGGGACACAGTGTCCCTCTAAGAAGAGGAAACAAGGTGTGTGCCAAAAATCGAAGCAAACGGAGGTAGTTAAGCGGTCCCGAATCGAGGCGCACGATCGACGGCTCCGAAAATCGAAAACTGTCTCCAAACGGGCAAAATGGCCTACGACCACGAAACGTAGCCTACGGCCACTGAGAGATGGTCTACGAGACCTCTCCCTCCCTTCGGGAAGAGAAAACAGAGAAAACAGGACCTGGTTCACAAACCGATGTAAAGCACAAAAGAGCCTCGAAGTCCGGAGGCAAGGCTCGCAGCCGAGACTCTGAAACCTCAGAACGAGCACAATATGCATCATCACCGAGCGCTCAATCGGTGACGTCTGAGTCTTAAGGTCGGTCAAAAATGGGGTGTCTACAACGACAAAAACGATTGATCGGGTTGGAGAGGAACCCTTCTTCGGGTAAATTTACCTAATTATCCTAACATCTCCTTCTGATTCATTTCGCCCAATGCCTCAACACACACACACAACACAACCGTCCTAGGGCACAAAAGAAGCGAAGGAGGCGATCTCTGGCAACCAGCGGCGACAACATCAAAATACGGCTTCGCAGAGGCGATCAGCACCGGAGTACGCATCTGCGGCGGCGAAGACGACTCGTGAACAGACGGCAAATCGGACGATTGGGGCCTAACGTTGGCGGCGGCGAACAAGACCGAACCCTCTCAAACACCACCGATCTTCAGGTAACTCTTTCAAACCCTTCTGATTTCATAGATCTGTGTGAGTGTGTGTGGCCTCTGCTTAGGGTTCATGTGTAGAGTCCCTTTCGCTGTATACAACGTTAGGTAACTGTTTTGGAAGGAAGTGGGGACTCTCTTTTTTAAATTTTTCGAAAAGTTTTTTCCCATTTTGGGTTCATTACAAATTGGGTTCATTACCGACCTGTTGAAGTGATTCATCGTGCTTGGGTTCACACATTTTGGGCACAGATATATATATATATATATATATAAATTAAGCAAAATACGCCAAATCCAAACCCAAAATAAAAAAAAATAAAATAAATAAATTTAAGCAAAATACGCCAAATCCAAACCCAAATTAAAAAAAATAAAAAAAATTTACCAAAATACGCCAAATCCAAACCCAAAATTAAAAATAAATAAATAAATAATTTAAGCAAAATACGTCCAATCCAAACCCAAATTAAAAAAAAAAAAAAAAAAAAAAAAAGCCAAAAAGGGTAGTTTGATAATTTAACAAGAAGACACCTCACCAAAAAGCTAAAAAGCCAAAAAAGCTAAAATACTCTTCCCAAATCAGACTTTTTAGCTCCAGACTAAAATAATCAAAAAAGTCAAAAAGTCAACCCACTTTCCAAACGGAAGCTAAAACAATACATTTTATTTTTCAGATAAAGTTTGGAACACAAATTCATGATAATGGATAAGCTGATCGGATTTCAGATCAACGTACGGTACCAAATCTGCATCCAAATGAGCTATTATGAATTGGCTTCATATTTGAGGACTTTTCTTAAGTGTGCAATTGCACACCATGTGCCACTTACACAAAAAGTGTAAGTGTAAGGTGTAAGTATAAGTATAAGGTGTAAGTGTAAGTTGTAAGGTGTAAGTGGGTTGCATATGGTGTACAACCTCAAAAAAAGTGTAAGTGTAAGGTTTAATTTTTCACAAAAGATGTAAGTGTAAGGTGTAAGTGTAATGTGTAAGGTGTAAGTTGCACACCATAACCAAACCCCATATTTGAACTTCTTTTGTTTGTTTTGAAAACTGAAAATTAAAATTTGTTTAGTAAATTGCTTCGTTTTCAAAATGAAATTGATTATAAAAAATTTAAAATAATTTAGAAATTAAAAATATAATTTCACTTAATTTTAAAAGGGCAAACTTGACTTTACCTCTATGATTTAGGTCATGTGCGGTTTATCCCCCTAACGTTTAGAAATAACTACATAACCCTCTTGTAATTTGTGGATTAAAGTAAACCGTTAGACTTGTTAACGATTTAATGAAAAAGACTAAAATATCCTTGTATTTTCGTCGTTTGTCAGAAAGATAAAGTGCACTTTAATCTCTTGTACTTTATTCTACGTGAAATTTACCCCTCTTGAAATTTAAAAAGGGCAAATTACACAAATAGTCCCTATAGTTTGGGGCTTGTGTCACTTTGGTCCTTGACTTTTCAATTGTGACACATTTGACCCTGAATTTTGAATCTTATTGCAAATAAGGACAATTGAAGATATCATTAGATTTTTCAAAGGTAAAATTGTCAATTTTATAAAATATAAACTAATTTGACAAAAATAAATGCCAAATAAATATTTTTGAATTTTTAAAAATTATTTCTACATACTAAAAATAAAATTATGTAAAATTGATAAATCTTTTAGACATTTATTTATTTTTTATCAAATTAATTTTTATTATGTGTTTGGATGATGATCATGTAAAATTAATTTTAAAAAATTAATCATGTAATTTTTATTAATTTTACATAATTTTATCATTGGTTGATAAAAATATTTTTTTGACATTTATTTGCGTCAAATTAGTTTATATTTTATCAAATTAACGATTTTACCCTTGAAAAATCTAATGATATTTTCAATTGTCCTTATTTGGAATAAGATTCAAAATTCAGGGTCAAATGTGTCACAATTGAAAAGTCATGGACCAAAATGACACAAGTCCCAAACTGTAGGGACTATCAGTATAAACAACCCATTTAAAAATGAGCATATAACCCCCTCATGTATGTTACATATTTCACACTTGTTAAATTTGATGAAATGTTCATAGTGCACTTCAGTTCACAAATCACAAAAGGGTTATATGGTAATTTCTAAACATTAAGGGATTAAACTGTACATGGCCTAAACCACATGGGGTAAAGTGAAAATTTTCCTTTTTAAAATAAGTATCTACTTTATTATTTTTCTTCCATCACTTCCAACCACCCTTGCCACCAGTGGCCACCACCATCCACAGCTACCGACAGCCCAATAGCTTCCTTGACCTTTGACAACTTTTTGGTGACCTTCTGACCATCTCATGATCTCTAATGAAAATCTGAGCGCCAACTCTAATGGATCACCTCCACCATCGGTCACTACATCCATCTACTCTCCACTATCGTCTACCACCCTTAGTAACTACACCAAACATGTTTATCTATTTTTAATTTAAATTATTTCCAAAACATCTCTGAATATCAAATAAGTTTTCTATTTTTGTCATTTATAAATAATAAAAAAAAATTGTTTGCTATTTTTCATATACAAAAAACAAGAAATTAACAATGCAAGGATTTGAAATAACACCTATACTTGGCGACGACTCGCATTCTCAACTTGCACCACCCTCTCATATTTTTTCGTAGCTGTCTCTCTCATTGATTGTGCTCTATATCTTGAAAATGACTCCAACATGGAACAGTTGTCAAAAAAAAACAAAAAATAAAAAAAACTGTTGACTTGTATATTTATATGTATATGTATGTATAGAAGATGGATCAATCAATTATTTTTTGTGACTTTGTGGATGTGTTGAGGAAAAGGGGCCGTGTTGTGTCCGTCAGTGAGACACACTGACCTACCTCTATGTTTTAAATTATTTATTTTTGTAACACCTGTGAAGTAAATTATCGATATAAAATCAATATTAAAAATTGATAATTATTTTATTAGATTATATTTATTTTTAAAAAATTAATGATGAATATGATTTTAAGAATATTCAATTCATTTTTTAAAAGTAAATATGATTTGATTATGTGGTTATGGATATTCGATTAATATATTTAATTACATAAATTATAATTTTGAAAAATCTTACAAAATGAATAATATGTACTTTATAATTAAAAAAATTGACATAACTTTAATTTTCTGAGTTATAATTAAAAATAAATTGTCATAACTAAACATAACATGAGAAATAATTAAAACAATATCATAACTAAATAAAAAATTAATCATAATTAAGAAGTAATAATTTAATTAAGGGTTGGTTTGGAATGTTCTAAAAAAGTGCACTTTTTGACTTATTGGCTTATATGTGTTGGGTTTGGGTTGGATTTGATGTGATGTATTAGAAAGGTGATGTAATTTAAATAAGATGATGTGACTTAAATAGGATAATGACTTTTTAATTTTTTATATTATTTAGTGTATCTCAAACCAAGCTTAAAAATACATATAACACATTTTTTTAAAGTGATATATATTAAAATTTTCCCATACACCGATGTATGATTGTGTACAGCAACAACCATCATCACATGTGCTGTCCATTTTGATAGGCAGTTTCTTTTTATAAAAGTCACTGTAGTGGTACTTCCAAAAAATTATTACATGAAAAAGATTGACTTTAAATATTTTTTAAAACTTCAACTGAATTGAACATTCTCATTTATTTTTTCCACCCACTTTGGATTTTTAAATTTTGCAGCTGTATATAAGATTGTTAAGGGCATCTCTATTGATGCATTAATTTTTTTAACAAATTTGAATAAAAATTTGAGAAAAAACCTCTCTTATTATTAAGTGTTGTAACGGAGGGTTTGGCGATTTCATCATACTATCGGTCAAGTGCGCGGACGATCGGATGGATGTCCGGCTAGTCGACTGACTAGTCCAAATTTTTCACAACTTTCTCTTCTTGAGGTGGTTATCTGGGCCGACGAACGAGTGGTCGACCGGCCAGTGTAATTTTATCACAAACTTTTGCCTTGAGGTGGTCAGCCATTCGGGAGAACATCCGGAGAAACATCCAATGGTGAAAATCCAACGGCAATAAACAATGATTTGATAAAAGGCACATTGATCCTCAATTTAATGAAAGAAGAGTGAAATTCTGAATTTTATAAAACCATTGGAGATGAGAAAGGAACCATTTTTGGTCAAATTCAAATTTAATGATAAATTTGATACACGATTGGAGATCATCTAATATCAATTTCAAATCCATCATCTAGACTTTTGATCCAAATAAAATATTCAAAATCTATAAATTTCTAATACTTACATATTTCAAATTTATGAGTTTTGAATTAATTTCAAATTTATATGATTTAACTTTTGAAATGATTTTTTTTTACTAATCAAATCAGACATCAATTATTACTTATTTATATAATCGTTTGTAATTAAACCACATAAATTGAAAATAGAAATTAAGGACTACATAGATGAATTTAGGAATAAAATAGAAAAAATAATACTCCTATGAAAGGTAAAAGTGCAATTAAAGTAATGAATTTCAAAGGATAAGGCTTGTCTGCGATTCGGTTTCGGACTGGACTATACTGTTGAGCCTCTGTGGGCTTATCACGGAACCCATATCGATGATCCGAACCGTTCAGTGTGTAGGGATCGTCAAATATTTCATCTCTGCAAAAATCACATTGATCGGATATCGATTACTATTTGATCAGATCACATTTCCGTTAACAAATGTTTTTTAAATCATACTAAACGTTGATAGAAATGTGATCTGATCAAATGACTATTGATATCCAATCAATGTAATTTTTTGTAGGGATAAAATATTTGACGAACTCTACACATTAAAAGGTTCAAATAATTTATACAAATTTTGTGATGAGCCCACAGAACTCAACAGTACATTCCAGTAGACTGGACAAGCCACACCCGATTTTAAATCCATTATAAAATCATGTGAACCACGTTTAAATTACAATAAATTTTGAATAAAGAAATTTTATAAAGGTTTCAAAGGGGTGTTTTGGGAAGATGGTTATAATCTGATTTTTGGTGAAAAGCTGATTATAAGCAGATTATAATCAGCTTTTCTGTGAGAGAAGAGGAGATATTTCCCAAAAGAGGCCAAATACTTTATCAAATTCCGTAAAAGCAAAAGGGCAGAAAATATAATAGCGGGAATAGCAAACATAATTTATATTTTGCAATTTATATATGACCGCCATTCTTTGAACTCAAAAAAGTCTCCCTCTTTCGTCTCAAAAAAGTACCTAAGCAATCTCTTTATAAACCCAATTTCACGTCAAAATCCAAATCATACAAACATCTCTCTTTCCTTTCTCTCTCTCACAACCCATTTCATTCTCTTTCTTCCTCTGTTGTTCTCTCTGTTCTTTGTTCACTCTTGAACGCCGTCATGGAACTCTTTCCGGGTCTTCCCAACCACGTCGCTCTCGAATGTCTTATTCGCTTACCTTTCGACCAATTCCCTGTGGCTGCCTCCGTATGCAGTGGTTGGAAAGCCGAGATTCAACTACCTGAGTTTCGACGCCATCGGAAGACGGCTGGCTTGGCCCGTTCACTCATCGTGGTGTCGAATTCTCGGGTCAACCCTACCCGAAGCCAACATGCTAGGAAGCTTCCGGATCCGCTCTTGTATCGGTTCGCGCTTTGTGATCCGGAAACTGGTTCTTGGTCCGAACTGCCACCGGTTCCGGGGTTTTCCGATGGGTTACCGATGTTTTGCCACCTTGTGGGAGTTGGATCGGAGCTGGTATTGATAGGCGGGTGCGACCCGCTGACTTGGCAGGTATTGGATTCTGTGTTTATTTACAACTTTGTTTCCGGCATGTGGCGGCGTGGGGCAGATATGCCAGGTGGCAAAAGATTATTCTTCGGATGTGCGTCGGATTCTAATCAGATGGTGTATGTTGCGGGTGGTCATAATAAAGAGAAGAATGCGTTGAAATCTATTTTAGCGTATGATGTGACAAAAAATAAATGGATCAAACTTCCTGACATGAAAAAAGAGCGAGATGAGTGCAAGGGTTTATTTCACGATGGCAAGTTTTATGTGATCGGTGGATATCCTACAGAAATGCAGGGTCAGTTTGAAAGGGATGCTGAAATATTTGATATTACCACTTGGCAATGGGATTCGGTACAAAAAGACTTTTTAGTAGATGCCATGTGTGCAAGGACAAGTGTGTGCGGTGGTGATTCACATATGTACACGTGTTGCGAGGGTAATGTGATGACACGTGTGGGTACGAGTTGGCAGGTCCTAGTTGGACTACCAGTTGAGGTGTCCAATGTAACTTATATGACAGCATGGCAAGCCAAGTTATTAGTGTTTGGTTCTTCTAAATTTGGTGAGCTCCACAAAGTTTATGCCATGGATTTAAAGAATAATACGTGGGCAAAACTAGATGTGCCAGAAGAATACTCAAGCCATGTCCAATTAGGGTGTTGTTTGGAGATTTAAATTTAAATCTATAGCATTTAAAAAAAAAATTATCAATTATTAGTGCATGGCGACCGCCTTTTATTTTGTTATTATTATTTTTAAGGTACTAGTTACCAAATTGTGTACACATTGAAGTAGCTTTCATACATAAAATTGTTTCACTTGTGTGCTGAGTGGAGTAATTATTCGGTGTTTATGATTTTCAATTAATTATAGTTTATTTTATTGAAAATTATGATTTTTTTTTTTTATCAAGACTTATTTTCTTAAGAAGATAAAAATAAATAAATAACATCTTAATTTTTAGGGTAAATTAAATTTATCTACCTTTAAATTTGAAAAAAAAAATACAATTAATTTCTTTAATTTGACATAATTACATCGATATCTATTTTAATAAGGTTAAAGCAATCAAAATTAATATAAATAGTACTAAAATAAATAAAAAAGAGATATATATTATTATAAAAAAGATGATAATATTATTTTTTTTAACTATACGATTTACGGATTACTGATGAAAATGTGGAAAGATTTGATATAATTATATCAAAAGTATAGAATTAATTATATTTTGTTTAAACTTGAAGAAAAATGAGTGTAATTTACCTTGATTTTTATTATTTTTATGTGACCAATCACAATTGATCCATTGGAATCAAATTTAATAACGCCAATAATATTTACTTATGAAAAATGACATAACAGTGTTATACATAAAAAATAATTACAAATAAATAATAAATATTATAAATATTAATAATTAAAATTATAAAATTTTAATCAATTTATAATAATTTTAAAAAACTAGCCCTGACCCCATTATGTAGTGGGCGATTGTGGGCGGAAATGAATGTATAGTGGTCTGAAGTCGAAGGGTTAAATTTCAACATTATTATTATTATTATTATTATTATTATTATTATTATTATATCATCAGTATTTGGATTGATTCATGTTGAGATTGGTTTCTCTCAAATTAAATAATTAATTTGAGAGTGTCTTTGGATTTGATAGAGTCATTTTAGAATTGATTTTGATATTTTGATTTGTTTATTTTTTAAGGTTCTTTGAATAAAATATTTATATAAAAAATTAATATGAGTAGACATTAGTAGTTATATGTTTGAATCATATTTATTTTTAAAAAATAGACGATATATTATAGTTTCAACAGTAGCCGTCTATTTTTTATAATACAAATGTGATTCAAATGCATAATTATCGATATCCGATCATTTTAATTTTTTTATGTAAATATTCTACGCAACTAGTACTAAAAAATAAAGATTTGGATCATCTAAGCCAGCCACAAAATAGGCCAATTAAGTTCAAATACTTTCTCAAATTAAAATGACTAAATTAAAATAATCTCAATTCATTCATGTTATGTCTATGTTGTCGTAGATTGAGATAATTTAATGGATGAGATTTGTATTGAACTTTTTATTTTATTTTTGGTCAATATATCTACAAAACTGTTGCTTTAGGCATATGCTACAATTAGCAGGAAGCCTTTCTTATAACAATGTTGATAGAACTATGAAAGTTTTGAATTTTGTGTGTGCGCAGGTGTGAAAGTTCTGATTAATAAACAGGAAACATAGGGTTTTAAAAGTGGTGTGGTTTCGGGTTTAAATATATATCCTTTTTAATTTTTTTTATGTGGTAAAAAAGTCAATATAATTGATAATAACTTTTTTAATATATGAAAACTCATAAATAATTGAACTGCATGACAATGATTTGAAAATCAGACTAGACTAACCGGTTCAATCGGTTGAACCGACGACCAGTCTCAGTTCTTGTTCGGATTAACTCTCAAGCACATTCTTCGTTGAAAATTGGTTATTTTCATTGAACCGATCAGAATTGTTGTTGAATTAGGGAATCGTTCGAACCAAACTGGTTCAACAAAACCAACGAGGCTCCCATTTTGCAAAATTATGTTGCTTGGTCGAGTTGAATACAGAATAAAATGGAAGTTGTATGCCACATTAAACTTTTGTTTATATTTTGTAAATATACATCTTTATTACTTTTTCTTTCAAACATTACATATAATTAATATATTTTACAAATAATAAATATTAATATCTTTATGTAATTATAAATTTATCTTAAAATTTAAAAATTATTTAAATAAATGTATCTTAATTCTTATATTATTAATATATAATTTTCATATATTTATAAAACAATTATGACATCATGGTTTGATTCCAATTCAACTTGAGGGTTGAATCGATGACTCATTCCCCCGATCCCTTTTTGCAGTTCGCTCACCAATCCAATATTTGAAACATTGTTGCACAACTTGCTTTTTAAAGAAATTTTTTACTTTCCAACATTTTAGTGATATTTTGAGTTTTTGACATTTTTTTTTATTTTTTAACTTCTTTTAATCAAAAGCTAACTTTTCAAACATCCTCGAATGTTTATGTAATACTAGTGGTGGTATACACGTGCGTTGCATGTGGTATTTGTAATTATATTTTTGAAATGAAAAACTTTATAATTATATAAAGAAAATAGACATTAGAAAATAGTATTTCATAGTGAATTTATAAACTATGTGGATTTATCAACCAAACACAAAAATAGTATTTCATAGTGAATAAGAAAATTAACAGGTTTAGTATTAGAAAACTATAGAACCACTCATATAAAGTAAACTGATGATTTACAAATGTGATTTGGCCAATAAATGACTAAGCAAAAATTTTAAGAAAGAAGAAACTTAAATTTAGAATTTATCGAGAATCCTGATGGAATTTCTAAATTCAATTCTTAAATGATGGGTCATACTTCTAAAATAAATCTTAACCATACATGTATTTTCTAGACAAATTTCTAGTAAAATTTTTTAATTTGTAGAAATTCTCGTAACAAAAACAAATGTATGTTAGTGCCTGTAACTAATACACCAGCTATGTGTTAGTCTCTACAACTAAATGTATATGTAATACACTAGATATGCAATTGAATTAATTGTGCCAATTATTAAGTTATATATTTTTCTCTTTTATTTAGCCCATTTCAAAAGTTGGATTCTAATTAATTAACTCGCCCAAGTTAAAATTAAGTAACAAGGTTTTTAATAGACACGTGGTCTTTTAAAAGTCCTCATTAAATGATCATTCACAAAAATTTAGAAGTCTTAGTGCCAGTCGTTACATGGTGTCTATGGGGTGTTTTGGAAAGTATAAAAAAAAGCTAGCTTTTAGCTTTTTACCTGTTTTGGGTCACATCACCTCTCATATTTTTTACTCACAAAAAGACAAAATAAACTAAAAAAAGTTAAAAACCCAGCTTTTTACTAACTTCCCAAAACACCACTATGACTATTGCTATATAGTACATTTTTAGGAACAACGTGTTGAGAAGGGTATTTTGGAAATATGAAAAAATATATATAAAATAAGTGACAGCTATTTTGATAATATGAAAAAGTAGAAAATAAGCAAGGGTACCCACATTTTTAAAATGATAGCAGATTGGTATGTGATTCTCTATTTTTAAATTCTTCTTTTCATTTGTTTTAGTATACTTTCAGTTATTAGATTATGTCTTAATATTCACGTATATTAAATTTAAATTTTCTATTTATCTATTTTAAAATTTTCACATGATTTAATAATTAATGTATATTGACAGAAACATTTAATAACCGAATAATCATGATTTGCAAATAGTTATATGTTTGCATATTGTCAACTTCTCATTATTCAATTTACTCGATGCTTAGATAACATTTATTTCTTTGATTTTTTACAGGTTCATTTAACAATTTTTATAATACCCCAAAATTTGAAGACATCATAATAAGGTTTAAAACTTAAAACGAATTTTCTTAATTAAAAACTTCTAATCATTGTTGCCGCCAAGTTTGTCATCATCCATTAATTATCAACACGGAAATTAGAAGTTCTTAAATTATAACTCCAATCAAACTTAAAACTTAGTTTAGTACATTCATAAAAGAAAAACACGAATATAAAAAGAAAACTAGAGAAAAATTAAAAAAAAAAACTCAGAAAAAGGGTTTATGGGACGTGGGCACACTTCAAGCTAACCAAGATTGAACGTCGCCTTCCAAGACCTCGGTGTTTCCTTCGGTTTCTTCGGTACCTGGCATAAAACGCCAGGGCAACGGGAATGCCAATGAGCGATGAGTTCAATAAGATACTACAACCCCGAAAATACCCACCCCGATAATAATACTCATAAATAATGAATACTGTATAGTAACAGAATAACAAGCAACATTTAATAAGTATAACAATAATGCTATCAGTTGAAATAATAACAATAGATAATAAGAACAATGGCAAGTGGAAGCAGTATTTTATCATAAGAAAAATGTCAACTTTTCTTTTAAATTCTCATAGCTTTAGTTTATCAGATAAGTTTAAGTAACTTCCCACGGAACACTATTTCCACTCAACCACTAAGCAATGGTCACGGGCAATTCTGACTCCCCTTTGGTCAAATGTTCAAATGTTACTTCTTGTAACTACTAATGATGCCCACGCACCAGGGTTACGTACCCGAGTTGTAACATCACGGTCTGCCCCAAGGGAACGGTCTATGTTGTGACACCCGCACCATCAACCTTATATCGCCTACACCGATAAGAGCCGAAATACCTTCCCGTGCCATGTTAGGGTTCGTAACTCACTTGCGTAATATTCTAAACCAACCTCACCCCATCACTTTTAAATTTTAATGTATCATCGGTTCAATTTCATGTTTCTTTACTTCGTCGAGTTTTAGTTTGAAAACCACAGTAACACAACACAATCATGTATGACAACCAAAATAAATATGATAGAATGCCTTAGGAATCATCACAAAATTTCTTAAGAATTCACAAACTTCTTCTTTTAGCACTATATGGTTAGACAAAAAAATATGAAGCCCATATCAAACGAAGTTCAACCATTACAATATTTTAGCTAGTGCTAGTTCATCGAGTTAGGAAAATATTTTGAGAAGAATACCAGGGCTAAAAACGATTTTAAAATGGATAAATAAAATTTGGAGAAAACTGATTTTTCTGAAACAGTGAGTTACAGTAACTTCCAGCACAGGTGATCTGTGTTTGAAAAATAAAAAGGGGCCTTAAACGATGTCAAACAAAAGTATGGTCAGAACGAATTGCTAGATATTTGAGTTTAGAACATTTTTCCAAAGGAGTTTGAAACTGAAAACTAATAGAAGATGGTCAAATAATTTTTCTAAGAAAACTAGACAGATTCTGTCGCGTTTTAGTAAAACTACAATTTCTCCTTTTACACTTATCCATTTTTTGTGAAATCAGCGGAAAATGAAAGATAACTCTTTTATCTAGCTTTCCCAAGTGGTCATGTAGAAAAAAACAATTTACAAAAAAAAATGGGACCTGTTTGAAGTCACTGTTTCTGTTGTGTTGTGAACAACACTTAGGACAAATATTTATTTTGGTAAGAGAATGGTGTCCAATGATTTTATAAAAAATTTCATGTGTATAGAACACCTATATATATTCCTAGTACCAACAGATTTTTGACACAAGTTATTTTCAATTTATTAAAGCATTTTACCTCCGATAAAATCTGAAACAGTGAAGGAAATATAAGTTGAGTAAAAATGAACCAAGCCTATCTCATTTTACCCTCATGCAAGATTATTTCAAACAATGGAGAATAATTGAGCACATAAGAAGATAAAATCAGTAGCTAAACCATCTAATCTATGCTTGCAAGAAGGATAGAAATCATATAATCATAAGATTGTCATTCTATCAAAATGTAAACATGCATTGAGCTATTCTTGTTATGTGTGTATTAACAATGCACACTCTTGCATATTTTTAATATATAGATTCAATAAAATATATATATATATATATATATATCTAAGGGAGGATAGAGGTTGAGTATTCTTACCTCGAGCTTTTACAAACTATTCTCAAGATTAGTTTTGAAATGGCGACCAACAAGCACCCTCTCCTCTTCCTCTCTTTTTCTTTTCTTTTCTACTCTCTCTCTCTTTTTCTCTTTGCTCAGCCATGTATATTTGAAGGTGGCTGAAGATGGGGTCCTTATGTAGGCATTGTGGAAGAGAAATGTGTGTTTAAATTGTATTTGTTTATTTTATTATTTTACTTTATTTTATCTTTAGCAAAATTTTTATTGGTTTGAATTGCCATCTTATAGGCATGCTTGTCCACCTTTGATGAGGTTTGTGTGTGCTGTTGGAGAAGCATACTCTTGCATATGCATGCACAACAAAGCCCAAGGATAGACCTTGGAAGAGGCAACTGGTCATTCTCTCAATTTCCTTCTTCTTCTTCTTCTTCTTCTTCTTCTTCTTTGTATATATATGATTTTGAGTCACTTTAATATTATAATATTATTTTATGTAACTAAAAGGCATGAGATTGAACCAATTAATCTCCATGGGTTAATTTTCATGTGCACAAATTATTAATGCAAAACTTTATACATAATAATATATATTAAGAATTAGATTGGTGTAGTCATAAAAGTGACGACAACGACGATGACGACAACGACGATAATAATAATACTATGGAGATAAAAATTGCACTAATTAAATAATTAAAAGTTAATTATAGAATTTCGTTACAAAATGTTGTTATGGAATTGGATTATGGATGTTGATTGCAAAATTTAAATAGCTAAATATAATTACCAAAATAATTTAATATGCAAAAATACAGGTTCTCACAATTTTAGGAACTTTCAAAGTTTATTTAAAAAAAAAAAAATTTATGTGGTTGAGATTTATTTTAAATGTGAATTTTATTATATAAAAGTTAAATATAAACTATATATTTTGAGAAATTTGGTCAAATTTTTTTCATTGGATCCCTTTTTTTATGAAAAGGAAAGCCTATAATTTTTTACTTCATAAACCCCTTACTTTGAGAGGGATACTTGATGAAGAACGTACAAATAGATATATATATATATATATATTTTTTTTTTGTGTGGATAAACTTGCCTTTTCATATATTCGTGAAAGATTTCAGTGAAAATTGTTCGTGGAATGCATTATATACACAGACACATCTATGCAGCTCGACTTTTCGTGCCCCTTTTCGAAAGATGAATAAGCCCTACAATATCGGACTCCCGCGGTTCTGAATTTGATCTCACAAGTGCAATGTGAAATAGATAAACACCAAAGAGTCTAAATTCGACAAATCTTTTAGAAAATCAATTTTGAATCAAATTGCCAAAAATGGACTACTTTTCCTGATACAGAGTCGCCACCTAAATATTTTTTGGGAAATTTAGGAAACCCATGACTCGTGTCAAAGGCCACATGTCCATCATCACCAAGATTGTCTCGGCTCAGGAACTTAGGTACGAGAGGGGAAGGTCATGAATTGAGCACTTCCGCTCGCCTGATCAAAGATCGGCCTCTACTAATCATGATGTGAATCTTATTTACATTACATGCTCTTGTTCCGATTTATTTTGCTAACTTACTATGTGATGCGTACACAATTATAGACTAATTTGCAAAAATTAGAACATTTGATCTCATGTTTGTTTTGAAAATTGTTTTGTGAATGTGCCACTTGAAAAAGTGGGCTCAAATGTATATTAATCAAACTATCCCAATTCAAGCAACTAGCCTTCATCCACAGGCATTCAAACAATTTATCAGTTAAGCAATTAGTTTCATGGCAAGCATGTTAGACATGGCAACAACCACACTCATATAATATCCTAAAGCAAGTAAAAGCTCACTTAGTACTCCAAGCCAAAAAGATGAAAGAGTTAGAAAAATGCATGATCCTAATCAATGCAATATGACTAATGTAACACATGCGATATGCACTAATAGGCTCGGCTACTTAACTTAACATGTGAATCAATTTTGATAGCATGCAGTCTAAGCACGTATTCAAAAAAAAAAAAAAAACGTTAAACTAACAATGCAAGTTAGAATGATGGATCGAGCCTCGATCCATGCAATACAAGTGGATGCGAACATGGAGTATGCTAAATAAAACATGATGTTCTAAACTAACCATCATAAGCAAGTAAATAAAAGGGAGAAAGACGTGGGGTTGGAAGACATACACGTTATTACAATTGCTTGCCCTCGCGTAGGAGGGTCCGAATGAACTAACTAGCTAAGCTAATTACTATGAATTAACTAACTATTACAGAACGAATAAATTAACTATTCTAGCTAATTAACAATTACAACACAAAATAACTCGCAACTTCTAACTAATTAATTACAACACAAATTAACTAGTTAGCTAACTATAACAAGTCCATAAGCAAACGAGCCTCGATAAGTAAGTGAAATGCTTGTGCATGCACGGATTTCCACTTGAAAAGCCCACTGTTCTGTTGTCAGAATGCTTCTGTTGCATAGTAAAACATCTTTTCACCTCAACACTACTCTCTGTTCTACTCCAGAAAGTCACTGCTCAATTTGACAAAAGTGGCCGGCAACCAGAATTGGTGGCCTGCCAGCCACAAATAGTAGCCTTTCGTCCATAACTTGTGGCCTACTAGCCACAATTAGTGACCTGCCGGTCACAAAAGTTTGGTTCCTCTTGCTACAACAGAAAGCATATAGAGCAAGAACAAGGTATTCTCAAGGTTTATTTATACAACTTACCCCTCATTATCATCAAACAGCTCAAAGGAGTAATAAGTTTGATTCACAAACCATCAATCGATGTAATTTCATTGCATGATGGCCTATGAACCAAAGTGTACAAGTTCAATAAATGCAACAAATAAAGACTCGCAAACTCCCTCCCTATCATGGATTAATCAAGGGAAGTGGTTGATAATGACTCTTGAACCGTTTACATCACTAACAAGTATGAAACAATTCAAGACTCAAGAGTTCAATTAACGTCCGATTGAACCCTAACCAAGTTATTATCTGTCATCGCTTTTAGTCCTCATTTTATTACTTCATTTTAATTACCAACCATTCCTTAGTAAATTAAGTCCAAAAGTGAGCTTTAAGTCCTCTAATGGAAAGAAACATCAAACCAAGATTTGTTTTGGGCATGAGTGAAGTGTCACGCCGTTGGTAATGAACCCCCAAAGGGATTAAACCATTAAGTGCAAGGCCTCAATCTTAAGCTTAAAAAAGCAAGTAGCTTGAAATAACTTTCAAAGCAAAGCAAAGCAAAGCAAAAGCCAAGAAAGAAGGGAGGTTGCAGAGGTGATTAGGGGTGAAAACAAGTATGGAAAGCCATAAACAAATGCTATCAACTCGAATAGGTTGGTGGCTAAGGCCTAAACCACCAAGCCTATGAGGACAATTACAATACAAGCATGCAATACAAGGCTCAAATGCAATGAAAAACCAAAAATAGTCCTAAAACAGTGCTAAATCAGTCCTAAAACATGCTGGAATTAAGACAAAAATAGCTAGAACAATAAGCTAAAACATGGAGCTATGTAAGCTAGTAAACAAAGCATAAGAAGGGGAGGCTACCCTCTCCATTTTTGGACTTCAAATCAACATTTTAGCCACTAAAAAAGCTCTGAAAATTAGTGTTTAAAAACTCAAAAAAAGATAGTGTAAAGGTAGGAAACACAAGGGTAAAGGCTAAAGAAGCAAGGTGGAAAGAAAGGTGAACCACCCCTCCACCCTTTAAGGCCTTAAACCACAAGTTTCAACCCAAAATTATAGAGTTTATAGAGTCCAAAAACAGTAGAAAAACAGTAGAAAAAATAGCAAACAAAGCAAGGAAACAAGCCAAGCCTTATACCTCTTGAAGAGGATAACACTTCTAAGCAACAATTCAACACATACACACCCTCAAGAGCTCAAAGTAGTCTCAAATGTACCTCAACTCAAAGACCACAAGGTTTGGTTTAGAGTGTATAGGCAAAGGCTCGAGAAATTTGCAAGAGAGAAAGAGAATTGTAGAGAGAGAGAAAATATTTTGCTCCAAAATTTTCCAACCTTTAAAACAAGAGGGGAGGTTCTCTATATATAGACAAACATCAAACTCCCTCAGAAATATCAATACATACATGTGTAAGCAAATGCATGCATCTGTGACAACAGTTGGTACAACTAGCAAAAATATCTGCCAAAATACACTTGTGGCCGGCAGGCCACTAATTCTGGTCGGTAGGCCACACAAGTGGCCGACAGCCAATAATGGTGGCCAGCAGGTCCCAAGGTTTTTCAGGCTTGAAGAATTATGGTTGTGGCAAGAGGTGTATAGGGTTTGAAGGCTCAAAACTGTGGTATTCTACTCAGGACTTCGAGCACTTGACAAGCATACACACATTCATCATTGGGTGTGCAAGTGGTGACATCCAAGTCATAAGGGCAGTCAAAAATGGGGTGTCTACAATCTATATATGCAGACATGTATATATTTGTTCCGATTATTTGCGATTACTATGAGAAGGATCTGAAGCAAATTCAAACTCCAATCTTCTGTGTAATTAGGGCTTGAATTTCATAGTTCATCGTCTCTTACTTCAAGATCTTCTCAAATTCTTCAAAATTTGTATTCAACAGGTTTATTGTATATATATACATTATATGTTTATATATATATATATATATATTAGGATGAGGTTATGAGAATGAATTAGAAATGTTAGGAGGAGGAGGAGTTGAATACAGTGATCACGTTTTACTGGTGTGATCGAATTCGTCAACTTTAGAGGGCGGAGTGAAAGAATATGTAGAGCTTTATTCAGTTCATACTCTGTTTTTTGTTATTGGTGCCCTATTCAAGAAGATAATAAAGTGTTACTTTGGTAATCACTAACATGTTAAATCTCCAATGGTTTGCCATTAGAGATGCTAAAGCTCTAATATAGTATGTGTGGGGCAAAAGTGGTTCTCCAATGGTTTCGCAGCTGCCATATGTGTCAACTCACCAAAATCAACTATATCCTCCCTTCCTCCCTTCCTTTCTCATTCTTCTCAGCAAAAATTTCAAAAACAAAAACAATTTTCACCAAAAAATAAATTTTGAAGCTAAATTTCAAAATTAGGCAAAAAAAAAAAAAAAAAAAAAAAATTATTTCAAAGAATATCAAGCAAATTTCAAGAATTTCAATCAAAACATCTCAATGCCAAGCACAATTAGCATCTCCAAATTTGAAGCAATCTCAATATATATATATATATATATATTAAAAAAATATATACTTAAAAATACGTGGAATTTGAAGATGCTTCAGTTTCATCTTCTTCATTTTCGTGTTTGGATCTTCTTCATTAGGGCTTTGGCTTCATCTTTTTTAAATTTGTGTTTGGATCATTTTGGTTAGGGTTTCGGGTTTGTACTATTTTCATTAGGGTTTGGATCGTTGGCAAAGACAGTTACAATGGAGGGAGGGAGAGATCGAAGAGGAAAAGAGAAAAACAGAGAGACCGAAGATAGAAGAAGTTGAGAGAGATCGAAGAAATTTGGAACAAAGAGTAGGAGAAAAGGGTTGGAACAAAGGGTTAGAGAAGGAAATTTGAGGTTTGATAGGTGGCGGTGGTTCTGTTGGTGGTTGTCGTAATAGTTATGGTGGTGGTGGTTCTAGAAACAGGGGAGATAAGAGCTTGGTAGTGATGAAAATAGTGTAGAGAGAGTGATGAAGATGGTGTGAGTGAAAGAGTGATGAAGATGGTAAGAGATATGAGAGAGAGTAATTAAGGAAGAATGGAGACGATGTGGGGGTATGTGTGTGTGTGTGTGTGTGTGTGAGAGAGAGAGAGAGAGAGAGATAAATAAGGTTTGAAGGTTCTGGAATGGAGAGGTATGTTTGAATTATGGGTGGGTGAATAATGGGTGGTTGTTAGTAGATGGTTGTTAGTGAATGAATGTTGGGTGATTGTTGGTAAGTAAATGATGGATGCATAATGGATGGTTGTTGGTGAGTAGTTGTTTGTGAGTGAATGGTAGGTGAATAATAGATGGTTATTGGTGAGTAAAGAATGGTGGTTAAGATTGGTGTGTATTAAAGAATGGTAGATATGTGGATGGTGGATCAGAATTATAGGTACCTCTTCAGGACTAGTAGTTAGGTGGTTGGCAGGGCTGTGCAAAATACCGCACAATTCGCTAAAACTGCACCGATCCGCATCAATTCGCACCACTCTAACCGCTAACTGCGGTTTAAACTTTAAAATTTATAATCCGTCAACCGAATCGCTCCACTCCACTATAGTTAATACATATATATTTTTTAACCTCCAATGAAATATCAATGTAAAAATGAGTGTGAGAGAAATTTAAGGTATGAAATTTATTACAAATTAGTAGTTATATATATGAAACATATTATGTAAAATTACTTTATGTTATATATCTAAAAAATATTATACAAATTAGTGTTATATATTATGCAAATGTATAATAATTAGTTAAAATATTCTTCAATCCGCCAATCCACCAAAAACCGCCCAAACCGCAATTTGTCAATCCGCTAATCCACCATTTAGCTTGTAATTTTACCCTCAAACCACCCGAATCGCACCGCGTACACCCCCTAGTGGTTGGTGATTGTTTATTTTTTAATTTTTAATGTAGTTAATATATATATATATATTTAATTTTGTAGTGATATGTTTTTTGGTGGGGTGAATTATATTTTTTAAAAAAAGTTCAATTTTTTCAATTTTAATTTTTTTTTTTTTTTTTATATTTGTCTTTTCAAGTGGAATGAAAATGTTTAATTATTTTTTTTTTAAAGAAAAATTTTGAAAAAAGTCATAAAAGACAAAAAAATCACTAAAAAAACCTATCGCCAAACAACACCTACAAACTTAGAGGAAAACTTGGTTGAGATTTGCCAAAATAGTATGTGACCATTGGAGCAATATTGCTATAAATTATGGTAGCAGTTCATAGAAAGCCACCTCCAATGGTAAGATTTAGTAGCTACTATCTTTGACAAATGCCAAAGGTGCCAAGTCAACTTCAACCAACCGTTTCCTCCCTCTCTCCCTCTCTTTGTTATCATCCTTTCCAAACACAAAAGCAATTTTCACCCAAAAACCACAAAAAAATAAAAACAGATGCATAATTTTTGGAAGAAAAAAAAAAATTTGAACAATTTCAAGCAAGCAAGCAAAATTGAACAATTTCAAACATAAGCAAGCTAGCAAAATTTCAATTTCAGCAATTTCAAGTAAAAAACATTTAAAAAAAATAGAAAATAAACACAGAGAAGTCAAACAACAATACCTGATAGAAATGGTATTTTGTAGGGTTGATCTTCTTCGTGTTCTTCATTAGGGTTTCAATCACTGAAGACGAAGGGGTTTCTTCACTGACGAAGAAGGCGTTCAATCAGTCCATGATGATTGTGAACCAAATTCATTTTGTGAACCAAATTCTTTGTGTTGTCCCTCTCTGTCAGTGATTATCGTTAGGGTTTCGATCATTAGGGTTAGGGTTTCGAAGAGGACGAATGTGAGAGATAGGGGGTTGTGGTGGAGAAGAGGGTTGGAGATCGGAGAAGGATCCGGAGGGTTTGAGGGTTGGAGATAGGAAGGGTTTGTTGTTGAGGGTTTAATGGTTGCTGTGGTTGAGGGTGGTGGTTGTTGGAGAGAGATAAAGATGGGTGAATGGGAGTGAGGGTGAAGGAGAGAGATGATAATGGGTGGGAGTGAGTGAGGGCGAGTGAGAGAGATGAAGATGGATAAAGAGACAGAGACGGGTAGAGAGTGAGTAAGAAAAGTTGCAATCGATGAGAGCGAGAGAGAGAGAGAGAGATAAAGATGGGTAGAGAGACAGAGATAGGTAGAGAGTGAGTGAGAAAAGCTACAATCGGTGAGGGTAAGGGTGAAGATGAGGTTGAGGGTGAGGGAGAGAGATGAAGATAGGTAGCGAGAGAGCAAAGTAGGGGTGGTGGTTCTAGAATCAACGAGAGACAGAGTGATAGAGAGATAAAAGAGACAGAGAGATAAGGATCAATCTACCCAACGGTGCTCTTTTGTCACTAGAAATACAAAAGTTGAGCAATGGCTCTTTTCTTTTTTTTTCCTTCAATTGAGAAATGTTTTAAACAATTGATTTTCAACAATTATAATTTAAACAGATAAAAAAAAAGGTCATATTTTTACTCCCTATAAAACTAAACAACCAATCTCCATTTGAATACACATTATCTTCAATCTACTAAAAAAAAAAAATTATATTTTTTCACACAATCAATATGGAAGATTCATCAAGAACAAAAAGAGGAAAATCATTCACCACTCAAGAAGATGTGGCAATTTGTAGAGTTTGGTGTCACATTACTAAAGACCCAATTGTTGAGAATTCACAATCTCATGCTCATTTTTTTGGAAGAATTTTTGAAAATTATTGCTCGTTGCAAAATGATCACTCAAGAACACAAGTGTCTATCTTATCTTGGTGGAGTGTAATCATGAAATATTGCAACAAATTTTGTAGATGTTTGGCGCAAGTCGACAATCTACACCCAAGTGGAATGTCTCAAGTTGATATAGTAAGATTTCATCTTCATTTATTATGTAAGTTTTTTTTTTTTTTTTTTTTTTTTTTTTTTTTGTCTCATATAAAAATTAACTAATTAATTAATTTAATATTTTATTGATACAGATGCTTCAAGCAAAACTTTTATACCATCAAAATGAAAACAAACATTTTGCTTTTAAACATTGTTGGTCATTCTTGCAAAACAATATCAGGTGGCAAGATGTAACTTTTACAAACACAGTAAAGTCAAGGATACATACATCGTTTTTCCCTAATTCAGCCCCCGAATCCCCTATGGAAAACTGCATTTCTCTTGACAACAATAATAGTCCAAGTGTTGGTAACAATCCAACTGTTGGTAATAATTTAATCGGTGAGGGTAGTGTCTCTGCAAGGGGTAAAAGGCCTATGGGTAGGAAATCTGCAAAATAATTGCTTCGAAAAAGTGAAGTTGTTCAAGTTGAAGTCCACAAATATAACAATTTGTTGGAAACATTTAACCAACACCTTGTTGAGAAAGAAATGAAAAAAACTAAAAAAGAAGAAAAAAATGATTCAAGCATTGCGAGAGATGAAAGAGCTGGAGATTAAAAAGGAAGAACATTTGCAAGAGATGAGAGAACTTGAGATAAAAAAGGTAGACCGTTTGATAATGACTATGGACATTTCTCATTTGGACCCTCAGACGAAAGTGTATTACATAATGCGCAAAAATGAGATTTTCGCCAAGTCGTCCGCACATGCCAACAACCCAAATTACTATTTTCCCCTGCCTCCTGGTGAATATTTAAGGAAGAATGTATTTTTTAATTTAGCAATGTCATTTATTTTTCAATGTAATTTTGAGTATTTTTAATATAATTAATAATTATTTTTTTCGTGAATAATGGATTGTTGTCGGTGGGTAGTTGGTGATTTTTTTTTTTTTTAATGTAGTTAATATTTTTTTAATGATATGTTTTTTGGTTGGGTGAATTATATTTAAATTTTTTTTGAAAATTTTTCAAAAATTTTTTTTCATTTTTATACTTGTCTGGTTAGGTATAATGTATATATATATATACATATATATATATATATATATATTTACAACACAGTTGAAAAAATGTCACAAAAGACAAAAAAATAAACAGAAAAATAAAATTACTAAAAAATCTATATCTAAACAACACCTACAAACTTGGAAGGAAAATTGGTTGAGATTTGCCAAAATAGCATGTAACCATTAGAGCACCATTGCTATAATTTGGCAAAATAACACTATTCATTACCAAATTATAGCAATTGCAATACTATTTTAACAAATTCCATTAGAGATGCTCTAATTATAGCTATTATAGCAATGACAAAGCTATTATAACATTTACTATTAGAGATGCTTTTACTGTGAAATAGAATGACATGTTATTGTCAAACAGAGTAGCATGTTATTGTTTACATCAATTTCGAAGGTAATTTTTTTTTTTTTTTTTTATAAAGAATTTCATAGTTAACATATAGTCAATATGGATTTTAATTGATAGATCTTGATGATAGAATTCTAAAAATACTAATTTTATTAAAAATTGACATCTAAATCAAAAGTCATATCATTTTCAAATTTAAAATATTAAATTAGTCACTAAGAATATTTTGGTAATAATGGTATTTGTTGGATTTTTAAGGAAAACATTTTGAATTTGTCCTTCATGTATTAAAATTTTATTATGAGGATTTTAACCAATTTTTTCTATTTTTTAGGAATATTTTTTTTTGAGTTTCTATCTTTTTTATTTTCTTAAATATGGTACCAAAGGCCTTTGAACAATGAAACATGCTTGGTCCACCAAAATAGAGGTAGTCCGACTCTACCCAAATGACATAGTCGGATGACCAACTTAATTCTTGTCATTCATGATTGTCACCATTGTTAATTGTAATTGTCATTCTTGTCATTCAGTGTGTTAATCAGCATCCGAATGATCGGCTAAATGATCATTCAGATGACCGATCAAACGATCGACATATATAAATTCAAACAATTCAAACGAATATTCAAAATTCAATAAATCTAACATTATGGTTGAATAATTTATTGATGTTTAAAAGTTACATCATGTCTTTGCAAAGGCGGCAATGCATACATTAATTTACTTTTCAATTTGCTTAAAGATGGTGCTTAAAGGCATTCGAACAATTAATTTGACTTTTAAAAGTCACATCAACTATTTGCAAAGCGTGCTATAAATACATTATTTATTTATTTATAATTTGCTTAAAGGCCTTTGAACAATTCAATTTGAACTTCAAATGTCACATCACCTATTTGCAAAATCGTTTCATCCACACAATTTTCTTTGTCCGAAAATACATAATTCAAATTCTTACCTATAAAAGTTTTAATTATATATATTTAAACAAAAAAAATTATGTAAATGAATAATTAATCTTTGTCAAACACACTATGACATGCGCATAGGATATACAAATTTAATGTTTAGGATTTGTGATTTCTCAAAAAATATAAAAATAAAAATAAAAATAAAAATTGTTTAAGATTTAGAATTTAGAATAAGGAGAATTACGTGCAAATGAAAGAAGAAGAAAAAAAGTTATCCACATGTGAGACTGTAAGTGTGTCTATATTGGGATCCAAATGAAAGACTATGAGGATGTAAGTGTCACTTGCACCATTTCATGTGTTGGTAATTTATTTCCTCTTCTTTTATCTGCATGTAGTTCCTCTTTTAATATATCAATAAATAAATAAATAAATAAATAACCTATCATCTAATCTTTTTAGACTTTGTAATGGTAAGAATCTGAAGACTTGGTTTGACAATACCATAAATAAATTATTTATTAATTTATTTAAATCATATTATTTATTTACTTTCTTTACATTTTTACGTAATAAATAAAAATATCAATTTATAAAACACACTCAAAACAACCTTACTAACTTTAACAAAAATTCGAGAAAACTTCATATTTTAAGCGATTGCAAAACTGACTGAGTATAGCCACGGCCAAAGCCATCTCTTAGGCCCATCACATTTTGACTTAAAATAAGATCTCACTTTGATCCAATAATTATTATAATATATATACAGACACACACATATATATATATATATATATATATTGTCAAATACTAAAAATTGGATATTAGATCATATCATTTTGCTGACCTGGTGAAATTAACCAATAATATTGAAAAATTAGAATAGTGGGATTCCACATCATTTAAGATAGACACAAAATGAAATTTAACATGTTTAAGTAATTGGTCAATTTTCTACCTCATAAATCTTTCTTTTTTTTTTTAGGTTCCCCACCCGGTATCCGACCCTTCGGGCCGACTTATCCGGGTTCGGGGATCAGTTCTGGATGGTTAGGCTCCAGTCCCCTCCCAATTGGCGTTGCGGGGAATCGAACCGTAGTTCTTCCTACCAAGTCAAGCTCCAATCGCCACTTGACCAACAACCAATTTCAATCTGGCTAAAATCTCTCCCCAAGTCATGGTCTGGAGGTTTTTTCTTGCTACAGTTATGAAATGAGATCCTAGAAAAAATTCACTTTCAGTCTCGGAAAATTGTAGTTCCATGATCTTGTGATTATTACTTTGATATATTCAAACGAACCGAGCTCATATAAAAGAAAGAATAGACAGCAAACACAACACAAAAATTTTTATGTGAAAAAATAACAATTGGAATCCACAAACATGTAATTTAAAAAATCACGGGCCCTCAGCCACAACAACAATCCATTATGAAGAATAGTAGTACAAGAGATTTCTTACACCAACCAATCCAGGCACATGTGCTTGCTCAAGACTTACAAGTAATTGACCTCTATCTTTCAATCTGTGGATATCCACCTTCACTTGAGAGATGTCAAATTCATGACACACTCACTCCTCAAGAACACTCATGAACTATTTTTGTAATTTGGTTTAGACTTGATGATTTTCTTGAAAAAGCAAATGATATCAAGCAAACATGAGACACTACAACAAAAGAGAGCTTAAAAGACGGAAGCATTTGCGACGGCACACTCGCCATCTCAAAAAGTGACTTTTGCGACAGCACAACTTGCTGTCGCAAAAAAGGTGAGTTTTTGCGACGGCACAATTTGCTGTCGTGAAAAATGTAAGTTTTTGCGATGACACAATTTGCTGTCGCTAAAAAATAGAGTATTTGTGACGGCAGAAAATGCTGTCACGAAAAAAGAGAGTATTTGTGATGGCAGAAATTATTGTCGCAAAAAAGGTGAGTTTTTGCGACGACACAATTTGCTGTCACTAAAAAATAGAGTATTTGTGACGGCAGAAAATGCTGTCGCAAAAAAATGAGAGTATCTATGATGGCAAAGATTGCTGTTGTGAAAAAATAGAGTTTTTGTGACGGCACCCGCTGCAGTCACAAAAAAAAAAAAAAGTTATGCAAAACAAAAACTAAAATATATATATATATATATATATATTGTGGCTTTGAGATGGTTTCATATATATATATACAGTCACAAAATGGTTTGAATAAATACAACGGTATTTTTTTGTCGTAAATTTTTTTTTTTTTAAAAATGACGTTGTCTTACTCTTTTGATATAACATTTCTCTTTTCACCCCATTTTTCATCTTCATCTCTCTCTCTCTCTCTCTCTCTCTCTCTTCTTTTTCTGTCTCTCACTCATCACTCTTCTCTCTCTGTTTGTCTGTCTATCTCTCTCTCTCTCTTTCTCTCTGTGTCTCTCGCTTATCTCTCTTCTCTCTATCTCTCTCATCTCTCTGTCACTCTCACTCATCTCTCTTCTCTCTCTCTCTCTCTCTCTTATTTTTCTTCTCTCTGTCTCTCTCTTTTTCTATGTCTTTCTCTTGTTTATCTCTTTTTGCTCTCTTTCTCTCTCTCTCTTTCTCTCTCTCTCTCTCTCTCTCTCTCTTTGTCTATCTCTCGCTCATTTCTTGTTTCTCTCTTTTTTTCTGTCTCTCTCTATCTCTTTCTCTTTCTATCTCTCTCTCTCTCTTTCTCTCTCTGTGCTTGTCTGTCTGTTTGTCTCTCTCTCACCCATTGTGTTCACCTTGCTCACTCTCTCCCTCCCATCTTCTCTATTTACCAAGCTCCCTCTCAATTTATCGATCCACTATAAGAAAATGCACTTTTAGCGACCACTTTGTCTCTCTCTTGCTCATCACTCTGTCTCTGTCTCTGTCTATCTCTCTTCTCTATCTGTCTCTCACTCATCTCTCTCTCTCTCTCTCTCACCATCAATCTCCTCTACCACCTTCACCACTACTGCAAACGCCATTCCACTACCACCACTATTACCACTTTTGCCACTACACCTCTACGACTACCATTACTACCACCATCGCTACCATTTCACTACTACCACCACCACAACTACTACTATTACCTCTCATCCACCACCGCCACTCCATCTCCCCTACCACTGTCACAACTTCACCACTAATCTCCTTCGCCATCACCACTACCACCACCACCACCTTTAAATTTGAAAAAAAAAAAACAATTAATTTATTTAATTTGACATAATTACATCGATATCTATTTTAATAAGGTTAAAGAAGCCAAAATTAATATAAATAGTACTAAAATAAATAAAAAGAGATATATATTATTATAAAAAAAGATGATAATATTATTTTTTTTAACCATATGATTTATAGATTACTGTTGAAAATGTGGAAAGATTTGATATAATTATATCAAAAGTATAGAATTAATTATATTTTGTTTAAACATGAAGAAAAATGAGTGTAATTTACCTTGATTTTATTATTTTTAAGTGACCAATCACAATTGATCCATTGGAATCAAATTTAATGAGGTCAATAATATTTACTTATGAAAAATGACATAACAGTGTTATACATAAAAAATAATTACAAATAAATAATATCATAAATATTAATAATTAGAATTATAAAATTTTTAATCAATTTATAATAATTTTAAAAAACTAGCCCTGACCCCATTATGTAGGTGGCGATTGTGGCCGGAAATGAATGTATAGTGGGTCTGAAGTCAAAGCGTTAAATTTCAACATTATTTATTATTATTATTATTATTATTATATCATCAGTATTTGGATTGATTCATGTTGAGATTGGATTCTCTCGAGTTAAATAATTAATTTGAGAGTGTGTTTGGATTTGATAGAGTTATTTTGGAATTGATTTTGATATTTTGATTTGTTTATTTTTTAAGGCTCTTTGAATAAAATATTTATATAAAAAATTAATATGAGTAGACATTGGTAGTTATATGTTTGAATCGTATTTATTTTAAAAAAATAGGCGATAATTATAGTTTCAACAATAACCGTCTTTTTTTTTATAATACAAATGTGATTCAAATGCATAATTATCGATATCCGATCATTTTAAATTTTTTTATGTAAATATTCTAAGCAACGAGTACTAAAAAATAACGATTTAGATCATCTAAGCCAGCCACAAAATAGGCCAATTAAGTTCAAATACTTTCTCAAATTAAAATGACTAACTTTAAATAATCTCAATTCATTCATGTTATGTCTTTGTTATCGTAGATTGTGATAATTTAATGGATGAGATTTGTATTGAACTTTTTATTTTATTTTTGGTCAATATCTCTACAAAACTGTTGCTTTAGGCATATGCTACAATTAGCAGGAAGCCTTTCTTATAACAATGTTGATAGAACTATGAAAGTTTTGAATTTTGTGTGTGCGCAGGTGTGAAAGTTTTGATTGATAAACAGGAAACATAGGGTTTTAAAAGTGGTGTGGTTTCGGGTTTAAATATATATCCTTTTTAATTTTTTTTATGTGGTAAAAAAGTCAATATAATTGATAATAACTTTTTTAATATATGAAAACTCATAAATAATTGAATTGCACAATAATGATTAGAAAATCGGACTGGACTAACCGGTTCAATCAGTTGAACCAACGACCACTCTCAATTCTTGTCTGGGTTAACTCTCAAGCCCATTCTTTGTTGAAAATTGGTTATTTTCATTGAACCGGTCAAAATTGTGGTTGAATTAGGGAATCGTTCGAACCAAACTGGTTCAACAAAACCAACCAGGCTCCGTTTTGCAAAATTATGTTGCTCGGTCGAGTTGAATACAGAATCAAATGGAAGTAGTATGCCACACTAAACTTTTGTTTATATTTTGTAAATATATATCTTTATTACTTTTTCTTTCAAACATTACATATAATTAATATATTTTACAAATAATAAATATAAATATCTTTATGGAATTATAAATTTATCTTAAAATTTTAAAATAATTTAAATAAATGTATCTTAATCCTTATATTATTAATAAATAATTTTTCATATATTTATAAAACAATTAGGATGTCATGGTTTGATTACAATTCAACTCGAGAGTTGAATCGGTGACTCGTTCCCCAATTCATTTTCCAGTTCGCTCACCCGTCCAATTTTTTAAACATTGTTGCACAACTTGCTTTTTAAAGAAATTTTTTACTTTCCAACATTTTAGTGATATTTTGAGTTTTTGACGTTGTTTTTTTATTTTTAAACTCTTTTTAATCAAAAGCTAACTTTCCAAACATCCTCGAATGTTTATGTAATACTAGTGGTGGTATACACGTGCGTTGCATGTGGTATTTGTAATTATATTTTTGAAATGAAAAACTTTATAATTATATAAAAGAAATAGACATTAGAAAATAGTATTTCATAGTGAATTTATAAACTATGTAGATTTATCAACCAAACACAAAAATAGTATTTCATAGTGAATAAGAAAATTAAGAAGTATGGTATTAGAAAACTATAGAACCACTCATGTAAAGTAAACTGATGATGTACAAATGTGATTTGGCCGATAAATGATTAAGCAAAAATTTTAAGAAAGAAGAAACTTAAATTTAGAATTTATCGAAAATCCTAATAAAATTTCTAAATTCAATTCTCAAATGACGGGTCATACTTCTAAAATAAATCTTAACTATACATGTATTTTTTAGACAAATTTCTAGTAAAAATTTTCAGTTTGTAGAAATTTTCGTAACAAAAACAAATATGTGTTAGTGCCTGTAACTAATACACCAGCTATGTGTTAGTCTCTACAAATGTATATATAATACACTAGATATGCAATTGAATTAATTGCGCCAATTATTAAGTCATATATTTTTCTCTTTTATTTAGCCCGTTTCAAAAGTTGGATTCTAATTAATTAACTCACCCAAGTCAAAATTAAGTAACAAGGTTTTTAATAGACACGTGGCCTTTTAAAAGTCCTCATAAAACTACCATTCACAAAAATTTAGAAGTCTTAGTGCTTGTTGTTACATGGTGTCTATGACTATTGCTATATAGTGCATTTTCAAGAACAACGTGTTGAGAAGGATATTTTGGAAATATAAAAAATATATATAAAATAAGTGACGGCTATTTTGATAATATGAAAAAGTAGAAAATAAGCGAGGGTGCCCACATTTTTAAAATGATAGCAGATTGGTATGTGATTCTCTATTTTTAATTCTTCTTTTCATTTGTTTTAGTATACTTTCAGTTATTAGATTATGTCTCAACATTCACGTATATTAAGATTTAAATTTTCTATTTATTTTTTTTTTTAAATTTTCACATAATTTAATAATTAATGTACATTGACGGAAACATTTAATAACAGAATAATCATGACTTGCAAATAGTTAGATGTTTGCATATTGTCAACTTCTCATTATTCAATTTACTCTATGCTTTAGATAACATTTATTTCTTTGATTTTTTACAGGTTCGTTTAACAATTTTTGTGACGCCTCAAAATTTGAGGACATCATAATAAGGTTTAAAACTTAAAATGAATTTTCTTAATTAAAAACTTCTAATTATTGTTGCCACCAAGTTTGTCATCATCCATTAATTACCAACACATAAATTAGAAGTTCTTAAATTACAACTCTAATCAAATTTAAAACTTAGTCTTAGTACATTCATGAAAGAAAAACAGGAATATAAAAAGAAAAGTAGAGAAAAATTAACAAAAAAACTCAAAAAAAGGATTCATGGGACATGGGTACATTTCAAGCTAACCAAGGTTGAACATCGCCTTCCAAGGCTTCGATGTTTCCTTCAGTTTCTTCGGTACCTAGCGTAAAACATCAGGGCAACAGGAATGCCAATGAGCGACGAACTCAATAAGATACTACAACCCCGAAAATACCCACCCCAATAATAATACTCACAAATAATGAATAATGTGTAGTAACAGAATAACAAGCAACATTTAATAAGTATAACAGGAATGCTATCAGTTGAAATAATAACAATAGATAATAAGAACAATGGCAAGCAGAAGCATTATTTCATCATAAGGAAAATGCCAACTTTTCTTGTAAATTCTCATAGCTTTAGTTTATCAAATAAGTTTAAGTAACTCCCCACGAAGCACTATTTTCACTCAACAGCCAAGCAATGGCCACGGACAATTCTGACTCCCCCTTGGTCAAATGTTCAAATGTTACTTGTTGTAACTACCAATGATGCCCATGCACCATGGTTACGTACCCGAGTCGTGACATCACGGTCTGCCCCAACGGAACGGTCTATGTTGTGACACCCGCATCACTAACTTTATATCACCTACACCGATAAGAGCCAAAATACCTTCCCGTTCCATGTTAGGGTTCGCAACTCACTTGCGCAAGATTCTAAACCGGACTCACCCCATCACTCCCCATCACTTTTAAATTTTAATGTATCATCGGTTCAATTTCATATTTCTTTACTTCGTCGAGTTTTAGTTTGAAAACCATAGTGACATAATGTTTATATAGCACAACACAATCATGTTTGGCAATCAAAATAAATATGATGGAATGTCTTAAGAATCATCACAAAATTTCTTAAAAATTCACACACTTCTTCTTTTAGCACTGTATGGTCAAATAAAAAAATATGAAACCCATACCAAACGAAGTTCAACCATTACAACATTTTAACTAGTGCTAGTTCATCGAGTTAGGAAAATATTTCGAGAAGAATATCAGGGCTAAAAACGATTTTAAAATGGATAAATAAAATTTGGAGAAAACTGATTTTTTTGGAACAGTGAGTTACAGTAACTTCCAACACAGGTGATCTGTGTTTGAAAAATAAAAAAGGGGCCTCAAAAGGTGTCAAAAAAAAGTATGGTCAGAACAAATTGCTAGATATTTGAGTTTAGAACATTTTTCCAGAGAGTTTGAAAACTTAAAACTAATGAAAGATGGTCAAATAATTTTTCTAAGAAAACTGGATAGATTTTGTTACGTTTTAGTAAAACTACAATTTCTCCTTTTACACTTATCCATTTTTTGTGAAATCAGCATAAAATGAAAGATAACTCCTTTATCTAACTTTTCCAAGTGGTCGTACAGAAAAACACCATTTGCAAAGAAAATGGGATCTGTTTGAAGTCACTATTTCTACTGTATTGTGAACAACACTTAGAACAAATATTTATTTCGGTAAGAGAATGGTGTCCAATGATTTCATAAAATTTTCACGTGTATAGAACACCTATATATATTCCCAGTACCAACAAATTTTTGACACAAGTTATTTTCAATTTATTAAAGCATTTTACTTCCAATAAAATCTGAAACAGTGAAGGAAATATAAAATTTGAGTAAAAATGAACCAACCCTATCTCATTTTACCCCCATGCAAGATTATTTCAAACAATGGAGAATATTTGAGCACATAAGAAGATAAAATCAGTAGCTAAACCATCTGATTTATGCTTGCAAGAAGGATAGAAATCATATAATCATAAGATTGTCATTCTATCAAAATATAAATATGCATTGAGCTATTCTTGCTATGTGTGTATCAACAATGCATACTCTCGCATATTTTTAATATATAGATTCAATAAAATATATATATATATATATATATATATAAGGGAGGATAGAGGTTGAGTATTCTTACCTCAAGAGCTTTTACAAACTATTCTCAAGATTAGTTTTGAAATGGTGATCAACAAGCACCCTCTCATCTTCCTCTCTTTTTCTTTTCTTTTCTACTCTTTCTCTCTCTTTTTCTCTTTGCTCAGCCGTGTATATCTGAAGGTGGCTGAAGATGGGGTCCTTATGTAGGCATTGTGGAAGAGAAATGTGTTTAAATTGTATTTGTTTATTTTATTATTTTACTTTATTTTATCTTTAGCAAAATTTCTTATTGGTTTGAATTGCCATCCTATAGGCATGCTTGTCCACCTTTGATGAGGTTTGTGTGTACTGTTGGAGACGCACGCTCTTATATATACATGCTCAACAAAGCCCAAGGATAGACCTTGGGAAGAGGCAACTGGCCATTCTCTCAATTTCCTCCTTCTTCTTCTTTTTTTTTTTTTTTTGTATATATATGATTTTGAGTCACTTTAATATTATAATATTATTTTATGTAACTAAAAGGCATGAGATTGAACCAATTAATCTCCATGGGTTAATTTTCATGTGCACAAATTATTAATGCAAAACTTTATACAGAATAATATATATTAAGAATTAAATTTGTGTAGTTATAAAAGTGACGACAACGACGATAATAATAATACTATGAAGATAAAAATTACACTAATTAAATAATTAAAAGTTAATTATAGAATTTCGTTGACAAAATGTTGTTATGGAATTGGATTATGGATGTTGATTGCAAAATTTAAGTAACTAAATATAATTACCAAAATAATTTAATATGCAAAAATACGAGTTCTCACAATTTTAGGAACTTTGAAAGTTTGTTTTGAAAAAAAAAAAATTATTATACAATTGAGATTTATTTTAAATGTGAATTTTATTATATAAAAATTAAAAATAAACTATATATTTTAGAAATTTGGTCAAAATTTTTTCATTGGATCCCTTTTTTATGAAAAGGATAGCCTATAATTTTTTGCTTCATAAACCCCCTTACTTGAGAGGAATACTTGATGAAGAACGTACAGATATATATATATATATATATTTTTTTTGTGTGGATAAACTTGCCCTTCCATATATTCGTGAAAGATTTCAGTGAAAATTGTTTGAGGAATGCATTATATACACAGACGCATCTATGTAGCTCGACTTTTCGTGCCCTTTTTCAGAAGACGAATAAACCTTATAGTATCGGATTCCCGCGGTTCTGAATCTGATCTCACAAGTGCAATGTGAAATAAATAAACACCAAAGAGTCCAAATCCGGCAAATCTTTTGAAAAATCGATTTTGAATCAAATTGTCAAAAAAAGACTACTTTGCCAGATACAAAGTCATCACCTAAATATTTTTTGGGAAATTTAGGAAACCAATGACTCGTGCCAAAGGCCACGTGTCCATCATCACCAAGATTATCTCGGCTTGGGAACTTAGGTACGAGAGGGGAAGGTCATGAATTGAGCACCCCTGCTCGCCTGATCAAAAATTGGCCTCTATTTATCATGATATCAATCTTATTTACATTATATGCTCTTGTTCCGATTTATTAGGCTAACTTAATTACTATGTGATGCACATACAAGTATAGACTAATTTGCAAAAATTGGAACATTTGATCTCATGTTTATTTTGAAAATTGTTTTATGAATGTGCCACTTGAAAAAGCGGGTTCAAATGTACATTAATCAAACTATCCCAATTCAAGCAACTAGCCTTCATCCACAAGCATTCAAACAATTTATCAATTAAGCAATTAGTCTCATGGCAAGCATGCTAGACATGGAAACAACCACACTCATGCAATATCCTAAAGTAAGTAAAAGCTCACTTAGTACTCCAAGCCAAAAACATGAAAGAGTTAGAAAAAAGCATGATCCTAATCAATGCAATATGACTAATGCAACACATGTGATATGCACTAATAGGCTTAGCTACTTAACTTAACATGTGAATCAATTTTGATAGCATGCGGTCTAAGCACATATTCAAAAAAAAAAAAAAAAAGGTTAAATTAACAATGCAAGTTAGAATGATGGACCGAGCCTCGATTGCAACATGATGTTCTAAACTAACCATCATAAGCAAGTAAATAAAAGGAAGAAAGACGTGGGGTTAGAAGATATACACGTTATTACAATTGCTTGCCCTCGTGTAGAAGGGTCCGAATGAACTAACTAGCTAAGCTAATTACTACGAATTAACTAACTATTACAGAACGAATAAATTAACTATTCTAGCTAATTAACAATTACAACACAAAATAACTAGCAACTTCTAACTAATTAATTACAACACAAATTAACTAGTCAGCTAACTATTACAAGTCCATAAGCGAACGAGCCTCGATAAGTAAATGAAATGCTTATGCATACACGGATTTCCACTCGAAAAGCCCACTGTTCTGCTGTCCGAATGCTTCTGTTGCACAGTAAAACATCTTTTCACCTCTAACACTGCTTTGTTCTGCTCCAGAAAGTCACTGCTCAATTTGACAAAAAGTGGTCTACAGCCAGAATTGGTGGCCTGCCAGCCACAAATAGTAGCCTGCCGTCCATAACTTATGGCTTGCCAACCACAATTAGTGACCTGCTGGCCACAAAAGTTTGGTTCCTCCTGCTGCAACAGAAAGCATACAGAGTAAGAATAGGGTATTCTCAAGGTTAGCTTGTACAACTTACCCCTCCTTATCATCAAACAACTCAAAGGAGTAGTAAGTTTGATTCACAAACCATCAATCGATGCAATTTCATTGCATGATAGCCTATGAACCAAAGTGTACAAGTTCAATAAATGCAACAAATAAAGACTCTCAAACCCCCTTCCTATCATGGATTAATCAAGGGAAGTGGTTGACAATGACTCTTGAACCATTTACATCACTAACAAGTATGAAACAATTCAAGACTCAAGGGTTCAATTAATGTCCGATTGAACCCTAACCAAGTTATTATCTTACATCATTTTTAGTCCTTATTTTATTACTTCATTTTAATTACCAACCATTCCTTAGTAAATTAAGTCCAAAAGTGAGCTTTAAGTCCTCTAATGGAAAAAAGCATCAAACCAAGAGTTATTTTGGGCATGAGTGAAGTGTCATGTCGTTGGTAATGAACCCTCAAAGGGATTAAACCATTAAGCACAAGACCTTAATCTCAAGCTTAAACAAGCAAGTAGCTTGAAACAACTTTCAAAGCAAAGCAAAAGCCAAGAAATGAGGGAGGTTGCAGAGGCGATTAGGGGTGAAAACAAGTATGGAAAGTCATAAACAAATGCTATCAACTCGAATAGGTTGGTGGCTAAGGCCTAAACCACCAAGCCTATGAGGATAATTACACTACAAGTATGCAATACAAGGCTCAAATGCAATGAACAACCAAAAATAGTCCTAAAACAATGCTAAATCAGTCCTAAAGCATGCTGGAATTAAGACAAAAATAGCTAGAACAATAAGCTAAAACATAGAGCTATGTAAGCTAGTAAATAAAACATAAGGATGGGAGGCTACGCCCTCCATTTTTGGACTTCAAATCAACATTTTAGCCACTGAAAAAGCTCTGAAAATCAATGTTTAAAAGCTCAAAAAAAGATAGTGTAAAGGTGGGAAACACAAGGGTAAAGGATAGAGAAGTAAGGTGGAAAGAAAAGTGAACCACTCCTCCACCCTTTAAGGCCTTAAACTACAAGTTTCAGCCTAAAATTACAGACTTTATACAGTCCAAAAATAGTAGAAAAATAGTAGGAAAAATAGCAAACAAAGCAAGGAAACAAGCCAAGCCTTATATCGCTTGAAGAAGAGAACACTTCTAAGCAACAATTCAACACATACACACCCTCAAGAGCTCAAAGTAGTCTCAAATGTACCTCAGCTCAAAGACCATAAGGTTTGGTTTAGAGTGTATAGGCAAAGGCTCAAGAAATTTGCAAGAGAGAAAGAGAATTGTAGAGAGAGAAAAAATATTTTGCTCAAAAATTTTCCAACCTTTAAACAAGAGGGGAGGTTCTCTATATATAGAAAAATATCAAACTCCCTCAGAAATATCAATACATACACGTGTAAGCAAGTGCATGCATCTGTGACAATAGCTAGTACAGCTAGCAAAAATATTTGCCAAAACACACTTGTGGCCGGCAAGCCACTAATTCTGGTCGGTAGGCCACACAAATGGCAGACAGCTAACAATGGTGGCCGGCAGGTCCCAAGGTTTTTCAGGCTTGAAGAATTATGGTTGTGGCAAGAGGTGTATAGGGTTTGAAGGCTCAAAACTATGGCATTCTGCTAAGGACTTCAAGCACTTGACAAGCATACACACATTCATCACTGGGTGTGCAAGTGGTGACATCCAAGTCATAAGGGCGGTCAAAAATGGGGTGTCTACAATCTATACATGCACACATGTATATATTTGTTCAATTATTTGCGATTGCTATAAGAAGGATCTGAAGCAAATTCAAACTCCGATCTTCTGTGTAATTAGGGCTTGAATTTCATAGTTCGTTGTCTCTTACTTCAAGATCTTCTCAAATTCTTCAAAATTTGTATTCAACAGGTTTATTGTATATATATACATTATATGTTTATATATATATATACATAGATATTAGGATGAGGTTATGAGAATGAATTAGAAATGTCAGGAGGAGGAGGAGTTGAATACAGTGATCACGTTTTACTAATGCGATCGAATTCGTCAACTTTTAGAGGGCGGAGTGAAGGAACCTGTAGAGCTTTATTCAGTTCATACTCTATTTTTTGTTATTGATGCCCTATTCAAGAAGACAATAAAGTATTACTCTAGTAATCAGTAACATGTTAAATCTCCAATTGTTTGCCATTAGAGATGTTAAAGCTCTAATATAGTATATGTGGGGGCAAAAGTGGTTCTCCAATGGTTTGGCAGCTGCCATATGTGTCAACTCACCAAAATCAACTGTTTCCTCCCTCCCTCGCTCCCTTTCTCATCCTTCCCAGCAAAAATTTCCAAAACAAAAACAATTTTCACCAAAAAATAAATTTTGAAGCTAAATTTCAGAATAAGGCAAAAAAAAAAAAAATTATATTTATTTCAAAGAATATCAAGCAAATTTCAAGAATTTCAATCAAAACATCTCAATGCTAAGCACAATTAGCATATCCAAATTTGAAGCAATCTCAATATATATATATATATATATATATGAAACAAATATATACTTAAAAATACGTGGAATTTGAAGATGCTTCGGTTTCATCTTCTTCATCTTCGTGTTTGGATCTTCTTCATTAGGGCTTTGGCTTCATCTTATTTAAATTTTTGCTTGGATCATTTTGGTTAGGATTTTGGGTTTGTATTATTTTCGTTAGGGTTTGGATCGTTGGTGAAGAGGGTTATAATGGAGGGAGAGAGAGATCGAAGAGGGAAAGAGAAAAACAGAGAGACCAAAGATAGAAGAGATGGAGAAAGATCGAAGAAATTTGGAATAGAGAGTAGGAGAAGAGAGTTGGAACAAAGGGTTAGAGAAGGAAATTTAAGGTTTGATAGGTGGCGGTGGTTCTGGTGGTGGTTGTCGTAATAGTTGTGGTGGTGGTGGTTCTAGAAACAGAGGAGATAAGAGCTTGGTAGTGATGAAAATGGTATAGATAGAGTAATGAAGATGGTGTGAGTGAAAGAGTGTTGTGATGACGGGGTCTATTTTGTTTTCTTTTCTTCGCTCTGTTCTCCCTTTTCTTTCGTTGGGTTTGAAAGGCCCGTAAATGGTTCTCTAAATAAAGTCATTTTTCTTGTTGTGTTCGGTGTTGAACTTCACTTGTTCCGGGGAGTGCGAGGTCAGGTCTGGAGTGCCGAGATTTGAGCTAGGAATTTTCTAGGCTATTTGGCTTAGCCGCACGTGCGGGGGCCACATGCCACACGTACGGGAGAGGGCCGCACGTGCGGAATGCAGGAAAGGTTTGGGGTTGCATTCTGTCTAATATGCACGAACAGAGTGAGGTGCGGGTGAGGAGCACCGCACGTGCAGAAGGGGCGCTCCGTATGTGCGGGGAAGGGCGCCGCACATGCGGCAATCTGGGCAGCCGAATCCCTTTTTTTTTTTACTCTTTTGGCCAAATTTGTAACACATTTGGGGCTTTTTATTCTCACTCTAAACCTCATTTCTCTCCTCCTTCTCTCTAGAAACCCTCACAAAAATACTAAAAGTTCTTGATTCTTGCTATCCATTGGGTCTAGATCATCATCCTTTCTCACCAATCTTGAAGATCCAAGTTAGGGCTCCTCTTGGTGTGGTGGGAGTTGAAGAATCAACCATTTTGACTCTAGGGTTTCATCACTTCATCATCAAACACTGAGGTAGGGATTTCTTGAGTTATATATACATGTTTTGCTATCTAAATGTTTATTTAAAAGTGTTCTTGAGGTTATTGTGTTGAGTTTGATTTTTGCTCCAAATATAGAGAGAGTTTTGAAAATATGGGTTTAAATCTCAACCCTTTTGTTAACCCTAGAGGGTTTTCTTTTCATTTGACTTAAGAAATGTCATTTTGGGGTGCGTTTCACCATGAGAGGGGAAATGTTGGGTTTTTCTTGGGATGAAAACCCTAGAAATTGGGGATTTTGAAAATGTAGAAGGGCCTATGGAGTTTTTCTCTCTCCTTGTGCTAAAAGGGTGAATGAGTATTGATTTCATGATGTGGCTTGAAATTGGTAACTTCTTGACATATAGAAAAATGGAGACTTTATTTTTTTTAAATCTATTGAGAAATGCATGAATGTGTATAATTGTGAGATGATAATTGTTGGGCACCATGGATTATGAGAATTGAAATCTTGGAAATTGATACTTGAAAATGTACATATAATCTTGGAATGACAAGAATGTTAAGAAATGTACATAATGAGAGATTATTGCTATGTGTTGATAACATCGGTTGAGCATGTGGTTATTTTGTGAGATGGCATTGGAGGAAGGATGAATGGAGGAATGTTTGAGATATTAATTGTTGTATCATATTCCCATTTAATTTATTATCATTATTGCACATCTTGAATTGAATTGAAAAATGTTTATGTTGAGAAAAGATTATATTGTAATGAGAACTATGGAAATGCTTAAGGGGTAAATATGTAGGTAAGTCCGGATGGGAGGTGTAGATGAATTGTTAAGTTGGCCTGATTGTCCGGGGTGAAAGACCGAAAACACGCGCGGAGGAGGTACCACTTCCCTTCCGGTTAGCAACCGGTAAGGTGGGGTATTGGTAGTGCTTGTTGAGCCTATTTGCAGACACCAACCTAGGGATTACCAGAAGTCGAATTTACCACCCCAATTGATTTAAAATTGGAAGTTTCGGAAATTATTGAGATTGTAAACTTTTATTGAAAATTTGTGATCTTCAATAAGAGCATAAAATGAAATTTCTTTAAAATGGTATGGCATGGCATTGACATTTGCGCTTTTCATTGAGAGTTTGCATAACTGTATATACTTTGTAAGAATTCTCTATTGGGCTTTATGCTCACTCCTATGGGACTTTGGTGCAGGTAAAGATATGGTGATCCCGCTGAGTTGATGGCGTGGATTTGTTTTGTGAAGAGTAGATTGCTCTCTTATTTTTGTTGTAAATTTTTGTAAGCCAAGGGCTGAACGTGTATGGGTCTGAGAGACTATTTTGTGTAACCGGGCTATTGCCTTGGAAGATGTAAGCCGTTAAGGGCATTTTAATTGTTCGAGACTAGATGCTTCACATACTATAGATTCATGTGTTTTTCTCATCATTGAATGTATATTCGTATGTGGAACTTTTGTATAAAACCTTAGAGATTCATGATGTAAAGGTTGGAGAATGGTTATATTTAATTAATGAATGTGGCTTGATGTATTATACATATTGGGTTATTTCGGGGCGTGACAGATGAAAATGGTGAGAGATATGAGAGAGAGTAATTAAGGGAGAATGGAGACGATGTGTGTGTGTGTGTGTGTGTGTGTGTGTGTGTGTGTGTGTGTGTGTGTGTGTGAGAGAGAGAGAGAGAGAGAGAGAGAGATAGATAGATAGATAGATAGATAGATAGATAAAGAAGGTTTGAAGGTTCTAGAATGGAGAGGTATGTTTGAATTATGGGTGGGTGAATAATGGGTGGTTGTTGGTAGATGGTTGTTAGTGAATGAATGTTGGGTGATTGTTGGTAATAAATGATGGGTGAATAATGGATGGTTGTTGGTGGGTAGTTGTTTGTGAGTGAATGGTAGGTGAATAATAGATGGTTGTTGGTAAGTAAAGAATGGTGGTTGAGATTGGTGTGTATTAAAGAATGGTAGATATGTGGATGGTGGATCAGAATTATAGGTACCTCTTTAGGACTAGTAGGTAGGTGGTTGGTAGGGCTGTGCAAAATACTGCACAATCCGCTAAAACTGCACTGATCCGCATCAATTCACCACTCTAATCGCTAACTGCAGGTTAAACTTTAAAATTTATAATCCGCCAACCGAACCGCTCCGCTCCACTATAGTTAATACATATATATTTTTTAACCTCCAATGAAATATCAATGTAAAAATGAGTGTGAGAGAAATTTAAGGTATGAAATTTATTACAAATTAGTAGTTATATATATGAAACATATTATGTAAAATTACTGTGTTATATATCTAAAAAATATTATACAAATTAGTGTTATATATTATGCAAATGTATGATAATTAGTTAGAATATTCTTCAATCCGCCAATCCGCCAAAAATTGCCCAAACTGCAATTTGTCAATTCGCTAATCCGCCATTCAGCTTGTAATTTTACTCTCAAACCGCCCGAACTGCTCCGCGTACACCCCCTAGTGGTTGGTGATTGTTTATTTTTAATTTTTAATGCAGTTAATATATATATTTTTTAATTTTGTAGTGGTATGTTTTTTGGTGGGGGTGAATTATATTTTTTTTTTAAATTCAATTTTTTCAATTTTAATTTTTTTTTATATTTGTCTTGTCAGGTAGAATGTAAATGTTTATTTTTTATTTTTATTTTTTAAGAAAAAGTTTGAAAAAAGTCATAAAAGATAAATTAAAAAAAAAATTAAAAAAAAAAAAAACTATCGCTAAACAACACCTACAAACTTAGAGGGAAACTTGGTTGAGATTTGCAAAAATAGTATGTGACCATTGGAGCAATATTGCTATAAATTATGGCAGCAGTTCATAGAAAGCCACCTCCAATGCTAAGTTTTAGTGGCTACTATCTTTGACAAATGCCAAAGCTGCCAAGTCAGCTTCAACCAACCGCTTCCTTTCTTCCTCTCTCCCTTTCTCATCATCGTTTCCCAACACAAAAGCAATTCTCACCCAAAAACCACAAAAAAATAAAAACAGATGCAGAATTTTTGGAAAAAAAAAAAAAAAAACAACATTGAACAATTTCAAGTAAGCAAGCAAAATTTCAAACAGAAGCAATTTCAAGCATGCAAGCAAAATTGAACAATTTCAAACAGAAACAAGCTAGCAAAATTTCAATTTCAACAATTTCAAGCAAAAAACATTTTAAAAAAATAGAAAATAAACACAGAGAAGTCAAAAAACAATACCTGACAGAAATGGTATTTTGTAGGGCTAATCTTCTTTGTGTTCTTCATTAGGGTTTCAATCACTGAAGACGAAGGGGTTTCTTCACTGAGGACGAAGGGGTTCAATCAGTCCATAATGATTGTGAACCAAATTCATTTTGTGAACCAAATTCTTTGTGTTGTCTCTCTGTCAGTGATGATCGTTAGGGTTTCGAAAGGAGGGGTTCGATCATTAGGGTTAGGGTTTCGAAGAGGACGAATGTAAGAAATAGGGGGTTGTGGTGGAGAAGAGGGTTGGAGATCGGAGAAGGATCCGAAGGGTTTGAGGGTTGGAGATCGGAAGGGTTTGTTGTTGAGGGTTTGGCGGTTGCTGTGGTTGAAAGTGGTGGTTGTTGGAGAGAGATAAAGATGAGTGAGTGGGAGTGAGGGCGAGGGAGAGAGATGATGATAGTGGGAGTGAGTGAGATAAAGATGGGTAGAGAGACAGAGATGGGTAGAAAGTGAGTGAGGAAAGTTACAATCGGTGAGAGAGAGAGAGAGAGAGAGAGAGAGAGAGAGAGAGATAGATAGATAGATAGATAGATAGAGAAAGAGAGATATGAAGATGGGTAGAGAGACAGAGATGGGTAGAGAGTGAGTGAGAAAAGTTGCAATCGGTGAGGGTGAGGGTGAGGGCAAGGGCGAGGGAGAGAGATGAAGATAGGTAGAGAGAGAGAGCAGAATAGGGATGGTGGTTCTAGAATTAACGAGAGACAGAGTGACAGAGAGATAAAAGAGACATGGGGATAAAGATCAATTTATCCAACGGGGCTCTTTTGTCATTGGAAATACAAAAATTGAGCAACGGCTATTTTTTTTTCCTCCAATCAAGAAATGTTTTCAACAGTTGGTTTTCAACAGTTATAATTTAAACAGATAAAAAAAAAGGGGGTCATATTTTTACTCCCTATAAAACTAAACAACCAATCTCCATCTGAATACACATTATCTTCAATCTACCCAAAAAAAAAAAAAAAAATTGTATGTTTTTTCACACAATCAGTATGGAAGATTCATCAAGAACAAAGAGAGGAAAATCATTCACCACTCAAGAAGATGTGGCAATTTGTAGAGTTTGGTGTCACATTACTAAAGACCCAATTGTTGAGAATTCGCAATCTCATGCTCATTTTTTAGGAAGAATTTTTGAAAATTATTTCTTGTTGCAAAATGATCACTCAAGAATACAAGTGTCTATCTCATCTCGATGGGGTGTAATCATGAAATGTTGCAACAAATTTTGTGGATGTTTGGCGTAAGTTGACAATCTACACCCAAGTGGAATGTCTCAAGTTGATATAGTAAGATTTCATCTTCATTTATTATGTTAGTTTTTTTATTTATTTTGTCTCATATAAAAATTAACTAATTAATTAATTTAATATTTTATTGATACAGATACTTCCAGCAAAACTTTTATACCATCAAAATGAAAACAAACATTTTGTTTTTAAACATTGTTGGTCAATCTTGCAAAACAATATCAGGTGGCAAGATGTAACTCCTACGAACACAGTGAAGTCAATGATATATACATCGTTTTTCCCTAATTCAGCCCCTGAATCCCCTATGGATAACTGCATTTCTCTTGACAACGACAATAGTTCAAGTGTTGGTAACAATCCAATTATTGTTAATAAACCAATTGGTGAGGGTAGTGTCTCTGCAAGGGGTAAAAGGCCTATGGGTAGGAAATCTACAAAATAATTGCTTTGAAAAAGTGAAGTTGTTCAAGTTAAAGTCCACAAATATAATAATTTATTGGAAACATTTAACGAACACCTTGTTGAGAAAGAAATGAAAAAAATTGAAAAAGAAGAAAAAAAAAATGATTCAAGCATTACGAGAGATGAAAGAACTGGAGATCAAAAAGGAAGAACATTTGCAAGAGATGAGAGAACTTGAGATCAAAAAAGTAGACCGTTTGATAATGACTACGGACATTTCTCATTTGGACCCTCAAATGAAAGCGTATTACATAATGCGCAAAAATAAGATTTTTGCCAAGTCGTCTGCACATGCCAACAACCCAAATTACTATTTTCCCCTACCTCCTGGTGAATATTAAAGGAAGAATGTATTTTTTAATTTAGCAATGCCATTTATTTTTCAATGTAATTTTGAGTATTTTAATATAATTAATAATAATAATAATTATTATATATTTTTTTTTTTTTTGTGAATAATGGATTGTTGTCGGTGGGTAATTGGTGAATTTTTTTTTAATGTAGTTAATATTTTTTTTAATGATATGTTTTTTGGTGTGGTGAATTATATTTAAATTTTTTTTCAAAAAATTTTTCAAATTTTTTTCGTTTTTTAAATTTGTCTAGTTAGGTATAATATAAATAAATAAATAAATATATATATATATATATATTTACAACACAGTTGAAAAAATGTCACAAAAGACAAAAAATAAACAGAAAAATAAAATCACTAAAAAACCTATATCCAAACAACACCTACAAACTTGGAAGGAAAGTTGGTTGAGATTTGCCAAAATAACATGTAACCATTAGAGCACCATTATTATAATTTGACAAAATAACACTATTCATTGCCAAATTATAGCAATTACATTGCTATTTTAGCAAATTCCATTGGAGATGCTCTAATTATAGCTATTATAGCAATGGCAAAGCTATTATAGCATTTACTATTGAAGATACTTTTACTATGAAATAGAGTGACATGTTACTGTCAAACAGAGTAATATGTTACTGTTTACATTAATTTCGACGGTAAATTTTTTTTTTTTTTAACGAATTTTATAGTCAACATATAGTCAATATGGATTTTAATTGATAGATCTTGATAATAGAATTCTAAAAATACTAATTTTATTGAAAATTGACATCTAAATCAAAAGTCATATCATTTTCAAATTTAAAATATTAAATTAGTCACTAAGAATATTTTGGTAATAATGGTATTTGTTGGATTTTTAAGGAAAACATTTTGATTTTGTCCTTCATGCAATAAAGTTTTATTACGAGGGATTTTGACCAAAATTTTCTATTTTTTAGGAGTAGTTTTTTTGAGTTTCTATCTTTTTTATTTTCTTAAACATGGTACCAAAGGCTTTGAACAATGAAACATGCTTGGTCCACCAAAATAGAGGTAGTCCGACTCTACCCAAATGACTTAGTCGGATGACCGACTTAATTCTTGTCATTCGCAATTATCACCATTGTTAATCGTAATTGTCACTCTTGTCATTTAGTGTGTCAATCGGCATTCGAATGATCGACTAAATGACTATCTAGATAACTGATCAAACAATCGACATATACAAATTCAAATAATTCAAACGAATCAAAATTCAATAAATATAACATTATCGTTGAATAATTTAATATTGATGTTTAAAATTTACATCATGTACTTGCAAAGGCGGCAATGCATACATTAATTTACTTTTTAATTTGCTTAAAGATGGTGCTTAAAGGCCTTCGAAAAATTAATTTGACTTTCAAAAGTCACATCAACTATTTGCAAAGCGTGCTATAAATACATTATTTATTTATTATAATTTGCTTAAAGGCCTTAGAAGAATTCAATTTGAACTTCAAAGGTCACATCACCTATTTGCAAAATCGTTTCATCCACGCAACTTTCTTTGTCCGAATATATATAATTCAAATTCTTACCCATAAAAGTTTTAATTATATATATTTAAACAAAAAAATTTATGTAAATGAATAATTAATCTTTGTCAAACACACTATGACATGCGCATAGGATATACAAATTTAATGTTTAGGATTTGTGATTTCTCCAAAAAAATAAAAATAAAATTGTTTTGGATTAAAATTTAGAATAAAAAGAACTACATGCAAATGAAAGAAGAAAAAAAAAGTTATCAACACGTGAGAGTGTAAGTGTGTTTGTAGCGGAATCTAAATGAAAGATTATAAGGGTGCAAGTGTCACTTGCACCATTTCATGTGTTGGTAATTTATTTCCTCTTCTCTTACTTGCATATAGTTCCCTTTTTAATATATCAAAAAAATAAAAATAAATAAATAACCTATCATCTAATCTTTTTAGACTTTGCAATGGTAAGAATCTGAAGACTTGGTTTGGCAATATCATAAATAAATTATTTATTAATTTATTTAAATCATATTATTTCTTTACTTTCTATACATTTTTACGTAATAAATAAAAATATCAATTTATAAACCACAATTACTAACTTTAACAAAAATTGGAGAAAACTTCATATTTTAAGCGATTGCAAAACTGACTTTTGAGTATAGCCACGGCCAAAGCCATCTCTTAGGCCCATCACATTTTGACTTAAAATAAGATCTCAGTTTGATCCAATAATTACTATAATATGTATATATATATTATCAAATACTAAAAATTGGATATTAGATCATATCATTTTGCTGACCTGGTGAAATTAACCAATAATATTGAAAAATTAGAATAGTGGGATTCCACATCATTCAAGGTAGACACAAAATAAAATTTAACATGTTTAAGTAATTGGTCAATTTTCTACCTCATAAATCTTTCAATCTGGCTAAAATCTCTCCCGAAGTCATGGTCTGGAGTTTTTTTCTTACTACAGTTATGAAATGAAATCCTAGAAAAAACTCTCTTCAGTCTTGAAAAATTATAGCCCCATGATTTTGTGATTATTACTTTAATATATTTGAACGGACCGAGCTCAACAATAAAAGAAAGAATAGATAACAAACACAACACAAAGAGTTTTACGTGAAAAAATCACAATTGGAATCCATCAACATATGATTAAAAAATCATAGACCCTCAACCACAATAACAATCCACTATGAAAAAGAGCAGTAGAAGAGATTTCTTATACCAACCAATCCAGGCACACGTGCTTGCTCAAGACCTACAAGTAACTGACATCTATATCCTTCAATTCGTGGATATCCGCCTTCACTAGAGAGATGTCAAATCCACAACACACTCACTCCTCAAGAACACTCATGACCTATTTTGTAATTTGGTTTAGACTTGATGATTTTCTTGAAAGAACAAATGAGAATGACTTATCAAGCAAACATGAGAGAAATATACAATGTAACCTCACTACAGCTTTCTCTCCCTCTCTCTCAAACGGCATAATCAAAATAAAAACCCAAGAGATTACAACACACAATCGAACAGGTCTGCTATTTATAGACAAGTGACCATCGCGAGCGCGACCCTGATTTCTCACGGGCGCAACCTTATTGTTCACGAGCACGAGACTCCTTTGTAGGTTGCAGAGCAAAACTTCTGGGAGCTGATTTCTTCGCGGCCTGGTCGCAGGTGCAATTGAGGAGGTCGTGGGCACTAGAACCCCTTCGCAGGTTATAATGAAAAGTACTGGGAGCATGTTTTCATCGTAGCCTGGTCACGGCCGCCATGGTGCTTCCTCGCGGGCACGAGGGTGTTTGTTGTGGGCGCGATGGTAGAGACAGTTAACCTACTATTTTAGACTTTTTGCAGCCTTTCTTTTACGTGCTGAGGCATGACTATTGCACACCTTTTGACAGGCATTTTACTCAGTCAATCAGACAACTAGCCATCATTTTTCCCATGCTTGCCAAGCAAATCAATCCTACACTTTTGAGAAAACCAAGAAGGATATAATCACAAGATAACATGAAGCAATAAAATGTTTTGTCAACGGAAGAATTTGCCAAACACAAATTTATAGGATAAAAAATCCTAACAAGTCTTATCTTATGATCTTTCAATCCATATAAGACTACAATAAAATACAACTACCATTGAAGAAGCAACATATTTAATTGGTGAACCAAAGAACAGTGTTAAGAGTCTCCAACGGTATATTTTTTTTTCATTAAATTTGAGTAAAAACTCCATATCAAGTGCTCTAATGGAAGATTTTGAGCTTTTATCAAAACAACGGCCGACCGGTGGACAACCGGACGAATGTTCAGCCGGTCAACCAGTCAGTGTATTTTTTTCACAAATTTTTTTCCTAGAGGTGCTTATCCGAGAGGACATCCATGGGGACATCTAGTGGTAAAAATTCAACGGCTATGAATAGTAATTTGATGAAAGCTCTAGGCATTCTCAATTTGGTGAAAGATTTTTGATATCCTCGATTTGATACTAATCTGATGAAACCATTGGAGCAGGAAAAATGTTATTTTTTTCATCAAATTTAAATGAAATGAAATAATTGATGAACCATTGGAGATGTTCTAACAAGGTTTCTCTCAATATGTATCAATTTAATAGGTTCCTTGATTGTCAAATCCGGGTACAAAACTGTGTTGAAAAAGTTGTAATTTTTTCTATGTTTTTGTCTTTCCCGCTCGAGCGGGACCATTGGCACTCGACCGGAGATTGGGGCCTCTCAGTATTTTGTCAGGTCTGTAAAAATACTGGAAGGTGTGATTTCGCGCTCGAGCGAGTTATCAAGCGCTCGAGCGGAACTCTGTTTTATCACACGCATATTTTGCTGAAGCCGCTCGAGTGAGATGTTGGCGCTCGAGCGGAGATCGCGAACAAGTTTGCCTATATATATGTGTTTAGGATGTTTTTAGGTTTTACTTTTCCTAGATCTTATTCAAGAGTCTAGGGTTTTATTTGAAGTTTTCTTCTGAGGTTTTTTGTGAGTTTTCCTTTATGTTTTGAGAGAGTTCTTCACTCATGATCTAAGATACATACATCAAGGAGTTTGTTACTTTAAATTCAAGAGAGTTCTCTTCGGTGGATTCCGAAGATTCAAACGTAGAGTTTCAAAAGGCGTTTGATTCTGTACATAGTCGTTTATTCGACAAACAAAGTTGTGGATTCAACTTCAGATCAATCAGTTCCGAGACGAAGGCTTGGTGAAAGAGTTACAGAAGATTCGAAGGCAAATTGACTGAGTTGGGTAATTTGTGTATTATCTTGTAATCTTTCTTTCTTCAGTAGTGGATTGATTAGTGGCGTTTCGCCCGTGGTTTTTGATTACAATTGAAGGTTCTTCAATTGTGGTTTTTTTCACGTAAAAATCGTTTGTGTCGATTTATTGTTTATTCATAAAACAACAATCTAAATCACTTTCGTAAGTGTTTGTTGATTTAGATTTGTGATTTAGATTGAGTGTTTAAATATTTGGAATTGGAATATTTTAATCTGATCTAATCACGAATCACTCAGGATTTTCAATTGGTATCAGAGCAGGTCACTCTTTGTTTTTATCAAAATTATAGGAGTGTGATTTTGTGTGACTAGTGATATGGATTCTATTCGTGAAGGTAACTCGACTCATAGACCTCTTTTACTCAATGTTACAAACTATTATTATTGGAAAGCTCGTATGAGAGCGTTTTTAAAATCCATCGACGAGAAAGTTTGGCACTGCGTGATCTATGGGTGGAGTGAACCTACGGTCATCATTGATGGTGTTGATATTCCTAAACCCCTTGATAAATGGGACACAACTGATTACCAAAACTCGAGTTGGAACAGTAAGGCTCTCAATTCCCTGTTTTGCTCCGTCACACCTGAAGAATTTCGTCGTATCTGCACGTGTGAGGTAGCAAAAGAGGCTTGGGACATTCTTGAAACGATTCACGAAGGTACTACTTCTGTCAAAAGGTCAAAACTTCAACGTCTCACCTCCGCCTTTGAAACCCTTTTTATGCGGATGATGAGACGTTTGATGATTTCTATGCAAAACTTAGTGATATCGTGAATTCCTGTTTCACACTCGGTGAAAAAATCCCAAAGCTAAAGTTGTTGGAAAAATTTTGAGGTCTTTACCCGAGAGGTTCCAATCAAAAGTGACAGCCATTGAGGAGGCTCAGAATGTTGATACCCTCAAGCTTGATCAATTGGTTGGAAACTTGCAGACTTATGAAGCCCACCAGATTTCTAAAGAAAAACAAAAAGATAGTGTGGCTTTCACTAGTGCTCATGAGACTGCAAAAACTCCGGAGACTGAATTTGATTTAGAGTCTGAGATGACGGCTATGTTTACTAAACAGTTTAAAAAAATTTTGAAGAAAAAGAAGCCTAATTTCAGAGACCCTATTTCAAAAGACAAGAGTAATGAAAAACCCAAAACTTTTCCACCAAAATTTGCTCCTAAAACTGAAAAGAAAAGAATATTGTAAAGGGGCAAGGGGTCAAGTGCTATGAATGTCAAGGGATTGGTCATATTGCCCTTGAATACCCTTCGAAAAAGAACCGAAAGAAAGTCTACACTGTGACTTGGGATGATGAGAACCCGAAGAACCTGAATCCGGTGAAGACGGGGATAGTGCTTTCATGGCATTTTGGTCCTCTTTCGCTCAACCTCTTCCAAAGCCATCGGAATTAGCTCGCGTGGTCAGAACCTGCATCATGCTCCCACCTTTGATGGAAGTAACTACCTGTATTGGAAGATCAGAATGAGAGCTTTTCTGAGAGCTTTTGACCCAGAAGGTTGGTAAGCCATTGAAGAAGATACAGAAAGTGCAGACAATCCGGGCAATCAAAAAGCCCTGATTACTATTCGTGGAGCAATTTCTGATGAAGAACAGCAACGAGTTGTTCACTGTACAAAGGCTAAAGATGCACGGGAAATTCTGAGCCAATTCCATAAAAAAGGAAATTCACCTTCCCCACCATCCAGCAACTTCCCTGTCTTAGTTGCTAGATTGGATGAGGTCAAGGAGAATGAAGAGCAAAAAGAGGATGATGAAACATCTGAAGACAATGATGAGATCAATGGCAATGAACTACAATAAGCTTACGAAAAGTTGTACGAGGAATCTCTGAATTTGTCCAAAATCAACGACAAACTCTCTCTCAAGCTCAAAACATGTGAGAGTGAGAATGTAAGGCTAAAAGGAGAACTTGTAGCAGCAAAACAGAATGTCATCAAGATCTCAAGTGACAGGCAAGACTTATGTGGAAAACTTCTATCCTGTGAAACTGAAAGGAATGAACTTCTGAAAGTGTATTCCACATATGAAGAAAAGCTTGAAAGTCTTGAGATGTCACAAGCCACATTGGAAGAGATAGTCTGTCAGAAAGATAAAGAACTCCGTATTGCTAGAGCCACTATTGCCATGTGCAACAAAGGTTCCAAATCTTTAGAAGACATCCTCGGGTCTCAACAAATGGGTTGTGACAAAAGTGGGCTAGGCTATAGTGAGACAGCTCACAAGGGACAGGCCTCTACTTCACATGACATGAAGACTCAAGCAAAGGGAAAGTTGAAGGTAAACCAGGCTGATCTCTCTCTTCATCTACCTAAAGTTGGTAAGATCAACAAAAAGGAGGTAAAACCTGTTTTTATTTGTCATCACTGTGGTAGGTATGGCCACATTCGTCCTTATTGCTATGAATTGCATGGTAAGGTGTCTCAAAAGAGTAGAAATTTGAATACTTTTTGGGTTAGGAGACAACCTTATATGTCTAGGCGGAATACCAAGATTCATGAGGGTGTTCACAACGCCAAGACATTGACCAAGACCAAAAAGATTTGGGTGAGAAAAGATGATTTGACTTGTTTAGTTGTTCACACTGCCCTAAAAGCACGTGACTCACACATGTGGTATCTAGATAGTGGCTGCTCTCGTCACATGTCTGGTAACAAATCCTACTTCACCTCCCTTGAAAAATATGAAGGAGGAATTGTTACTTTTGGAGATGGCGGCACTTCTAGAGTCATTGGTAAGGGCTCTATAAGTGTTGCTGGTCTTCCCAAGCTGGATAATGCTCTACTTGTTGATGGTCTTAAAGCAAATGTTTTGAGCATTAGTCAAATGTGTGATTCCCATCATGAAGTATTGTTTTCAAAAAATAAATGTGAAATTTTGAATAAAAAAGGAAATACTGTCTTACATGGGGCACATCTGATAACTGCTGTGGGATTGTTACTACTAATGATCTCACTTGTCACTCTGCCATCATAAGTAACATTGATTTGTGGCATCAAAGATTAGGTCACATGAATTTCAAAGACCTAACTAAGATAGCCAACAAAGAGCTTGTGAGAGGAGTACCTAAACTGGGTAAGAATTTGAGCCATGTGTGTGGACCATGTCAACTTGGGAAACAAACCCGTGCCCCTCATAAAAAGGTGAACAACTTTACAACCAAACGTCCTCTTGAATTGGTTCACATGGACTTAATGGGATCTACTCGCACTGAAAGCATCGGAGGTAAAAGATACATTTTTTTAACTGTTGATATTTTACTCGATTTTCGTAGGTAAATTTTTTAAGGAAAAAATCTGATACGTTTGATGCTTTCCAAGCCTTAGTCCTTAAAATCCAAAATGAACAAGGTGTTTCCATTGGGCGTATCATAAGAATCTGAACTGATCATGGTCGTGAATTTGAAAATAGTTCGTTTTCGGATTTTTGTGATATGCATGGAATTAAGCATGAATTTTCTGCACCTATTACTCCACAACAAAATGGAGTGGTTGAAAGGAAGAACAGAGTTGTTCAAGAAATGGCTAGGGTCATGCTCCTTAGTAAGAGTCTTCCTCCAAAGTTTTGGACCGAAGCCCTAAATACTGCTGTTTATGTCATAAATCGCGTATATTTAAGCCCGGCACTTTACAAACTCCATATGAATTGTGGAAGGGTTTGAAACCTAATGTAAAATACTTCAAAACTTTTGGGAGTAAGTGTTACATCTTCAAAGATAGAAAGCCCTTGGGCAAATTTGACTCCCGAAGTGATGGAGGTATTTTTCTAGGGTATTCAACCAACAGTAGGGCTTTTTGAGTCTATAACCTGCGAACTTCATCATTAATGGAATCTATCAATGTGGTTACAGATGACACAGGTTCACCTACTCCAGCAACAAATGAGGATGACAATGGTGAGTCTCCAATCTTGGATACTGAACCACAAAATCAAGGAGAAGTTGCGGTCCAATCACAAGAAATGTTACAGCACCATCCTCACAGGTAAGTTCAAGTCCAAAGAGTGCTTAAAGGGACATCACTCCTGTTGCTTCTGGCACCACAAGTCCTGAGTTCAACCATCAGCAAGGGTGAAACTGAATCATCCAGCACAACAGGTAATTGGAAGTGTATCGAATCGAATGAAAATCCGAAGACAGATTCGAGAATTAGGTCAATTTGAACGTAACAATGTTTGGACTCTAGTTCCCAGACCTAGAGACATGAATGTGATAGGTACCAAGTGGATCTTTAAAAATAAATTTGATGAGAATGGTACTGTTGTTAGGAATAAAGCCAGGTTGGTTGCTCAAGGCTACACACAAGTAGAGGGTGTTGACTATGATGAGACGTTTGCCCCAGTTACATGTCTTGAATCCATTCGTATTTTGCTTGGTGTTGCATGTTTTCTTGGCTTTAAATTGTTTCAAATGGATGTGAAAAGTGCCTTCCTGAATGGGTACTTGAAAGAAGAGGCATATGTTGAGCAACCAAAAGGGTTTGGGGACCCTAAATGTCCTAATCATGTCTACAAGTTAGACAAGGCTTTGTATGGGTTGACACAAGCCCCACGGGCTTGGTATGATAGACTTACTACCTTTCTTCTTGATAATGATTTTCAAAGGGGTAGTGTGGATAAGACTTTATTTGTGAAACATACTAAGTCTCATATTCTTGTTGCTCAGATATATGTTGATGATATTGTGTTTGGTTCCACTGCTGATTATCTTGTGAAATATTTTTCGGATTGCATGACACATGAGTTTGAGATGAGCATGATGGGAGAGTTGTCTTATTTCTTGGGTCTTCAAATTAAACAGTCTCCTTCGGGTATGTTTGTTTTTCAGTCTAAGTATGCTAAAAATCTTGTGTCAAAGTTTGGTCTTGAGTCTGCCAAACATGCACGCACTCCCATGAGCACCAGTCTTCACCTCTCCAAAGATTCCTCTGGTATTGATGTTGATCCTACCCTTTATAGGAGTATGATAGGGAGTCTTTTGTATCTGACAGCCAATCGTCCTGATATTTCTTTCAGTGTCGGTGTTTGTGCCCGTTACCAAGCCAGTCCTAAAGAGTCTCACCTTCTTGCGGTCAAACGCATCATCAAATATGTTAATGGGACCTTGGGGTATGGGGTTTGGTTTTCCACTGATACTACAGCTGAAATTACTGGTTTTTCTGATGCCGACTGGGCAGGGTGTGTTGATGATAGGAAAAGTACATCCGGGGGGTGTTTTTACCTTGGGAATAATCTGGTTTCCTGGCATAGTAAAAAGCAAAATGCCATCTCTCTTTCCACTGCTGAAGCTGAGTACATTGCTGCAGGGAGTTGTTGTGCACAAATGCTATGGATGAAGCAAATGCTTCATGATTATGGGATAGAACAGAACACTCTCACACTTTTCTGTGATAACATAAGTGCCATAAACATTTCAAAAAATCATGTCCAACACTCTCGCACCAAACATATTGACATTCGTCATCATTTTATTCAAGAGTTAGTGGAAGAGGGCCTTGTTGTTCTTGAACATATACCCACTGAGCATCAAAAAGCTGATATTTTTACAAAACCCCTTGATCTTCTTCGATTTGAGTTTCTTCGAAAGACCTTGGGTGTAATGCTCAGTAACTAGGTTGTTTCCTGTTTTTTAAGGTGGGTGAGTGTGAGTGATTGGCTTACTGTTCTTGGATGTAATAATCTCATTGTTATTGAGTCCTGATATCTTTGCATCTATATTTTATATGAACACTGCTCATATTGCTTACAAGATCTCATTCTTCTTTGTTCATAGCTCATTCTGAATGTCCATACTCATTTACTTCATGATCTCATTCTGTACACATCCTTGAGATAAACTGTTGTAGGGGTTTCCGCACAAGTGATCAAAGTTCTCTATGGACCACTAACAGTGTTTCTTGTACTTTTTCAGAGGAATTGACCTATACTAGTATATCATGGGTGATGTTGAGTCTCTTAACCATCTACCATCCTTTTTTTCACTTCCATGGTTTCTCCCTCAGGTCATTGACATCCGGGCATTAGGAAAAGGCTACCTCAGAGGCACCAACCAGGCCATCCTTTTTTATTTCATTCTTCTCTGGTTTGGTCTCCATACTTTTGAGCGTGTATGCCCCCAGTGAGTGCCCACAAGAAAGAAAAGTTAAAAAAAATAAAAAAAAATTTAAAAAAAAATCATTGATTGAGGAGGAGCCTCCGCGTTTACTAAACAAATACCCCGTGGTTCCTAGTGGTTTGACTTTTCTCTGTAATGGTCAGTTACTCTTGTCAGAGGTCCAGCCATCCGATCACTACTAGGATTAACTCTAGCTTTGTGGCTCTCAAGGATTGCACACATACACATTTTACCTGTGAGCTCTCATGTGTGTTTTTGAGTTATGCATTCTTATGATGCTTATGGCTTTGATTTAATTCTATCTGGTTTGTTCATGATCTGGTGCTTCAAATTTTTTTCACAAATTTTCAGGACTCATGATTGTTGGATTCTTTTATCCTAATGGTATAGTCATTCACTTGGTCACCCTGTTTGTTACAGGTCATCCTAGTTGTTTTCGTTTTAATATTAAAAAAAAAAAAAAGGGGGGGGCTCCACTCGAGCGGATTGTTTCACGCTCAAGCGTATTTTTTAGACCTGCAGCATTTTATTCTTTGTTTTACAGTTCTGAGAGAGGTGTTTTTGCGCTCGAGCTTCCTTATTTGCGCTCGAGCGGATATCAGCTTGCCTTGCCTCACGCTCGAGCGCTAATCCTTACGCTCGAGCGGCTTTATTTTGCATAAAACTCCCGCTCTCGACTCTTCAGGTCATTTTTTTTTCCCTCTTCTTCAGTTTCTCAAACCTAGGGTTTGGATAGTGGACTTTGTGTGTTGGATTTCGCCTTTCTTCTTCCTCTTCCTCACCGATTTCCCCTTGGTAAGTGTTTTTCCCTCTCATTCTCTGTTTTTTTTTTTTGTAATTTCGGCTACAATGGGGTTTGTATTTCATTTTTTTTAGTGTTTTGTGTCTAGATTTGTTTGTTCCCTTCTCTCACACACTTTCACTGAGTCGCCCTGTCTTTTCATGGTGGTTTTCATGTTTTTTTTTGTGTCTTGTTGTGTCCTAGACCTAGGGTTTATCATTGTTCATTTTTATATGGTCTCATGTTTTTGATGGGTTTGAGTTCGAATGTGCTAACTTGGGTATCCCATAGTGTTGCTTTGGGGGTATTGGTTCTGATTTACAAGGATTTCAATCCTCAGTAGCTATGCTTAGACTTGGTTTTGCTATCCCATGCTATGAGCTTGTCTTTGCCAATTCGTGCCCTGCACTATGTCATCACTATTATGAATTGTGGTTGTTGATTTACTTCTTCTGTTATTTTTATATTCGTTTTAAGTATTGTCAATCTCCATCTCATTATTACTCTTGTTACTAATGGTTTGCTTTGGTCTTTGTTTGGTTTGGTTTTTGGCTTTGTTGGGTTTTTGGGTTGTAGTTGTGTCTCATCTCATTATGTCTGCCCCTAAGCGCCGAAAGGCTACAGTGTCTCATCCTGCCTTTAATACTGAGAGGTTTCAAACAGCCAAATAGGCCAAATTGTTCCATAAATTTTTTGAGGCTCGAACTATTCACCTAGAACCAAATGTCCAGCCTACCACTTTCGAGTCCATTCAAATCCGTCCATCGTTTGACCCCCTAGGTGGTGATTTGGTGTTGTCTTTTTCTGGTTGTCAAAATCTCAACTGGGTTTGAGAATTTTAATGCAATATTCAGCAAATTAGTGACATTGAGCCGTCTTTCACTACCTGGGTTAGGTCTCAATCTATTTTTGTCACACCTGATCTCATTCGCAAGCTTCTTAAGATTGAGAGAGTCTTTCCTGAGTTCTATCCTTTTCCAGTCCGTCCCACATGTGATTTCAATAATGTGGCTAAGGTGTTATATGGTGCTTCCCGTACTTGGCCTACGGGTGCCTTGATTAAACAGTTTGAACTCCTTCCGGAGTTTAGACTGCTTAATCTTATTGTTTGTGCCAACATCCTTGTGACCACTCACTCATCCGAAATTAACCAAGACCAAGGATTTGTTTTGTTCGCCCGTCATATGTCCATTGATCTTACCACACTGATTATTAAAAAAATGATAGGTGTTTCTAGAAATAAACAGTTAGGACTTCCTTATGGTTGTATGATCAACCGTCTTTTGTCCGAGCTTAAGGTTCAAGTGTTAGAGGATGATGAGTTTGCTTTCCCCTCCCGACCATTCACTACAAAGACCGTGTCCCAAAGTCGTGCTCATGTTAAGGGGGAGTCTTCTTGAGCCAGTGCTTCTGCAGGTACCACTGCTGGACTAGCTGAGGAGGCTGAGTTTGACACTGCAGCAGCAGGAGATGAGGAGGATACTGTTCCACCTCGAGCTCTTCATGATCAGCTTCAACATTTTGAGGAGGCTATGACCCGGCGGTTGGACTTTCTGGATGCACGCTTTGATGCTTTTGATGGTCGCCTTGGTCAGTTGGAGCAGACTGCCTTCCAAACTACTACTCAGCTGGAGCACATCATTTCCTTACTTCAGATTCAGCAGCCTCCGCCTCCCCCTGATGCTTGATCTTTGTGTTTTCATCCTTGATTTCCGGCCAAAAAGGGGGAGTGGACATTGGACATTAGACATTTTTGGACATTTTTTTGACATTGGTGGTACATACTTTGTTGATATTTGGATATTTGGTTTTGTCTTGTTAATATTTGAATATTGTAGTTGGTGGTTAAGTCTAATTTGTTTGGATATTATTGTGGTCATTATGGATACTGTATATCATGGCTATCTTTCTATGTATGTTTTGATATATTCTTATACAGTTCCACAAGTTTTGTTTTTCTGGCATGTTGCTAGCTATTTCATAGGTGAATGTCGGATAAAGTTGGATGGATGGATTGATCACATGGCAAGATTGTTTGATAATCGAGTTGTTTAGAGTCTTTTTTCTTTGTTATTAATCTTGTCTAGTACGTGTGTTTAAGGACAATTGTTTAGAAAGGTTTTGTCCGGGAATTGACAAAGGGGGAGATTGTTAGGTTCCTTGATTGTCAAATCCGGGTACAAAACTTTGTGTTGAAAAAGTTGTAATTTTTTCTATGTTTTTGTCTTTCCCGCTCGAGCGGGACCATTGGCTCTCGAGTGGAGATTGGGGTCTCTCAGTATTTTGTCAGATCTGTAAAAATACTGGAAGGTGTGATTTCGCACTCGAGCAGGTTATCAAGCGCTCGAGCGGAACTTTGTTTTATCACACGCATATTTTTCTAAAGCCGCTCGAGCGGGATGTTGGGCGCTCGAGCGGTGATCGCGAACAAGTTTGCCTATATATATCTGTTTAGGATGTTTTTAGGTTTTACGTTTCCTAGATCTTATTCAAGAGTCCTAGGGTTTTGTTTGAAATTTTCTTCTGAGGTTTTTTGTGAGTTTTCCTTTATGTTTTGAGAGAGTTCTTCACTCATGATCTAAGATACATACATCAAGGAGTTTGTTACTTTAAATTCAAGAAAGTTCTCTTCGGTGGATTCCGAAGATTCAAACATAGAGTTTCAAAAGGCGTTTGATTCTGTACGTAGTCGTTTATTCGACAAACGAAGTTGTGGATTCAACTTCAGATCAATCAGTTTCGAGACAAAGGCTTGGTGAAAGAGTTACAAAAGATTCGAAAGCAAATTGACTGAGTTGGGTAATTTGTGTATTATCTTTGTAATCTTTCTTTCTTCAGTAGTGGATTGATTAGTGGCGTTTCGCCCGTAGTTTTTGATTACAATTGAAGGTTCTTCAATTGTGGTTTTTTTCACGTAAAAATCGTTTATGTCGATTTATTGCTTATTCATAAAACAACAATCTAAATCACTTTCGTAAGTGCTTGTTGATTTAGATTGAGTGTTTTAAATATTTGGGAATTGGAATATTTTAAATCCTGATCTAATCACGAATCACTCAGGATTTTCACTTATCTTTCATACTTTTCCACATTTCATATTGTGGGTCTCATCTCAGGTTCATAACGATAATTTAAATTGTTTATCTTGTAAATCTAGTAGTAAAGACGATTTGTGCAAAAAATTAGTTTCATTGGATATCGTTAAATACATGAACAAATTACATTTTATTTTAAAAATAGATGACAATTATGAGTTTAAACTTAAATTGTTCATTTTATAAAATAAAATGTGATTTGTTTATCTATTCATCGATATTTGATAAAACTAATTTTTTGTATAGACAATTTTCAATATGAGATTTATGAGATAAATAGTTCAGATCAATGTCATTGGGGGGAAGTATTAGGCCTAAAAAATAAAATATAAAAATATATATAGGATAATAGTCAATTTATAAGGCAGTTTATTGACTTAAAACAAGTCCATCTAAACATCGTTAGATGTTCAAATATTATTATTATTTTTAGACAACTAAGCATATTTCATGTCTCATATTTTGTTTGAAGTGATTTCAGTTAATTTTTTAAGGGGAACTTAGGTGTAGTTCCCAACAAATAGATTTATTGTCTAATAGGTCCCATGATAATTAATAACATTTTTTATTAAACACTATTAAAAAAATATCACTAACTGTTAATTTTCAGCAACAGTTTGAAAATTTTGTCATAAAAAATGTCACTAATTACAAATTTTAGCAACAGCTTAAAAAAAATCATCACAAAAAAAGGTCATGAGAGGGAATAAAAATAACCACAAAAATTATGTGCGTCTAGGCATTGCCACGTGGCATGGTTATGGATTATCACATGTATGGCAGCTGTCAAATTCTTATCAAACACTGCATTAGTGTTTTATATTATGCAAAACTCATCAGGATATGAAATCTTATCGATATAGAAGTCCTAAACAACTAGAGATGATTTGGGATAGGACTTCTGGAATATTCAAACTACTTGATAAGTCGCTTGATATTATAAATAGGCAGCACCCTCATGGGTTGAGGTACGCAATTTCTCTCTATGAATTTGTCCATTAAATATTTTGATAATATTAGAGGACTAACTTGGGCATCAGAGGGCCCCTGGCTAGGGTTGGGGGTGTTTTGTCTTGTAGATAATGATCATGAGGTGGTTCTGATCATCTTCTTCGTTAGATTTCTTTATCATCAAATACGGTTATGTCGGTACAATTGGCGCTGTCTGTGGGGACCGAAAAAATTCAATTAAGAAGATGACATCACCGTTCTTTATTCAAACGTAACCCTTTAATAAGTAGATCAACTATTGGAAAAGTCATGGAAGTGGAGAGAATTGGTTTGTGCGAAGCAGCAACATGATCAGGAAGTTGATTATGAAGAATGAACTTACTCTCCAATTTTTAATTGTAGTTTGGGCCATCTTGATTCCACGCCATTATCTATGTTACGTTCCAAATATTGGGGGCATCGATTGCGTCATAAAAGTTCTTTGCGAGGGTTACGGGATCTCATCGTGAACCTTCATAGCATGGAGTTAGACAAATGGGTGCCTGTTGATGATGATCTAACCCAATATTCATCCTTTTTATCACATGAAATTGGAATGGCAACAAATGCATTCAGAAAGGAATTTGAACGTTTTTACTATTGTGAAAGCAGCATGGAATTCAACTATAAGAATATTATCATGTTCAACTCGGCACAAACGTCATGAAGTGTTTTATTATGTATTGTGCTGGATTTTGGTTGTCTATGGAGCATGGATTTTATGTATTATTACTCCAACCACGAAAATTTTTTTTATACCGAGCATGTAAATTTGTCACATATGCTGCTGGATTTAGAATATATTTGAATAAATTATTTGGGTCAAATATGTTGAGATAGAGTCCATGCTTTATGAATCATGGGAGCAATGTGAATTACGCTATTCTTTGGTTACAAATTTTATCTCCTTGTCTAGCTGATTTGGGCAAGAGAGTTAGCAGGCTTGACCAATTTGAAAAATCTTTGTCGAGCGGGTTTGGCTTGATGAAGTAGATCGGTAAGTTTAACCAATTTTGAAAATCTTTGTCGAGCAAAGTAGGTTGACAGGTTTGACAAACTTGAAAAATCTTTGTCGAGCGGGTTTTGCTTGGAAAAATAGGTTGGTAAGTTTGACTAACTTTGAAAATCTTTATCAAGCGGGTTTTGTTCAGCAAAGTAGATTGTTAGGTTTGACCAACTTAGAAAATCTTTGTCAAGCGGGTTTTGTTTGATGAAGTAGATTGGCAGGTTTGACCAACTTTGAAAATCTTTGTCGAGCAAAGTAGGTTGGTAGGTTTGACTAACTTGAAAAATCTTTATTGAGCAGGTTTTGCTTGGTGAAGTAGGTTGGCAAGTTTGACAAACTTTGAAAATCTTTGTTGAGCGAGTTTTGCTTAGCAAAGTAGGTTAGCAGGTTTGACCAACTTGAAAAATCTTTGTCAAGTGGGTTTTGCTCGACAAAGTGGGTTGACAAGTTTGACCAACTTTGAAAATTTTTGCAGAGTAGGTTGGTGATTTGTCCAACAATGGGATTCCTTACTGAGCGGATTTTGCTTGCCAATAAGCAAGTTAGTGTTTTGGTAGTTCTTAATGAGATTAGGCATTCTTGAAATAAATCCTATCAAGGTTAGGCATTTTCAAAATAAGTCCTAACGAGGTTAGGCATTCTAGGAATAAGTCCTAGCAAGGCCAAGCATTTTCAGAATAGTCCTAACAAGGTTAGGCATTTTGAAATAAGCCCTAGCACCCATGTATGGTTCTAGTTAGGCAATATTACAACACTATTTTTATCAAAAAAACAGAAAGCTTTCACCCTTTCACTAGGTTCAAAGAGAATGAAAGCTTGGGGGCAATTGAGAGGGAATAAAAATAATCACAAAAATTATGTGGGTCTAGGTATTGCCACGTAGCAAGGTTGTGGATTATCACATGTATGACAGTTGTCAAATTCTTATCAAACACTGCATTAGTGTTTTATGTTATGCAAAACTCATTAAGATATGAAATATTATCGATATAGAAATCCTAAACAACCGGAGATTGTTTGGTATAGGACTTATGGAACATCCAAACAACTTGATAAGTAAATCACTGGATATTATAAATAAGCAACACCCTTATGTGTTGAGGTACTCAATTTCTCTCTATGAATTTCTCCATTAAATATTTTGATAATATTGGAGGACTGACTTGGGCATCGGAGGGCCCCGGTTATGGCTGGGGGTGTTTTGTCTTGCAGATAGCGATCTCGAGGTGGTGTTGATCATCTTCTTCGTTTGATTTCTTTATCATCAAATATGGTTTTTTTTTTTTAATGTCCGTACAGGTCACTAATTTATAACTTTCAGCGATAGTTAGAAAAATTCTTCATTAAAAAAATCACTAATTGTAAGTTTTAGCGATAATTTATAAAAATCGTAACAAAAAAAAAAAGTCATTAATTATCAATTTTTAGAGACATGTAAAAATCGTCACAAAAAATTTATTTTTAGCGACAGTTTTAGTATGACTTATTTTTAATAGGACTTGATAAGAATTAAATTTAACTATTAAGACTTATTAGTAGTTTATCTTCTTTTTTTTTCTTTTTTTTTTTAAGCTTAACACAGAACAAAAGTAGTCAAATAACAATTGGCATATTTTATTACAGATTTTTTTCATCTATGAAGCAACTCTCTCTCGCAAGCATATATAATCCAGGTATATTTATAGGAGGGAAAATTATACGATGCTTCTGGTGCAAATTCATGTGATGCCTAAGCAACATTTTATTGGTTGAAATTGTGTTGGGTTTTGGAAGACAAGTGCACAACTAGCACAATATAAATGGCATGTAGCATTGCTACAAAGACGACCAAATAACCACTCATATTCATAAATTATTTTTGCCTGCCTACTTCGGATAGGACAAAAATACTATAAATCTAAAAATTTTACTCCAAATTTTATGAAACAATATTAATAATTTATTTACTACTATATGGTTAAAGAATTTATCAAGAATATGAGAAATTAAAAAAATCAAACTTAGGATTAGTTTGGAATTTTATGAAATACCCAAAAAAAAATTTGAATTGACTTTTTATATTAACTTTGTAACTTTTTAAACCAAATGCTAAACATGACCTTACTAGTCTAAAACAGAAAACTAAATTACTTCTTGTTTTTCAAATTAAAATTATAAAATCAACAAGAATAACAACTTACAAGTTTCAAACTAGGCATGTCTTCGATGTGAATTTTATTTTAATTTTTTATACTAGGAGATCAACTTCGAGAATTTAGCCTACTACTTCGTGAATTTTGTTTCATTTTTCTGGTTATAAATAAAAAAAAATTACTTGGATATATAAATACTAAAATTGTTAGATTTTTACCTGTGCTATGATATGCACGGAAATCACTTAAAATATTAGTTGATACGTGATAAATCTAATCTGAAAATATTGTATTAGTGAGTAAATCGATTCAGAATAATTATTGTTGTATTTCTTAAGCAATTGATTTTTATAGTTGACATAAGTCATAGTTATTAATTTATTCAAAAAAAAAAAAAAAAAAAAGATTAACATAATTGATTGAAAGCAAAATTCGCTCAACTTCAACCTAAAGTTTTTTTTTTTTTTTTTTTTTAGAGACTATTGTAACTAGTATAGTCAATAATATTCTATAAACGATTCACACATTTAGCAAACAATCATCCATTATTTTAAATAATTCACTACTTCAATTGTTTAAAAAAAAAGAATTTTGATAAACTTTATTTTTAAACTACTAATATTATAATGGGTTTGGTTTTTCTCAAGTTGATGTCATTTGAGAGAACGTTTGGCCTTGGTAGGTCTATTTTAGGAACGATTTTGGTGATTCAAACCGTTACATTTTAGGACTTGTTGAGGAGAATATTCATGCAAAAAATCAAGATGATCGGATATTAATAGTTATATGTTTGCATAAAATTTGTATTACAAAAATGAATGGTTTCTTAAAATTATATTTATCGTACATTTTTTTAAAACAAATATGATTCAAACATATAATTACCGATATCCGATCATGTTAATTTTTTTCATGAATATTCTACTCAACGAGTCCTATAAAGTGAATGATTCGGATTACCGAAATCGGTCACAAAATTAGTCTACTAAATCCAAACGCTTTCAACTTGAAAGAAGCCGAACCCTTTTATAATAAGTTGATTCTATTTGCACCAAAAAAATCTTTCAATACACCCAATTTCTCAGTTTTCTCTATTAAATTATCTAGGGTTATAATTTACCCTCAATACATTCAATTTTTTTTACAAATTACCCTTCAAGATAAATCACAATTTGTGGTACACCCAATGTTTGGTTTTTCATATTTTTTCAGTGAATTTTTAAAATATTTTAAGCAAATTTTTACTTTTTAGATACACTTAACTTAGATGGACCTAAAAAGTAAAATATTTGTAAAAAAAAATAAGAAAAGTATACTAAATTTTCATTTTTTAAAAAAATATTTTTGGTATTTAGTATTTTTTTAAAATATTTATGTTAAGTGTATTTAAAAAGTAAAAAAAATGGGCGCTCAAGCCAAAAGTCTAATTTTTTTTCCCACAAATCGAGGTGCTGATTTTCTTTGCTCATAAGGACAAGTTCCTGTAAAATGATTAAACTACCCACGTATATATATGTGCTATACGGTGGAAAAACCTCATGTTTACACTCTCAAATCCAAACCTCTCTCTCTTCTCTCATCTCATTTTGATTTGTCACCGATCTGAACAAATTGCGAGGGCAATGATCGTGAGGGAGACGATGCCTGAGATGATCCAGCAACGCTGACTCCACGTCCGTCAAATCCATCGTCGTCCGTTATTGTTAGAAAACTAAATATATTAGGAAGTCTATTTCTTTTTAATTACTATATGATCAATTTACTATCTAATCAATTTAAGAAGTCTTTGTTATTTTATTTTTCTTATATAAGGATGCTTATTGTAATGGTTTTGGAAGGAAATTTAATAATATTAAGAGTTTAAGTGGCTAATCCCCAATTCAAAGGATTGTTGGTGACTGATCCCCAAGCAAAGGATCAATTCAAGGTCTAGGGCCCTATCATCTGGTATCAGAGCATTCAATCTTTGAACTTCCATCTCTTCTTACTATACCATTCATCATCATTGACATGACAGTTAAGGAACTCGAAGAACAAGTTGCAACTCTTACTACTAGGATGAACGTGATGTCTACTAATATGCAAGAGTTGATACATGATAGACAAACCAATAATACCATTTTTCAGAATATCGAAGCATTGTTGCAGGATAGGCAAGAACTATCTCGCCCCCAATGTGAAGCTCACCTTCCCTAACCTAGCATCAATCTTAATCCACCTATACAACGCAACGATGACAATCAGCGTGCTCGTCCAAATTTTCAGGGCCGAGCTCTCCGAATTGATTTTCAAAATTTAATGGTATTGATCCTGAAGGGTGGTTATTTCAGGCTGAATAATATCAAGAACGTAATGGTGTTTTAGATGCATAGATGGTTCCTTTGGCTGCAGTGCACCTTCAAGGAGATGCTATTTCTTGGTATCGCTGGATTAAACAGTCCCTTGGGGTTTTGACTTGGCAGCAATTTTCTCAACCCATTTGCACCCGTTTTGAATCTCAACAACACATTGATCCTTGTAGTTCATTAGCCAAACTGTCTCAGATTGGCACTGTTCATGAATTTATTATGGAGTTTGAGCGACTTGCTAATATGGTTTAGGTTTGCTTAAGTCGCATCAAATTAGAATTTTTCTTTCTGGACTTCGTACCGACATACGGGCTAGTGTTCATTTGCTTTGTCCAATGAGTTAAACAGAGACCTTTGAATTAGCACTTGGCCAAGAGGATGCAATTATAGCAAGCATTGTACATAATATGACCAAGACTATTTCTCGTCCATCTTCACAGCCTTCTAACATATCTTATATACCTAAGCCTGTTAACCAATTACCATCCTTACCTACTAGTGTTAAACGTTTGTCATGGACTGAACAGAAGGAACACCGTGAGAAGGGTCTTTGTTTTAATTGCGATGAGATTTATAAGCCTGGTCATCGATGCCAAAAGCCACAATTATCTCTCTCGAAGGGTGAACCGGAGGTCGAAGTTGAGGACTTTGAATCTGAAACCGTAATTGGTGGTGTCACAGAGCCACCAACTTCTGAAATTTCGTTACATGCTCTTATGAGGTCAACTTGACCAGAAACTATGCGCACCAGCAACACTCTAAAAAATCAACCTATTATAGTCCTCATCAACTCTAGTTCCACACATAATTTTATCCATCATTTTATTGCTAAACAATGTGGTTATTCTATTGAAAGGGACAAGTCTTTACGAGTCATGGTAGCTGATGGTGGATTTTTAAATAGCTTGGGTAAGTGTTCTAATGTTTAACTTAATTTACAAGGCTATATAGTTTCCACCAAATTTTGTATTTTGGTTATTGGTGGTTGTGAGGTGGTTTTGGGAGCATAATGGTTACGATCACCAGGTTTAATTGCTTGGGATTTTCGCAATTTAACCATGAAATTTTAAGTTGTTGATCAAGAGTTCACTTTGGTTGGTGATGGTTCTCCTACCGTAATGCTTATGGATAGTGGCTTGGTACATCGTCTTTTACAATGTAAGCGACATGGGGTCCTTTTACAATTAAATTCTAATTCTCTGCTACCTACAACTGTACCTTCTAAAGTGTCTGTTGACGTTGCCGCTATTCTTTCTCAATTTTCAGATATTTTTGGTACACCCACAACTCTTCCACCTGTTAGGTCTTATGATCATCATATTCTCTTTGTGCTTGGGTCTTCACCGGTGAATGTGCGTCCTTACCAATATCCTCATTTCCAAAAAGATGAAATCGACAGAGTTGTTAAGGAGTTACAAGAGGCTGGCCTTATTCGTCATAGCTTAAGTCCATATTCATCTCCAGTTTTGTTGGTTCGCAAAAAAGATGGTTCCTGGCGTATATGTGTTGATTATCGTGCACTTAATAAAATTACAATCAAAGATTGCTTCCCTATTCTCGTGGTAGAAGAGCAACTTGATGAGTTACATGGTGCGACTATGTTTTCTAAGTTAGATCTTCGTTCTGGATATTATCAAATTCAGGTGCAAGAACTAGATATTCCCAAGCAGCGTTTCACACACATGATAGCCATTATGAATTTTTGGTCATGCCATTCGGCCTTTCTAATGCTCCTGCTACGTTCCAAAGTTTAATGAACGATCTCTTTCGTTCTTACTTACATAAGTTTGTGCTTGTTTTCTTCGATGATATTTTGGTGTACAATGCTTCCCTTTCAGATCATATTCGCCATTTATCTATCGTTTTTGGTATTTTGAGTGCTAATCACCTATTTGTGAAAGAATCAAAATGCTCTTTTCCTCAAAGCTCAATTAGGTATATTGGCCATATTATTTCAGCTAAGGGTGTGTCAATTGACAGTGACAAAAGTGCTAGTGTTTCCGCGTGGCCTATTCCCTTCTCTATTAAGGGTCTTCGTGGGTTTCTTGGCTTAACTGGTTATTATCGCAAATTTGTTAAAAACTATGGAAAAATTAGTGCACCTTTGACCCAACTGTTAAAGACAGATTCTTTTATTTGGAATGATGTCGCTACTGCTGCTTTTTCTAATTTGAAGTTGGCCTTAACAACAACTCCAATGTTAGCGTTGCCTGATTTCTCTAAACAATTTTCAAGTGAGTGTGATGCTTTGAGCAATGGTTTAGGAGCTGTTCTCATGCAATGAGGTCATCCTATTGCATATTTTAGCATGGCTCTTTCTACTAAAAATTTGAATCTCTCGATTTATGATAAAGAGATGTTTGCTATTGTTTGTACAATCCAAAAATGGCGTCCTTATTTATTAGGCCATCACTTAAAATTTATACGAATCATCGGAGTCTAAAATACTTTTTGGAACAACAAATTTCTTCCCTTGAACAACAAAAGTGGTTGTCTAAATTATTGAGCTATAATTGTAATAACCCTGACCTCCAATTAATGCTAATCCATGATTATTTATGCCTAACAGTAATTTAGAAGGAATCCGGAATTAAATGGCATTATCTTTGTGTTTCTATCTGTTTGCCATAAAATGATCTGTCCATGTGTCGACTTTGAACTGCGAATTGAAAGCCTTATCGGCGTTCGAATCAGAAATTGACTTGATTTATGTGCTAGTTAGGATTTATAGAATTTTATGGTAGGTTTAATTAAAATTCGGTTCGGAGCGATTAAATTAGATTAAATCATGTTAATTTACACTTGTTTGAGTTATTTACCATTTTGCCACTTAGTAGCTTGATTGAGACCAACCTATTACACTTAGAAGCACTTCTCCTCAGCCATTTTGTTTCCTTGACCAAACCGACTAGAGGGAGAGAGAGCTAGGAGAAATTGAGTTCATCAAAAAATTACTTAGGAAACTTGAAGAATTGAAGAGTAGATTGCACATTGGGCTTCCATTCTTGAAATTTAGGACTTGAGGTAGGAGACTGACCCTTTTAATTGTGAGTTTGAGTTGTTCTTGTATGAATCATGGTAAGGATAGTGATTTAAGGCATGAATTAGCTTAATATGTTGAATTGAGTAGGAATTCATGCATGCATGCACATTTTGGAGTTGTTCTTCATGAATTTCCACATGCATGTCCATATTTTTGTTATAGTCCATGAATTAGTCCTATTCTTGAGCTTAATCTTGTCTTGGATCATGTTTTGGAGCATTAGAAGTCATGAGAATTCATGCATTTTACATTTAAGTTCTATTCTTGAAGTTCTATTTGAAATTGTGTTCAATTGACTCACCCTTGGGCTTTGATTTTACAAATTGATCTTTGAAACATCTTATACTATGAGTTTACAAGTGTTTTCCAGAAAATGGGCCCAAGAGGTCGAGTTCTGAGGTGTTGAATGCTTGGTTTGAGCTTGGGAGGCAAATCTGGAAATTCCAGAATTTGGCTTCCTCGCTCGAGCGAAGGATTCCACGCTCGAGCGACCATCGTTTGTTCAGAGCTCCGCTCGAGCGAAGGAATGGTGGCTCGAGCGTAAATCACAAGCTCTCAGGTTTTTGGTGCACGCAGACGCACGCTTGAGCGACGAGACCTACGCTCGAGCGAAGAGCTGTGTCTCACGCTCGAGCGAAGAGCTGTGTCTCACGCTCGAGCGAGCATCGAGCGTAAAATTTCAACAACCAGTACTTTTGCATTTTTACAGACCGCTCGAGCAAAGGAGTCTACGCTCGAGCGACCCCTCTGTTTTGACAAGCTCGCTCGAGCGAAGGAAGCTACGCTCGAGCGAGACCCCTGTTTTCAGCAAATTTTGAAAAATATTTTTCAAGGCATCTTTGCATCCTCATTCCATCCTAGGCATTCCTAGGCCATGTTTAAGACTCTATAGTGAGGATTAAGGGTTAGAAACACATTAAGAACCAACGAAGTAAGTTTTCTACAAATAAAACGTGTGTTTCAAGTGTGTGTCCGTTATGTGTTATGTAGGTCACGTGCCGCGTGTCGTGTGATCAATCTACTCCGTCTGTCTGTTTCAAGGCCAACTGTGAGTAATAATTTAGTAAAGTTATGTTCAAACTGTATCTACTTTCTGTGTGATAAAACAAGATCTGTTTTCCGAAATGATATGTTCTGTACAATGAATGATTGTTCAATTTCTGATATGTATTCGTGACATCCTTAGCATCATGTGATATATGTTGGCTGTTACCCGGTATCGGAGGTTCCTTTATGGAACTTATTTCTGTTTGCACTCTGTTACCCGTACCGGAGGCCCTGTCACGGGGGCTCAGCTTCTGTTCTGTTACCCGGATCCGGAGGTTCCTTTATGGAACTGGTTATTCGTAACCTCACGTGTATACGTTCTGTTCTGTTAATGCTAATGGATGTATCACGTAAACTTAATCATGACTTATGATTTCTGTCTGTATATGATCTGGACAAATGATGAATTTGATACAAATCTGAATTATGATTTCTGAATCTGCACGAACTCATTCATTGAAAACCTTTACTCTATTATTATTCACTTGGCTTTCGCTCATAGTTTATATTATGTATGTAGGTGAGCCGGCACATGACCAGGGCCAGAGTTGACGGCCTTCTGTTCTGTTTTTGTCAGCCAACTGTTGTGCCTCCTGAAGAGGTTCCGAACGAAGCCTTATGCCATGGCTGTTTTTGTATTCATGCTAGTCTTGGTGTATGCTCTGTAAGGTCAGGTCTTGGGAAGTACATTCTGTAAATATTGTGTATCTGGACTGGAATGTTTTTGTGTATATAAATAAGTTTTAAAATGTTCTGTCCCATGTACGTTATCACAGCTCATTGGACCTTGTCTATTTTGTATTATTGCTTCCGCAGCCCCTTATTATTTGCTAATCTATTCAGAGGCCTTTGGTAATCCACTGATTACTAGCCGGTTACGGTGCTAAACCTACAAGGGCGGGTTTGGGTCGTGACAATAATTATGTGATTATCTATAGGCTCGGACTTGACAACAAGGCTGCCGATGCCTTATCTCGTGTCCATGAGCCATCAAGTCTTCTTGCCTTATTTTCCTTTATTTTTTCTGGTATTGATGATATTATTTCTGAGCACCACTCTGATGATTCAATGCGTGCTATTATTAATGGTCTTCAGCACTCTTCTTTGCCTAAAAAACACTATTCTTATGTTGATGGCATTCTTCGCTATAAAGGTCACATTGTGGTTGTTCCATCTTCTCCTTGGTGTTCTAAGTTATTGCATGAATTTCATGCAACCCCAACAGGAGGTCATTCTGGGGTTCCTACGCACATACAAACGTCTACATCATAATTTTTATTGGCCTGGTATGAAAGGAGCAACAAAAAATTTTATTGCTCAATGTGATGTATGTCAACGCAACAAGACAGAAGCTATTTCGCCCCCTGGACTTCTTAGCTCCTTGCCAATCCCTGATGATGTGTGGCTTGATTTATTGATGGACTTTATTGAGGCATTGCCATCTTTGCATCAGAAAACTACAATTTTCGTGGTTGTGGATCGCCTCTCCAAATATGCTCACTTTAGTGCTCTTTCTCATCCTTATTTCACCACTACTGTTGCTAATGTTTTTGTAAGAGATATTTTTCGCTTGCATAGCATGCCTCGTACAATTGTCAATGATAGAGACTCCCATTTTTCTTAGTAATTTTTGGGAAACCTTATTCACTATGCAGGGTACGCAATTATGTTAGAGTTTTGCTTATCACCCTCAATCGAATGGTCAGATCGAGGTTAGTAATCGCACTTTAGAGTGTTATCTTCGATGTTTTGCGGGTCAGAAACCTCACGATTGGTCTCGCTAGTTGCCTTGGTTTGAATGGTGGTACAATACCACTTATCATTCTGCTATTCAAATGACTCCGTTTGAGGTTATCTACAACCACCCTCCATATTCAGTTTCGACTTATCTTCCTGGTACGACTGTTGTTCATACAGTTGACATTGCTTTATGGGGATTGTGATTGGACTTTACAACTTTTAAAGGATCATCTACAATCTGCTCAAGCTTGTATGAAATTCTATGCTAATGCCAATCGAACGGAACACAATTTTGCTGTGAATGATTGGGTTTTTTTTGCGGCTGCAACCTTATCGCCAGTGTACAACTGCCTCGCAGCATTATTCCAAGCTTTCTCTCTATTTTTATGGACCTTTTTGCATTATTGCGCAGGTTGGTTTTGTTGCTTACAAGTTGGACCTTCCTGAAGGGTATCACATACATCCTATTTTCATGTCTCTGCCTTGAAGTTAAAGTTAGGAGCAAATGTTACTTCAAACCTCTACTTACCTTCTCTAGCTGATGTTTCTGAATGGGTGCCTAAGAAAATTTTAGATTGCAGCATCTTCAAGCAGAACAATAAAGCTGTCACACGTTGGCTCGTTCAGTGGAAAGGTCATTCTATTAATGAAGCTACTTGGGAAGACCATGTTGATTTTTGTGCTCGTTATCCAGATTTTCCAGTTTGAGGACAAGTTATGATTCTAAAGTGGCCGAATGTTAGGAAACCAAATATATTAGGAAGTCCACTTCTTTTTAATTACTATATGATCAATTTAGTATCTAATCAATTTATAAGTCTATGTTATTTTATTTTTCTTATATAAGGATGCTTATTGTAATGGTTTTGGAAGGAGATTTAATAATATTAAGAGTTTAGGTGGCTAATCTCGAATTCAAAGGATTGTTGGTGGCTGATCCACAATCAAAAGATCAATTCAGTGTCTAGGGCCCTATCAATCATCGGAGGCGAGGCGGATCTACAAAGATCGACTCCGCTGATCCAACCCAGATTCTTCTTCCAAAATGCTACCGATTAGGCCAGTGCTCCGACGCCATGGTGGTGTTCCTCTAGTACCAGTACTGCGCTGCTTTCCATCGACTTGGTTGTCTCTCTTCTCTTATATTTGCTACCGCTACCGAAACCCTAGCTCCAACGGAGTCACAGTAGATCTGAAACCTAAGCAATTGAGTTCTCCTCTTTCAACTTCAAATATGAGCAGATCTGACCACCATTGCCGCCTGTGGTGCTCTCTCTCTCTTTCTCTCTCTTCTTTTACAGATCTGAACATTGGTGAAGTGTTTGTATTTTTCAGGGTTGTTGAAACTTCAAACCCTGATCTAGTTGCGGCAGTCAACGACGGAGATTTGAACCGGAAACACCCCCACCACCACCACATACTCTTGCCACTAAACTCACTCTCTGCTTTACTATTCATCCGTCATTAATGCCGACAAATTTTGCAACTGTAAGTTGTAACCATGGTAGATCATAGTTCTTATCCTACTATCATAGCAAATATAAGCCTCAATCATATTCTTTACACCAACATTCATCATGCATAGATACTCAAAGAATATACTCAAAATTGCTTCGCATTTGTCAATTTTCTTTGTAATCTTCATTTTTTGATAATTAATTTTTTTTTCATTTCAGATCCACTTTTTGTTTTTGTTTTTTGTTCTGTTTTTTTGTTTTTTGGTAGATATATAGTTCTAATTTTTTTTAGTTGTTGTTATTATTATTGATGAACAAATAAAATAAAATAAAAAAACATATAAGATCTGTGTGAATTTGAACAAATCAGTGTTGAACAAATTAAAAAAATCAACAGATTATGCCTTCAACAGATAGAAAAATGGTCTTAATAGATAGGAATTTTGAACAGTTTTTTGAACATATAATATTCACAGATAGAAATTTTGAACACAAAGAGTTTTATTGAAGATTGTTTGTTAGAAAAATTAGCATATAGATTTAAATAGATAAGGGAAAAAATTGAATAGATAATAAATTTTGGATAGATATTTGAATAGATAAGGGGAAAAAACTGAAAAGACAAATATAATTTAGAAAAAAAACAGATAGATATAATTTAGAGGAAAAAATTGAACAGATAGGCAAAAAAATTGAACAAATAGAAAATAATTTGAATAAATAGAAAATAAATTTGAACAGATAGTTAATGAAAAGTCAAACAGATAAAAAAAAGTCAAGAGGTAAAATTGGAAACAAAATGTTATTCAGGACTTCTTACCAAACTATTTCACAAAGTGTGGATCTCTCATCAACAAAAGAACCTGCCTTATACCCTTCTTAGATTGAATTTATCACCAATTAACCCTTTAAAAAATTCACTAAAAAAAAATTAAAAATTAAAAAAATTAATTTTCAAAAAAGTAGAACCCAATAGGCAGCCCAGATTTGAAAACTCCTATTATTTGGAATGATCAAAATAAGAATATTTTTTGACTTTTTATAAAAAGATGTGTAGAAAAGTAGAAAGATGATATAATCCAAATAAATACACTTATCTAAATACTCCATCCGTCCCAAAATATTAATCTCTTATTCCATTTTTTATTGTCCCAAAATATTAGTCCCTTTTAAAAAATTAAGGACTAAAATAATAAGAATTTCTTATTTTACCCTTATTTTAAATTCATTAACAACACAAAAACTACAATTGATATTATTTTAAAAATGTACCATTATAGAATAATTTTGAAAAATTAAAATTTTTAAAGTGTAATAATTATACTATTAAAAAAATTAGATTCTTAAAGAAGGACTATTATTTTAGGACGGAGAATGCATTTATATAGGACCTGGCAAATAGGGGCCATTTCACAAAATAAACCCAACTACTAACCTATTTCTTAAACTGAGCTTAGTTTGGCCGAAATTCCCAAAATAGGTTGAAGCATTATTCCAAAACACGCTTTCATTATATTTCTGACCCAGGCGCGAAAAATGAATAAAATCATAAAAGCGTGATTACAAATCACGCTTTTAATTAATAAAGCGTGGTTAGAAACCACACTTTCAATAACAAACAAAACCATATCAAGCACTCACACTCTTCTCTCTCTCTTTCTCTCTCTCTCTCTCTCTCTGACACACACACACACACATCACTCACACACACTCACATCAAACATATGTAACTTTTAATATATATAAGTTTTATTTTATAAAATTAAGACCAATATTAAATATATATATATATATATATATAATAATGTATAATAGCAAATAATAATCAACTATATAAAATGATTACTTTTTTTACTTTAATTCTTAAAATTTATTTTTTTTATTTTAAGGTTTAAGATTTAGGGTTTAATTCTTAATTTTTTTTATTTTAGTGTTTAGGGATAAAATTTATTTTTTTTATTTTAGGGTTTAGGGTTTAATTCTTAAAATTTATTTATTTTTATTTTAGGGTTTAGGATTTAGGGTTTAGAATTTATAAAAAAAATAAATTTTAAGAATTAAACTATAAATTCTAAACCCTAAATCATAAACCCTAAAATAAAAATAAATAAATTTTAAGAATTAAACCCTAAACCCTAAACCCTAAAATTAAAAAAAAAATTAAGAATTAAACCCTAAATCTTAAACCTTAAAATAGAAAAAAAAATTAAAAATTAAAGTAAAAAAGTAATCATTTTATATAGTTGATTATTATTTGCTATTATAAATTATTATTATATATATACATTTAATATTGGTCTCAATTTTATAAAATAAAATTTATACATATTAAAAGTTATATATATTTGATGTGAGTGTGTGTAAGTGATGTGTGTGTGTGTATGTGTGTCAGAGAGAGAGAGAGAGAGAGTGTGTGTGTGAGTGCGTGATGTGGTTTTGTTTTTTATTGAAAACATGGTTTCTAACCACGCATTCTTTACAACACAGCTTTCTTTAGAAACCAAGCTTTATTAATTAAAAGCGTGATTTGTAACCACGCTTTTATGATTTTATTCATTTTTCGCACCTAGGTCAGAAATATGGTGAAAGCGTGTTTTGGAATAACGCTTCAGCTTATTTTGAGAATTTTGGCCAAACTAGGCTCAGTTTGGGAAATAGGTTAGTAGTTGGGCTTATTTTGGGAAATGGCCCGGCAAATAGCCCCTTAGGGAGTCCGGATCCTCGACCGTAGTATCCTGCGGCCCTCCCTGCCGCTCTCCAAAACGACGTCGTTTTGGAGTATTTTTTTATTTTATTTATTTTTTCTTATTTGCATTCCCCTTTTCTTATTTTGAACCCTAGCCTCTGAGACATAAGAGGCAATGTAGACGTCCCCGAACGCCCCGGGAGGGTTAAGTCCCGTTCTGTTCATATTGGGGTCACTACAGTTCAAGGACTCAAATGTCACGGTTCTTAATCTTGAACCAAAGAGTCCAAATCCGGCAAATCGTTTTGAAAACAGATTTTTTTGAAAGAAGTGCCAAACATGGACTGCTTTGCCAGATACAGAGTCGCCACCTAAATATTTTTTAATGGGAAATTTAGGAAACCCTGACTCGGTGCCAAAGGCCACGTGTCCGTCATCACCAAAGTTGGCTCGGGAACTTGGGTACGATTGGGGAAGGTCACATCGTGAGCACCCCCGCTCGCCCGGTCAAAGACCGGCCTCTACTAACTATGATATCTTATTTTGAAAACATTGTGAGTTCTTGTTCCGGTTATTAGCCTAGGTTACTATGTGATGCTCGCAGCAAACAAGTATAGACTGGGCCGCCTGAATTGGAACAAAACATTTCATGTTTGTTTATTTGAAAATGGTTTGATGGTGCTACCCGCAGGTAGGCTAAGACGCGGATTTGCCACCCTCAGGTGGGCTTAGAAAACAAGATTTTGCCACTATCTAGTGGGCTTAAAACAAACAGTCAACGCATCGTCCCAATTCAAGTAGCACAACCTCCACCCACAGGCATTCAAGGCAGTTATATCACATAAGCACATAGCCTCATGGTAAGCATGCTATCATGGCAACACTCACACGCATGCAAGGATGCTAAAGCATAAAACTCACCGAGTACTCCGAGCCAAAGAAAGAAGCTAATTAGAAATCAATGCATGATCCTAAATATACAGGAATGCCTAATGCAACACATGCAATAATGCAACTATAGCAGGCTCGGCTATTCTAAACATGGCGTATGGAATGCTACAACTAACACGTATTCAATTTGGAATTTGAAATACAAATGCAGTTTGCATGATGCGCCGAGCCCGGTGCGTGCAAAATAGATGAATGATGCAAACATGCTGTCATACTGTATGCTAATCGAAATATGCCCTATATCTAACCATCGTAAGCGGGTAAATAAAAGGGAGAAAGAAATGGGGGTTGGAAGACATGCATCACACTCACCCACACTTATTACAGCATTGCCCTCGCGCAGAGGGTCCGAATAAATAATAATACAGTCCGAAATAATAAAAGAATAATACAGATTTCTAATTAATTAACAAATTAAACTAAGAAAGCTGTAAACTGGCATGCAAGCCAGGGGGCTACCTCGCTTCTGATAAATGATGTATGCTGGACTGTCTTTGCGCAGAAATCCACTGGGATGCCCAATTTAGCCTCTGTTTGCAATATTTCTCGAAATGCGCGCCAAACTCCGAAAAGTTGCTGATTCCTTATTTTGCTGCAACAGAGAGCAGGAAAAGGGCATAGCAATGTATTTCACAAATATATGCATGCCTCGATCCTCGTGCCACCAATCACGCATCTCGATGCATGATGGCCGAGAAGTCGGATTGCACAACTCAATATAGGGTGCAATGCAGATGAATGCTACAACAAAACCTAACTCCATCATGGGTAATCCGGAGTGTCGGTGACTGGGGAATTGAGACCCGTTCCGTCACTCGGAGTATGAAACGTGCCTCGTTTCCCGTGCCCGGGCTAACTCCTACCCCAAACACGATGCAATATGCATGATATGCATGAATGCGACTAATATGCAATCCTAGCATGCACAATGCTATGAGAATGAGATGCCTCGAAATGCGTGCACACAGGCGCGCAAACCGAGGCGATGCATTAAAGCATGAAATGACATACACAATGCAAATTGGGCTTATACCAACATGAGAGGGCCTCAGCCACGCTCACACGGGAGGCCGTCGGATAAAAATGAGATGCCTCGAAATGCGTGCCCACGGGCGCGCAAACCGAGGCGATGCATACGGAATGCAAAATGACACGGAAATGATATATAATGAGGCTAAAATGAAATGTCTCGAAGTGCGTGCCCGCGGGCACGCAAACCGAGAAAATGCCATACGGAATGCAAGGATGCGAAATGGCATACAAATGCAGAATGGACTTATACTAACATGAGAGGGGCCTCAGCCGCACTCACACAAGAGGCCGTAAGATGAAAATGAGCTGCCTCGAAATGCGTGCCCACGGGCACGCAAACCGAGGCGGTGGCATACGCAATGCAAATGACATGGAAAATGCAAATTGGGCTTACACTAACATGAGAGGGCCTCAGCCGCACTCACATAAGCTGCCGAGAGACAAAAATGAAGTGCCTCGAAATGCGTGCCCGCGGGCGCAAACCGAGGCATGGCCCTAAGGCACAGAAATGACATGCGAATGAGATGTGACATATGGCTATGGAAAATGCCAATTTCAGCAGCTAAATGATGCACAAATAGCCCCGAATCATGACAAAATTACACCCGATGCCCGAATGCGATGTAATGCACCCGAAATGGCCTACAGCCCTACTAAACATGCATAATTGACACATGACATGTAAAACAGTAGCAAGGCAGCCCCTAAAATAACATTTTTTTCAGTACAAAGCAAGGCTAAACAACAACCACAAGTATGGCAAAATTAGCATGCAAAAATGGGGAAAAAGAGGGGAATTACAAAGCAAGTAGTATATACAATGCTCAAACGAAAAAAAACAGTTCTACAACATAAAGAGGGACCAAAATATGCACATTTATAAGAGATAACATCCCCCAATTCAGTAGGTAGATAGGCTAAACATAGCATGCAAAATAATGAGCCAACAAAGGCTATAACATGAGGTACAAAATCATACACCAAAAAACTTTGGACCCTTGACAAAACATGAAGAATGAGTCATTTAAGACACTTTATAAGCCTGATGAAGGCTCAAACAGAAGCTAAGCAAGCCTATACAAAGCATGCAATTTTACGGAATCCAGATGGTATTACATGAAGTACCAAAAGCATGCACCAAATGGCTAAGACCCTTAACAGAACATCATGAGAAGGTCAAAACAAGGCTCTTTCCTAGCCTGATGAAGGCTCAAAATCAGAAGCTAGATAAGCTTAAAAAGGCATGCAAAGTGGGGTCAAAGAGAGATACAAAGCAGTGTAACATGGAGACCCCAAACCAAGTTGATCCCTTCTACAATAATGTAGAGGGATACAAAATAAGCTCAATCTCAGTTAATGGCATGCTCAAAATCAGGCTTCAAATAGGCTAAGAGAATCATGCAATTTTACGGTAATTGGAGAATTACAAAGCAAGTGCTGATAGAACACCAAAACATAGTTGAGCCCTTCTTCAATATTGAAGGGGCTCAAAATAGGCCCACTCACAGTATATTTCAGGCTCGAAAATGGATCACTCAAAAGCCAAACAAAGCATGCAAAATATTGGCATAAGAGACGGTATTGAAGGAAGAGCATGATAGAGGTACCAAACAAGGTTGAGCCCTTCTACAATGTTGTAGAGGGCTAAAATAAGCACAAAATCAGTAGGGGTCAGAGCCCAAAACAATGAGCAAGTAGGGTAAAGAATTGAAGCAAAATTGTGCAAGAAAAGGGAATTAGAGACTTACCCTTGAAGATCTAACTTTGGTTGCTTCTTAGCTTCAATTTGTTGCTTCTTAGCCTCTGGAAAACACTCTTTGCTGCTGAAATGGAGGTGGTGATGGTGAGGCTTAGGGTTGATGAAGGAATGAGCTAGAACCTTGAAGCTTTTTAGGGTTTTGGAGGTGAAAATGGAGGCAAGGGAGAGAAGCTCTTGAGGAGAATTTTTGTAACCCTCACAAAGGAGGAGCTCGCCCTTAAATGGATCAAAAAAGGGGTAAAAGGGGAGGGAAATGCATCCAAGCTTTCCCTCCCAAAATATCCCCCGGAGGACAGGGATATTTTTGAAAAACAGCTGGACAGCTGTAAAGGGTCCAAAAGGAGAAGCAGGCCGGCCAGGTACCTTTCTTGAAGTGGCCGCGCCGGCCACCCAACTGGTCGGCCAGCCACTCCCCTGGCCGCCGGCCATGCCCAAAAATGAAGTCAAGAATTGCTGGCCGACCACCATACTTTGGTGTCCTCCCAGTGTGTGTAGAACAGGTTCCAAGTTTGGAATTTGGCAACTCTGAAACAGGAGTCACAACATTGAAACTTGAAAGAGAGGCTCAAAATGAAAAACACAATTACTGGCCGACCACCACTTTTTGGTGTCCTCCCATGTGCCCTCATCACAAATATGTGGTTGTGGTTGGAAGAAAATGGCCCTAGGGTATTCAACATTAGCCCGGAAGTGAGCAAAACGGGCGCCGGAAGAGCATAACTGGTTTTCTGAGATAATTGCTAGCCTCCCACCCTCCAGTGATCTTCCTGATGCTAAAACAGAGGTACCTGCCAAAATTGAACAAAAACTAATGCAAAATGAATGCTCGGGGGCCAAACCGTGAGGTTCGGGGCCCCGAAAATAGGCGGTAAGCACCGAAAGTGGCGTTCAGCCACGAAGTGGGCATCTGAGGCCCCAGTGTCCCTCGGTATGATAAAACAGAGGCACTTGCCAAGAACCGGAGGAATCGGAGATGGTTGGGCGGTCCCGAACCGAGGCACACGGCCTGACGGCTTCGAAAATCGGGAACCGGGCTCCGAAATGGGCAAAATGGCCTACGGCCACGAAAATGTAGCCCACGGCCACCGAGAAATAGTCTACAGGACTACTCCCTTCCCTCAGGAAAGAAAACAGAGAAAACCGAGTCTGGTTCGCAAACCGAGACAAGGCACAGAAGAGGATTCGGAAGTTCGGAGGCAGGCGCACGGCCGCGACTCTGAGACTTCTGAATGAGCACAGTATGCAACACCACCGAGCGCTCAATCGGTGACGTCTGAGTCTTAAGGTCGGTCAAAAATGGGGTGTCTACAGTTGCCCCTCTTTGATAGAACTCGGAAGTCATGAAGTGACGAGAGTGAATGTCAAAGCCTAGAGACGACCCATTTTTGACAAGGCCGAAGACTTAGACAATCATACAAGATAAACAGAGATGTGTGTCCGCAGGCGTGCCCGCAGGCAAGGGGCAAAATGCAAAGCGACATGCACAGAGCCGGGTGATCATGCAAGTGCAGCAAGCTGTAATGAAGCAAGTATTGACAAATAGATGCAACAATTTTAAGCAAGAATGCAAAGCAACGACTACATTTCATGCAGTTAGGAATGCGGAGAATTATTCAATTCTCGTCGCGTCTCACACGGAGAAGATACGATACCTGCGCGATTCGTCTGGTCGCACCAGCCTCAAATGAACCGTACATACAATATCGTGCCTGCAAAATAGAGAAATTCAACAAGAACAATATGATAACAACATATATTCAATGTGATTCCTGTAATTTCAAAAGTCTGACACACGCAGTGTCGGCGGGTGAACGCATCGCAATGCGAGAAAAGATAATGCGTGACAACGCATGCTCAAGCATAGAAGTATTGTACACCAAGAAATCACACATGACAATGCAAAACATTCATGAGAATGCAAATTATGAGCCAAATAATGCAAAATGAGCACAAATCAGGATGCCCGTTTGTTGCGCAACAACGAGCTGGAAACGCGCATTTCGGCGAAGGCAACTCAATCGCGGCCTCGTTTCACCTCCGGAGAGGTTACAACATGATTAAAAAGGATACACCTTGATTTGATGAATAATGATGAGACACATGTCAGAAATTGCAGCTAAAGTTCCGGCGGAGCAATTCGCGCCAGAAAGTGCACTTTTCTCGAACTTTTTCAGGTCCCGGGAACTCCGATCTTCCTCAAAATTTGCAGAGAGGTAGGGGAGGGGGTGGGGACATGGTCGGCCAGGCCATTGCCCTAGGAGAGGCCATCGGCCAGGGGAGGAAAAGCAAATGGCCGGCCAGCCAGAAAAGGTGGCCGGCCGGCCACCTGCCAAAAGCAGGGGCATTTTGGTCATTTTGAAGATTTCTATATATACACACCTCCATTCAATCCGAAATCACTCCCCCAAGTGTGAAATTCTCTCCTCTTGCTTCCCAAGCCATTCTCTCTTTCAGATCTGCATTTTATACGCGCCCCTCGGCCTTCCACGCAAGTTGTTTTCGCGAAATCCTTCAGATTTAAGCACTTTGAGCCGACTAAAATTTGATTTCGGAGCTTCTCTTCTCATTTTCACCACCTGAGGTAAGTTTGTCTCAATATTTGGAATATTTTCTCGGGAGTTGACTTTTGTTGACTTTTTATTTCCCGGGAGTTGACTTTTGTTGACTTTTTCCAATTTTGGCTCATTTTTGCTCTCTTTTTGCAGATTTCTCGAAATGGCAGGCAATTTCCCTTACGGCGGAGGTCCTCCAGGTGCCGGAGATGATTTCGACATTATGGCATTGCCCCGAGGGTCCGGCCTTTTATTCCCGATCGATACGCTCCGCCGGCACATAGGCTTCCGCGGGCAGTCTTTCGTCATTTCACCGAGTTCAACGATCGGGTACCCGGGGATCTTCTTTTGCGAGAGCCAGAGCAGCACCTCTCTCACGAAGCACGAGAGGTATTTTACTTTATTCTCTGTGATTTTTGCATTTTGTACCTTTGCCATGCTTGAACACACAGTTATAGCTTATGACATAGTACTTTGTTTGCACTCTGAACACGTAGTTAAAACACTTGAATTGTTGAACACACGGCTCACATTGACTACGAGTAGAACACACAGTCCCAAACTCTGATTTACTGAAAACACAGTCCAAGTTGACGATGAACACACAGCCCATACTGATTACGCTTGAACACACAGTCCAAAACATAGATTTACTGAACACGCAGCCCAAATATAAATTAAAGTGAACACGCAGCCCACTGATTAGGATTGAACACACAGCCCAAAACTCTGATTTACTGAACACGCAGCCCAGGTATAAATTAAAGTGAACACGCAGCCCAAGTTTAGCGAACACGCAGCCCACTGTTTAATGATTTGAACACGCAGCCCAAATACCAAAATTACTGAACACGCAGCCCACAGATTTTTTTCTGAAATTGACACAGCCCAAAACCAAATTTACTGAACACGCAGCCCAGATTTGAAGTGAACACACAGCCCACTGATTAAGAGTAGAACACACAGCCCCTAAACTCTGATTTACTGAACAACAGCCCGATTTGAACACGCACAGCCCTAAACTTGATTTACTGAACACACAGCCCAGATTTGAAGTGAACACACAGCCCACTGATTAAGAGTAGAACACACAGCCCAAACTCTGATTTACTGAACACACAGCCCAGATTTGAAGTGAACACACAGCCCACTGATTAAGAGTAGAAACACAGCCCAAACTCTGATTTACTGAACACACAGCCCAGATTTGAAGTGAACACACAGCCCACAGATTAAGAGAGAACACACAGCCTAAACTCTGATTTACTGAACACACAGCCCAGATTTGAAGTGAACACACAGCCCACTGATTAAGAGTAGAACACACAGCCCTAAACTCTGATTTACTGAACACACAGCCCAGATTTGAAGTGAACACACAGCCCACTGATTAAGAGTAGAACACACAGCCCAAACTCTGATTTACTGAACACACAGCCCAGATTTGAAGTGAACACACAGCCCACTGATTAAGAGTAGAACACACAGCCCAAACTGATTTACTGAACACACAGCCAGATTTCACTTCATTTGCACACAGCTCATTCACTTCATTTGCTGATACATGCATTCATTCTAAATGCAGGCTGGCGCTCGCACAGTACGAGGTTATGGCTCCACTGCCGCGAGGGAGTGGTATGCTGAGCTTCCGGAAGCTGTCCGGGACTTGGTTGACTTTGCAGGATTCGGACCATTCTGCAGGGGGTTATCTCACTGTCTTATCAGTAGGACATTGTTTGCTGCTCTGGCGGAGAGATGGTGGGACACCACCAATTCTTTCCATTTCTCTGCCACCGGGGATATGACTATGACCCCACTGGACTTCGCTGTACTCACCGGCCTAGACGTAGGCGGTGGACCCATTCCCTACGACGAGGATATGAGTGAGTGGGAGGCTGCTTGGATTCATCTATTGGGGGCTCGCCCACCTGTAGACAGAGCTTCCGGGAGAGTCCGGTATACTTGGTTCTCTTCCCATTTCCGGCGGCCACAGATGGAGCCTGAGTCTCCCGAGGAGGTCGAGCAGTATACCCGTGGTTTCCTCATGTTCCTCTTTGGCACCACTCTGTTTGCTGATAGAGGGAACATGGTCGGGCTGTATCTCTTGAGTGCTCTAGTAGACCTATCACAGGTCAATCAGTATGATTGGGGCGGCGCTGCCCTGGCTACCCTTTATTGTTATATGAGTGCAGTCTCTCGTGGGCGGGGGGACTTACTCGGCGGCTACTGGAGAGCCTGGGAGGTACATTCTGTCCTCTTGATTTACATTTTGCTCCTCATTACTTGTTCACTGCACACACGGCGCACTTTGCATTCTGTATTCTGCCTTTAGCACTTTGTATTCACATTCCGCACTGCTTTTCTCAGCTATGGGTATATGCATATTTCCCCACATTAGCCCCGG
>JAPPVO010000059.1:61389199-61420702 GCA_030407325.1 Camellia japonica | reverse complement strand
GCACGCACTTCGAGGCATCTCATTCTCATAGCATTGTGCATGTTAGGATTGTATATTAGTTACATTCATACATATCATGCATATTGCATCGTGTTCGGGATAGGAGTTAGCCCGGGCACGGGAAACGAGGCACGTTTCGTACTCCGAGTGACGGAACGGGTCTCAATTCCCAAGTCGCCGATACTCCGGATTACCCATGATGGAGTTAGGTTTTCATTGTAGCATTCATCTGCATTCATCCCATATTGAGTTGTGCAATCCGATTCCTCGGCCATCATGCATCGGTATGCGTGATTGGTGGCACGAGGATCGAGGCATGCATATATTTGTGAAATACATTGCTATGCCCCTTTCCTGCTCTCTGTTGCAGCAAAATAGAGAATCAGCAACTTTTTCAGAGTTTGGCACGCATTTCGAGAAAAGTGCAAACAGAGGCTAATTGGGGCATCCCAGTGGATTTCCACGCCAAAGCACCCCAAAAATGCAGTATTCATCAGAAGCGAGGCAGCCCCCGGCTTGCAAACCGATTTACAGCTTTATTAGTTAATTGTTAATTACTTAGAAAATCTGTAATATTCTTTCATTTCGGACTGTATTATTTATTCGGACCCTCTGCGCGAGGGCAAAACTGTAATAAGTGTGGGTGAGTGTGATGTATGTCTTCCAACCCCACGTCTTTCTTCCCTTTTATTTATCCGCTTATGATGGTTAGATATAGGGCATATTTCAATTAGCATACAGTATGACAGCATGTTTGCATCATTCATCTGTTTTGCACGCACCGGGCTCGGCGCATCATACAGACTGCATTGTATTTCAATTCCAAATTGAATACGTGTTAGTTGTTGCATTTCATATGCCATGTTTAGAATAGCCGAGCCTGCTATTAGTTGCATTATTGCATGCGTTGCATTAGGCATTCTGTATAATTAGGATCATGCATGGTTTCTAATTAGTTTTCTGTTTTGGCTTGGAGTACTAGGTGAGTTTTATGCTTTAGCATCCTTGCATGCGTGTGAGTGTTGCCATGAATAGCATGCTTACCATGAGGCTATATGCTTATATGATATAAACTGCCTTGAATGCCTGTGGGTGGAGGTTGAATTACTTGAATTGGGACAATGCGTTGACTGTTTGTTTTAAGCCCACTAGATAGTGGCAAAATCATGTTTTTCTAAGCCCACCTGAGGGTGGCAAATCCGCGTCTTAGCCTACCTGCGGGTAGCACCATCAAACCATTTTCAAACAAACAAACATGAAGTGTTTTGTTCCAATTCAGGCGGCTCAGTCTATACTTATTTGCTGCGAGCATCACATAGTAACCTAGGCTAATAACCGGAATAAGAGCATACAAAGTTTTCAAAAAAAGATATCATGGTTAGTAGAGGCCGGTCTTTGACCGGGCGAGCGGGGGTGCTCACGATGTGACCTTCCCCAATCGTACCCAAGTTCCCGAGCCAACTTTGGTGATGACGGACACGTGGCCTTTGGCACCGAGTCAGGGTTTCCTAAATTTCCCATTTTAAAATAAAATATTTAGGTGGCGACTCTGTATCTGGCAAAGCAGTCCATGTTTGGCACTTCTTTCAAAAATCTGTTTTCCAAAACGATTTGCCGGATTTGGACTCTTTGGTTCAAGATTAAGAACCGTGACATTTGAGTCCTTGAACTGTGGTGACCCCAATATGAACAGAACGGGACTTAACACCTCCCGGGGCGTTCGGGGACGTCTACAATATGCATTCACCTTATAATTTTGCTAAGATTCATATACTGTGCTAGAGTATCTCTACTGGGCTGTGGCTCATCCTATTGTAGAAATTCATATTCATATGTTTAGGAATATTTTCCTATATTTCTCATTAAGAAGAATATGTATCTTTATAGTGTTAGAATCCTGTTAAAATGGGAAACTATACAACTCACACCTTTATTTTTGCCTAATTATAGGGGTATACACATCTTAATAAAAATAATAATATAGCTCATTCTAACATTTCCTCTCAAGTTGGAGCATATATATCGATAATGCCCAACTTGACAATCGAGCTATTAAATACCCTTCTTGATACAACTTTTCTGAGAGTATCTACCAATTGATCCTCTGATTTAACAAATGGAAACCATATAGTCTTTTGGTCGAGATTCTCCTTGATAAAATGGTGATCAACTTTCACATGCTTAGTACAATCATGTTGTATTGGGTTATGTGCAATCTCAATTGCTGCCTTATTATCACAATGTAAATTCATAGGCGTCGGATGTTTAAATCCTAACTCCTCCAATACACGTTTTACCCATAATAACTCACATACACCATGGGCCATACCTCGAAACTCTGCCTCGGCACTTGATCTTGTTACCACCTTCTGTTTCTTGTTCCTCCATGTGACCAAGTTTCCTCTTACAAATGTGAAATACCCAGATGTAGACCTCCTAGTGGCTTGATCTCTTGCCCAATCAACATCTGTATACTCTTCAATATTATGACTATTGCTTTTAGCAAACAATAATCCTCTTCCTGGAGAGGTCTTTAAGAACCTCAAGATTCGATACACAGCATTCATATGTTCTTCACTTGGTGCATGCATAAATCGGTTTACAACACTTACTGCGTAGGCAATGTCAAGCCTTGTGTGTGACAGGTAAATCATTCTTCTAACCAAGCATTGTCAACAAGTCCTATTTGTTGGAACATGATCTGGATATTCCTTGAGCTTGTGGTCCATCTCCATAGGTGTTTCGGCTGGTTTGCAGTCAAGCATTCCAGTTTCAGTCAAAAGATCTAAAACATATTTTCTTTGTGATAAAGAAATTCCTTGCTTTGATCTCGCAACCTCAATTCCCAAGAAGTACTTTAGTTGGTCATGATCCTTTAGTTTGAATTCTTTAGCCAAGTATTCTTGTAATTTCTTCATTTCAACTCCGTCATCACCTGTTACCACCATGTCATCAAAATACACAATGAGTGTTGTCACCTTTCCTACTTTGTGTTTTATAAACAAAATGTGATCCAAGTTACTTTGTTTATAACCGAGCACCTTCATTGATTTTGAGAATCTCCCAAACCAAGCTCTCAGTGATTGTTTCAACCCATAGAGTGACTTTCTTAACTTGCAAACCTTGCCTGTATCAGAAACACTACATTTCATTCTTAGTGGCAGATCCATGTATACCTCTTCCTCTAAATTCCCATTGAGAAACGCATTTTTTACGTTGAATTGTTGTAGAGGCCATTCTAGATTAGCGGCTAAGGATATAAGAACACGGATGGTGTTGATCTTGGCTACTATTGCAAACGTTTCTTGATAGTCCACCTCGTATTTCTGCGTATATCCTTTCGCAACTAGCCTTGCTTTGTATTTGTCAATATTGCCATCCACATCGAGTTTAACTGTGAACACCCATTTACACCCAACCATTTTTTTCCCTTGAGGTATTAGTGCAAGCTCCCAGGTGGAATTCTTCTGCAGAGCCTCCATTTCTTTAGTCATTGGCTTTGTCCACTATGGGTCAGCCAGTGCATCTTGCACACTACTAGGAATAGATACAGAAGATAATTGATTAATAGTAAGTGCATATGATTCTGACAACCTATGGGTGGACACATGGTTACTAATCGGATATTTAGATTTGGCTTTGGCATCAGGTTCATATTGTCTTTTCAGGACTCCTTTATTTGACCTTTGTGAGTATCTGAGTTCTAGGTTCCTTCCGTAATCATTCGAGTTAAGTTCATGAGGTAGAGTGTTTTGAATTACCTGAGGAAGAACATTTTGGGCTGATTCCTTAGTAAATGGTGTAGAAGAGGGCAATTCTTCATTCGAAAATTCATTTTGCAATTCTTCATTCAACAATTTATTTTGCAATTCTTCATCAGTTTGCAATTCTTCATCTTTATTTGGTACCTCAGACATGTTTAACACATCAGGTAGAACCTCGGGTTCGTTGTTCCCATCATGGATTGGTTGTATACTTTCATTAGAAACTTCTTTGGGTGAGTGCTCAAGACTGTTTTCTGCCTTCCAACTCCATAAATCCACCGTACACATCTTGAGCGTTCTCTGCATTTTGTTTCTTCCCCTAAAGAGGAGGCTTAGCGATTCCCCATGAGTAATAAGGTTTTGATTCATGAAAGGAAACATCCAAGGTCACATACAATTAATGTGTTTGTGGATCATAGCATCGATACCCCTTTTGAAATTCTACAGAACCAACGAAGACACACTTACTTGTGCGAGGATCAAGTTTATTTCGTTGATGCCTTAGAATGTGAACATAGGCAACACACCCAAATACCCGAGGTTCAAGATTGGGTAATGAAGGAGCAGACAACAGGGACCAAAGCTTTTATTAAGGAGTCTGAAAAGTAATAACACGTGAAGGTGTTCGGTTAATAAGGTAAGCCGCAGATCTCACAGCTTCGCCCCAATAGAACCGAGGCATATTCATACCAAATTGAGAGGCACGGACAACTTCCATAATCTGATGATTCTTTCTTTCAGCGAGGCCATTCTGTTGTGGAGTATCGGAACAAGAGGTTTGGTGGCGAATCCCATGGATACTAAGGAATTGTCCAAGTACAACATTTATATATTCCCCGCCATTGTCTGATTGAAGAACTCTGACTTGCTTTTGATACTAAGTGGCCACCATACGATGAAACTCTTGAAAAACAGCCCGCACATCACTCTTGTGTTGAAGAAGTGAAACCCAAGTCAATAAAAGTCACAAAATAACGAGCACCAGACCAAGATGGAATTTTAGCGGGTCCCCAAACGTCAGAATGAATAACTATAAAAGGGGCAAAACTTGTATTAAAACTGGGTAAATAAGAAATACGATGGCTCTTAGCTCGTTTACAAATGTGACATTTGAATTCGGAATCATGAACAAATGAGAACAAATGCGGTTGTATTTTCTGAAGATAACTAAAAGATAAATGCCCTAATTGCCGATGCCATAGCCAAACAGTATGTCACGCCCCAAAAATAATAAAAATAATCCATTCCATAAGATCTATGAACATATAGAAATGATATGCTTCATTCATCAGAGCTTATATTACAACATGTGTTACATGCATTATACATTTATAGATATTCGTTCTGAATCAACAACACATAACATTTGTTAATAACAACAAAATAAATGCCCTACGGGCTTACATATTTGCAAGGCATAACTTGGTTACACAAATGAGAGTCAAAAGCTCTATATATTTAAAGCCTTTGGCTTGAATAAATATTTAAACACAAAATAACAAAGTAGAGCCTCCAGCTCCTAAGTCCTCCCAAGCTACGTCCTTGGAGGAAACATATCACCAGTACCTGAAAATGGTTTCCCAAGTAGGGTGAGCCAAAGCCCAGTAGAGATATACTAACACGATATATAAGGTTTAACTAAGATATAAATGCCAGATAAATGTTCCACACTCACAACTAACTTGCATTCCTTCAATGATCATTCAATACTGATACCCATATCTCAATCCATTTCCATTTATTCAATTTATATTAATTCAATTAATTCCGAGTCAATTCATGAGATGAGTTCATAGTTATCTAAACAATCCATATGAGACTACAACTCAGTGATTCACAATTCAATACAACTATTATTCAAACACTTCAATTTTGCCATTTTATGGAATTCTCATCCGAGGGAATCGGCACCAATTTATACACAAGCACTTCAACATTGCCATTATACGGAATTCTCATCCGAGGGAATCGACACCCATTTATACACAAGGTTTCAATTTTGCCATTTTACGGAATTCTCATCCGAGGGAATCGACACCCATTTATACACAAGGTTTCAGAACTTTCACCCTAGACACTTCGGCCAACTTAATTATAAATGGAGTCCATCCCCTATCTCCTCCCAAACAATGATACATATACAATGTATTTAAAAGCATTATCATATACAATGACTATCCATAACCCATATTCAATGACATAAGTTAAATGATTAGTTTCAATTCATCTAATCCTCATGCATTTTCTACAACAATCATGGCTATCCTCCACCGATAGCCCAATACAGATATTTTTAAACAGATAACCAATCTTTACGACAGATAATTTATCAAATTCCCATAGGTGTGTGATTTATCAAATATAAATCACACATCCTCCCAATCTCACATTTCCCATATTAATTTCATTATTTATATATAATAATTATTCAACACAAATTAGGGCAAAATTTTCCCCTTTCTCAAATATCAATCCCAAGGCCAAATTTACCATTTTAACCCAAGATAGTCTTATATTCAAAACCCCATTTTCATTCATAGAACCCAACATAGAAATCTCTCTTTCAAATTAGATCCAAACCCTAACTTTGCCCAAATCACTCCCAAACCTTATCATTTATAAAAAATCATAACAAAGTGTAGAATATCCCTACCTCAAGTATAGAAGCCGAAAGGAGAAATGGAAGAAACTTTGAAGATGACCAAACCCCACCTTTTTCAGATCAAATGAAGGCCCACGAGATGCTCTATCTTTTTCTCAAAGGGAGTAGGGTAGAGACCCTTAGATTCTAGGGGATTTGTAGAGAGAAGTTGGGTTTTAGAGAGAGAATGAGCCGTTTTAGGGTTTTTGTGAGAAAAGAGATCAAAAATTGATATAAAATGCTCTGCTGCGAACTGATATATATGAGGCTCGCTCGAGCAAAGGAGTTGTCACTCGAGCGACCAGATGTAGACCGCCCCGAACTCCGCTCAACGCGCGAGGGCGTGAATCGTTGTTCTAGCTACTACAGTTCGGACTCCTGTCACGGTTCTGAATCTAATCTCACAAAGTGCAATGTAAGACTGATAAATCACCAAAGAGTCCAAATCTGGCAAATCGTTTTGGAAAATCGATTTTAATCAAAAAGCGCCAAACATGGACTGCTTTTCCAGATTTTAGAGTCGCCACCTAAATATTTCATTTTTTGGAAAATTTAGGAAACCCTGACTCGTGCCTAAGGCCACGTGTTCGTCATCACCAAAGTTGCCTCGGCTCGGGAACTTGGGTACGAGAGGGGAAGGTCCTGAAATGAGCACCCCCACTCGCCCGATCGAAGGATCGGCCTCTACTAACATGATATGTTGTTTTTGAAAACACATGCGTTCTTATTTCGGTTTATTAGCTAACTTTACTATGTGATGCGCACAACATACAAGTATAGACTCAATCACAAGAATTGGAACAAAACAACTCATGTTTGTTTCTCGAAAAAATGGTTTGAAAGTGCTACTCGCAAGTAGGTTAAGTTGCGGATTTGCCACCCTCAAGTGGGCTTAGAAAAACATGATTTTGCCACTTCAAGTGGGCTTAAAACGCACATTTTGATGAATTGTTCCAATTCAGGTAATGAAGCCTTCATCCACAGGCATTCATGCAGTTATATCACTTAAGCAGGTAGCCTCATGGCAAGCATGCTGTCATGGCAGTCACTTACACGCATGCAAGGATGCTAAAGCATAAACACTCAAAGTGTACTCTGAGCCAAAACAGAAGCTAGTTAGTAATCATGCTTGATCCTAGCTATGTTAAGAATGCCCAATGCAACACATGCAAAATGCAACTAAGATAGGCTCGACTATCTAAAATGTCATGTGAATGCAACTTGATAACATGTATTCAAATTGGTATTGAAATACAATGCAGTTTGTATGATGTGCCGAGCCCGGTGCATGCAAAACAGATGAATGATGCACGCATGCAAAGCATAAGGATGCTAATTGAAAATGACCCTAAACTAACCATCAAAAGCTGATAAGTAAAAGGGAGAAAGAAATGGGGGTTGGAAGACATGCACACACACATGCACACACACACGCACCCTTATTACAACATTTTCCCTCTCGACGGAGGGTCCGAATAAATCAACTAACTAGCTACGCTAAGCTAATTAATAACAACCGAAGTGAAACTAGCTATACTAGGCTAATTATAATATTACAAAGATGAAATCAATTAGCTAAATACATTAACTAATAATTTACAAAATCAGCAAATTAACTAACTACACAAAGCAGTTAAAACGGCCTCGAGGGGAGGGGTGTATGCATGCTCGGTCGGCTTCGCTCGAAAATCCACTATCGTGCCTCATGATGCCTCTGTTTGCACACTTCTGGACTTCTGAAAATTGTGCCAACTTCCAAGGTACATCTGACCCACCTTATGAACATTCTGATGGATGGTCGGCCAAGAGGAATGGCCATCGGCCAGAGTTAATGGTCTTCGACCACTTTTGATAGCCGATCGGCAGACTTTTATGGCCGGTTGGCAGCTTTGATGGCCGGTCGGCCACTGATTCTTGCAATTTCTCCTTTTGCTGCAACAGAGCACTAACAGAGGCATGGCAGTGTATTTGCAAGAAAATGTGTGTGCAACCACACTCCTTATTATGTCTCATGCTCAAAGGAGTGTAGTGCTTGCCTCTCGAGCCACCAATCACGCATATCGATGCATGATGGCCAAAGAGGCCGAGTTGCACAAATCAATGTTAATGAATGCACACAAATAACACATAAGACTCGATGAACCTCCACCTTATCATACATGATCAAAGGTGTCGGTGACCTAAGGAATGAGGCACGTTTCATCACTTTGAGTATGAAACGTGCGACATTCCTCGTGTTTGGATTGACGTCCAACCCAAACACAATGAAACACACAACATGCTAACACAATGCAATGCAGCAACATGCAAACAACATGAACATGGCAAGGGCTATGTAATGCAACACTCGATGGACCAAACCAATCTCAAACAAGCTTCATGCATGCCAAGACAATGGCCAAAACATGCTGAAAATGAAGTCCAAGAATAAATACAAGCATGCATACACATTGGTTCACAAACAAGACATGAAGACACAACCCTCAAACACATTAAAAGAGTGGAAAATGTGAGAGTGTGACAATGAAATATGCTTTGAAATCACGTAAGGAATGATGCCAAATCATGCACATAACACAAGCATAGCATGCTAGGAGACTCAAAGCTTAAGGCTAGAAAATGGATTTGCACCATGGCCGTATCAATCAAGCCCCAAAGAGCCAAGATGACTCAAAACAGTCCCAAGGCAGGTCTAAACAATGCCAAAAACATGCTTGAACACAGCCAACACAAGCTAGAATTAAAGGCATGAAGCATGGAGCATACTAGGCCAACAAAAAGGATTACACTACACCTATCAAAACCAAGCATGAGATGACTTCACCAACTAAAATCAGAGTTGTAACATAGCAAAATAAGACCAAATACACACTAAAATGGTAGCCCAAAAACTTAGGCAAAATGGCATACACAATGGCTCATTTTTAAAGCATAAAGAACCAACCCTTCAAAGCATTAAATGAGTGAAATATGTGAGGGCATGACCACAATACATGTACTAAAATCACACACCAAATGATGCTAAATCATGCAAATAGCCCAAGCAATGCATGCTAGTGACTTGGAAACTCAAAGTTAGTGAGCAAGATTGCACTATGGCTATACAAAGCAAGGCATGCATGACCAAAACAACTTCAAACAGAGCTTAAGCATGGCAAAACATGAGTAAAAGCTTGCTGGGGTGGAGCCAAAAGCATGCTAGAATAATGGCCCAAAGCATGATGCATGTTAAGGCAATATGGAGGATTGCACTACAAGTGCAAGGAGCATGCAAGAGGTGATCAAACCAACCCGAAACAGAGTTAAGGCATGCTAAAATAATACCAAAAACTTGCTGAGATAGGACCAAAACATGCTAGTAAGATGAGCTATCAACACAAGCATGTAAGGCTAGTATGCAAAATTTACACTACAAGTGTAACATGCAAGCAACCAATGATCAATCTAGCCCAAAAAATAGCTATGAAATGCTGAAATAATGTCTAAGACATGCTAAGATGCAGCAAAAACATGCTAGAAAGACATGCTCAAACATGAGGCCAACAAGGCAAGCAACCAAGACACAAGTAGAGGGGATGACCCCCTCCTATTTGGGACCTCAAAACACACTTTCCACCACTGAAATTCCTCTGAGTTTCAGTGGTGAGAAGGCCAAAAAGAGGTGGTCCTAATAGCTTAAGAGGATAGCTCAAAATAAGGCAAAATGAGGCACAAAAGGGAGTGGAACACCCCCAACACCAAAGAGGCCTCAAACAAACACTTTTAAAACTTAAAAATGAAGCTTTTTACAGTTGAAAGTTAAGCCAAAAGCAACATGCAATTAGGGCCAAATAAGCTATGAAAACAAAGCTTTAAAGAGGTAAGAGACTCACCCTTGAAGAACCTCTTTAGAACAGCAAATTCAGAGGCAAAAACCAAGCTTAAACCACTCAAATGCAATCTCCAAGAACCTCAGCTCAGTAGTGAACGTGTTTCACTAGGTGCTTTAGTGCAAAAGTGTGAAGAAAAGACACTTTTGAGCACAAACAAGTGCAAATATAGAGAGAGAGGAAGAAATATATAGAGAGAGATATATGTTTTGTATCTCTAATTTTCAGAACCTCTGGAAAGGGAGAGGGACCTCCCTTCTTATAGAAATCCAAGTCTCAAGCTTGTTGAACCAGCTAGAGGCTTGTTTCAATCCCTCCATACATGTGTATGGAGGATGAGTTCTATGCTCACCAGTTGTCACAGCTGGCAAAGAATATCTACAAAAGCAAATAAAAAGGCCTCGGCCAACAAACATGGCCGACCGGCCAAAAAGGGTGCCGACCGGCCACCATTGATGGCCGATGAAGAGAGGGCACGGCTGATAGGCACAGGGCCTGGCCGATGGGTTGTAGGGCTGGCCAATAGGCCACCCCCTTCCCTCAGAAACAAAACCACAAGTTCTTGGTCCACAACTAAGCACAAAACAGACAAGTTGAGAGGCTCCAAGGCAAGGCGCGCAGCCGAGACCTTCAGAAACTCAAAACGAACACGAGCATGGATGATCATCGAGTGTTCAAACGATGATGTCCAAGTCTTAAGGACTGTCAAAAATGGGGTGTCTACAGTTGCCCCTCTTTGACAGAACTCGAAAGTCATAAGACGACATGAGTGAATGTCAAAGCCCAGAGACGACCCATTTTTGACAAGGCCGAAGACTTAGACAAACATACAAGATAACAATAAGATGCGCCCACAAGCAGAGGCAAGATGCAAATGACATGCATGATGCGGAACATAACTTATGATCATGCAAAGAGAGCTATAATGAAGCAATTATGCAAAATAAATGCAACATTTTAAGCAAGCGAATAAGAAACCACAGTCTCACACATTCCAACAGAAAGGATGTAAGAAAATTATAATTCTCACTACGTCTTGCGCGGAGAAAGCCAAAAGCGACTATCGAGAATACCTGGAGTCTCAAACGAAACACCTCTTAGCGTATCAAATACAAAAGGAGAAAGGCATCCAAACGCGTGTCAAACGCGAGAGGAGAAGGGTACGTCCAAACGCATGTCAACCGCGAGTGGAGAAGGGTAGCAGCCAAACTGAACCGGAACTTCTCTTGAATGAACCGTACATACAATATCGTTTGGTTTCACCAACTTCAAATGAACCGTACATACAATATCGTGCCTGCACAAAAGAGAGATTTTGACAAGTACAATGTAATAGGAACATATGATTAGCACTATATCAAGATACAACTTCAATACAAGATAAGAGCGTGCACATATGATGCCAATGGAAAGGTGCATAACAATGCATAGGAGATGTGCATAATAATGCAACTAGAACAAGCATAACAATGCGAGTGAAAATGTGCATAACAATGCAAGTGAAATGGTGCATAACAATGCAGGGGAACAGTGCATAACAATACAAGTGGAACCGTGCATAACAATGCAACTGGGACGTGCATAACAATACAACTAGAGTGTGCGTGACAACGCAAGTAAGGAGGTGCATAACAATGCAACTAAAGTGCGCAAAACAATGCAAGTAAGGCTGTAGACACCCCATTTTTGACCGCTCTTAAGACTTGGGCACTACTGATTGCTTATTTAGTGATGCAGGCTATGCAGTGCAAATGTTTGATTTCTTCAGCAAGAGGAGAGTCAAATCCAAACGTCACACCCCATTTTTGGACCAAAACTAGTTTGAATGGTTTTTAGACCTTAAAACCCTCTCTTTCAAAATATTTTTGAAATAAAGTTCCTACGATGTTCCGACGCTCGCATTTTGTTAAATGTTGCGCTTTTCGGTAAACCGAGCAAGGACAAAGTGGAAGTGAATGAAAGAGAGATGAAATCTTTGGAAAATCTTTGAAAACACCTTGCTTAGGGGTTTGGAGTTGAAGAAAAGAGGAAAGGAGAGAAGAAACCTAGTTGAGGAAGAAGTTGGGTATGAACCGTTAAGAGAGAGTCAAGCAGTCCTCGCTAAATTGGGCCTATCCTTTTGTATACTTGGATTTAAGCTATGAGGCCATCATCATTGGAAAGAAGACTTCCAGGCTTCATTTTACACTCAAGAATCTCCTAAAGCCGAGTCCGGATGGGGGAGGTATGATTGGTTGAAGTTGGGCATCATTCTGGTTGGACCAAAACTGAGTAGCCTTCACTAAAAGAGGGATATCTCTTAGCACACATGGAATTTTGATGTGAGGCTTCCATAATTGGAAATAAGACTTCCGGGGCTACAGTTTAGGCTCAAGAATGACCTGAAAAGGAGTCCAGATGAAGGAGTTAGCCTTGCTTCAAGTCAGGGACCATGACTGATATTTTCCATCGGCCTCTATCGAAGTGCATCGGCCACAATTGGAGTTCATCGGCCATAGGTCGGCCAAAAGTGAACCTTATTGGCCACAAATGTTGGCCGATCGGCCAGAAATGTCCAGAAAGCCCAGAATTGGCAGATATTTCTCCTCCAGCTGTTTCCAGCTTGTGCCACCTGTCTTAAATCAGATATTTCGACCAAACTTGATATTTTGCTATATATGAGAGCCTTATATCTCATATTCAAGGGTTAGAACATTTCAAAAAAGGCTTAGAAATTTGAGAGCTTCTCACTCTAGAATCCTCTCTCTCTAGAAGTTTTGTGAGCAAAACTCTCTCCCTCCGTAGAATTCTCTCATTCTCCTCTTGTTTTAGGCTTAGAAGTGAGAATTTCCTACACTTTTGCAAAGAGACCCTTAACCAAAGTTGATCATCTTTGGGTTAAGGTAGCTTGGGACTTTGTTTGAGCTCCAAAAGGCTGATTTTGGCTCAGATTTTGGCTGGTTTTGCTGCTGTGCTTCAAGGTGCTTCAAGGGTAAGCACTTCTCATTTTTAAGCTTGTTTTTGCACATTTGCTTCACCCTCCTTTTCCCATTGTTTTGGACTATTTTGAGGCTGGTTTTGGACTGTCAAAAACTTTGTTTTTAAGGTGTAAAAATGGTAGTTTAAGGCTTGGTGAGTTTGGGGGTTGTTCTCCCTTTTTGTTCCTTGGCTTATGAGCCCTTTTGTGTAACTTCTCACCACCTTCAAATCCAACTTTTTTGGCCTTTTCACCACTGAAAATCAGAGGTATTTCAGTGGTGGAAACCATGTTTTGAGGCCCAAAATTGGAGGGGGTGGCCTCCCCTCCTTGCTTCTTAGTTGCATGCCTTGTTAGCTTAATTATTGAGCATGTTTTTCTAGCATGTGTTGACTCATTCTTAGCTTATTTTTGGGCTTATTTCAGCATGACATAACTCTGTTTTGGCCTGGTTTGGTCACCTCTTGCATGCTCCTTACACTTGTAGTGTAAACCTGCTCACTAGCTTTGTATGCTTGCTATTTTAGCCTATAATTCTAGCATGTTTTGGCTCTTCTCCATACATGTTTTAGCATTATTTTGACATGCTTTAGGACTATTTTGGGTTGCCTTGGTCATATGACTCATGTTTTGTATAGCTATAGTGCAAATGGCTTCACTAGTCTTGAGTTTTGAGGCCACTACCATGCTATACTTGTGATGTTTGCATGCCTTGACATCATTTGGCATGGTATTTCAGAGCTTGTATCTTTGCCATACTCTCATGATTATCACTCTTTAATTGTGTTTAAGAGTTGTGCCATTATGCCTTGTTTGTGAGCTAATACATGAGCATATCTTTCTTGCCATCTATGCTGCGAGCCTAGCATGTTTTTGCTACTATTTTGACCTACCTTAGATCTGTTTTGAATGGTTAGGGTCATTTGAGCATTGCTTAGTATGGTTGTAGTATAGAGAGCCTTGCCTAACCTTGGGTTCTGAGGCCTTCGACATGTTATGCATGTGATGTTTGCATGGTGTGGCACCATTTAGCATGTAATTTCAGCGCATATAGTGTAGTCACACTCTCACGTGCTTCACTTTTTCATTGCTTTTGAGAGTTGTGTATTATGCCTTGCTTATAGGCCAACATGTGTGCATGCTTGTATAGTCTTTTGAGCTTCAATTCCAACATGTTTAGGCCACTATTTTGGCATGCATGAGGTCTGTCCATGGCTGGTTTATTCATTTGAGATTGATAATGCATGCCTATAGTGCTATGCTCTTTGCTAATTTCAATGCCTTTGACTTCAAGCATGTCTTGCATGCATCATTTGCATGATTTTATGGTGTTTAGCATGTCATTTCAATGCTGGAATGTATGTCATTGCACTCCATTAATTCACTCTTTCATGTGCTTTGAAAGTGGACTTAAGCCCTTTGTTGGTTTGAGCACGAAATTGAGGCGTTCATGCCCAATGGCATGATGCTTCTTTCATGCTCAAGAAGCTCATGGCTTGGTCCGTCTTTCAAATTAGAGGACTTCTCACTCTTGGACTTAACCAGTTAAATGGCTTATCGGTAATCTAAAATGAGTAAATAAAATGAATCAAAGTAAAACATGTCAAATATAACATGTATGTGTGCATTGCATTGTGTTCAACCGGACGTTATGTTGAACACAAAGTGAATTGGTCCATTTCATACTTGAAGTGATGAAAATGGGCCAATTCCCTTCGTCTCCATTGCTTTTGATTATCCATGATAAGGTGATGGTCCAAGTGTCTTGTTTGTCATGCATTTATTGAACTTGTGCAATTTGGCCTCTTTGGCCATCATGCATTGAGATGCGTGATTGATGGCTCGAGAACCGAGTACTATACTCTTTTGAGCTTTAGACATGATAAGGAGTGTGGTTGCACACACATTTTCTTGCAAATACACTGCCATGCCTCTGTTAGTGCTCTGTTGTAGCAAAGGGAGAATTTGCAGGAAGTAGTGGCCGATCGGTCATCAAAGCTGCCGACCGACCATCAAAGTCCGCCGATCGGCTATCAAATTGGCCGATAGCCATAAACTTTGGCCAATGACCATTCCTCTTGGCCGACCACCCAGCATATTCCTAAGGTGGGTCAGAAGTATCTTGGAGGTTGGCACAGTTTTCAGAAGTCTAAAATAGTGCAAACAGAGGCAACACGAGGCACAGTAGTGGATTTCCAAGCGAAGTCGACCGAGCATGCATACACCCCTCTCCTCGAGGCTGTTTTAACTGCTTTGTGTAGTTAGTTAATTTGTAAATTAATTAGTTAATGTATTTGCTAATTAATTCCATCTTTGTAATATTATAATTAGCTAGGTATAGCTAGTTTTAATTTGGTTTGCACTTAATTAGCTTAGCTTAGCTAGCTTAGCTTATTCTTTCGGACCCTCCGTCGAGAGGGCGAATGTTGTAATAAGTGTGCGTATGTGTGATGCATGTCTTCCAACCCCCATTTCTTTCTCCCTTTTACTTAACCGCTTTCGATGGTTAGTTTAGGGTCATATTCCAATTAGCATACCTTATGCTTCGCATACATACATCCATTCATCTGTCTTGCATGCACCAGGCTCGGCGCATCATACAAACTGCATTGTATTTCAATTCCTATTTGAATACATGTTATCAAGTTGCATTCACATGACACCTTAGAATAGCCGAGCCTATCTTAGTTGCATTTTGCATGTGTTGCATTAGGCATTCTTGACATAGCTAGGATCATGCATTGATTACTAACTAGCTTCTTTTTTGGCTCGGAGTACACTGTGAGTGTTTATGCTTTAGCATCCTTGCATGTGTGTAAGTGACTGCCATGATAGCATGCTTACCATGAGGCTATTTGCTTAAGTGTTTAACTACATGAATGCCTGTGGATGAAGGTTGGATTGCTCGAATTGGGACAATTCATCAAATGCGAGTTTTAAGCCCACTTTGCGGAGTGGCAAAATCATGTTTTCCTAAGCCCACTTGAGGGTGAAAAATCCACGTCTTAGCCTACTTGCGAGTAGCACCTTTCAAACCATTTTCAAATAAACAAACATGAGATGTTTTGTTCCAACTTGAGCGATTTAGTCTATACTTGTATGCTGTGCGCATCATATAGTAAGCTAGCTAATAAACCGGAATAAGAACACATGTGTTTTCAAAAACAACATATCTCGTTAGTAAAGGCCGATCCTTTGATCGGGCGAGCGGGGGTGCTCATTGCAGGACCTTCCCCTCTCGTACCCAAGTTTCCGAGCCGAGGCAACTTTGGTGATGACGGACACGTGGCCTTAGGCACGAGTCAGGGTTTCCTAAATTTCCCCAAACAAAATATTTAGGTGGCGACTCTGAAATCTGGCAAAGCAGTCCATGTTTGGCTCTTCTTGATTAAAATCGATTTTCCAAAACGATTTGCCGGATTTGGACTCTTTGGTGATTTATCAGTCTTACATTGCACTTTGTGAGATTAGATTCAGAACCGTGACATGAGTCCGAACTGTAGTAGCTATGAACCACAATTCGCGCCCTCGCGCGCGGAGCGGAGTTCCTAGCGGTCTACAGTTTCTGGCGACTCTGCTGGGGATTTAGAGAACTTGACTCGAACTCATGATATGTTGTTTTGTCTACACTTATGTGTTTTTTTGCATTGCATTTGCATTGGTGCGCCTAAGTCACAGTGTTTGCCGTCTACTATTCCTGAACGGTTTATCGGAGGCTTGCTTTGAGAAGCGTGCCATAAGGTTGACCGGTTGCGCGCTCTGCCACGATGGGAACACAAACCTCGGTTTTCACCGAGGCACCCTTTTTGACCATTCGACCTAGTGCATATCGGAATCTATAGTGACCATTCCCAACTAGGACAGGTTGCTTACCCAATTGTAGGTTGTTTGAAACCGCTGCATGTGTAGTGAAACCCTAGCTCTTGACAAGATAGGACAGGGAAACCCTACCCCACCATAGGGGTGTTTTTGGCTCTCACTCGCTTGATATGTGCTGTTAGAGTGCGTCTCTACAGGTTGTATATATCAGCTGTAAGTCTGAGTATCGGCCTGAGGGTATCAGTTTACCGACAGAATTTTGGGCAGAATTCAGTAGAGAGCACAGTCATTCAGCTATGCTCATATGTGTTCTGGTGAAATCAGGCTGAGATGCTTTTTGTTTTCTTCTTTTGTAGGGTAGTCTTGGAACCATAGCTTCAGAAGGCTCTAATATCCCCCGAGTACACCAGACTTGTATCGATAGACTTTGTCAGGTCGGAATTGGTTCAGAAGCAACCTGTGTTTGCCTCACCCCCATCGGTTACAAGACGAAGGAGGTTTGGGCAGAATTCACCAGTACAGTTTCTACAGTAGTCACACCTCAGTTCACCCGAGTCTAGTCTGGTCTGGGAACAGTTGTTTGCATTCAGCTCGGCACGAGATCAATCACCATTCCCATGGCTCAGTATCCCCCAGCCAGTATGGAAGAACAGATGCGGTACCTGCAACAAACAATCGAGGCACTGCAGCAGGACGCAGTTCGTCAGGCTGAAGTCATGGCTCGTCAACCTAGCTACAATAACAACAGCCACAGCAGGCTGCGGCTTCTACATCTCATGCACCTCCCACGGGTAACCTGACACCCGGAGCCACTGCCTATACTGCTAATTCCCAACAGACTCAGGTTAATCTGGCGGAGCCAATCCCAAAGCAAGTCTCTAAAGCTCCTGTCTATCAAGCCGAAGCTCCGTTTGGATTTGAGGTTGACCCAACTGCACTTAAGGTCAATAAACTGGCGAAGTTGTTTAGACGAGCACATGGAGTGAACTCCATCCCGGATTTAGAGGACGGGTATACTGAATCTGCAGTTACCTTACCGGAGCGGTTTAAAATGCCGAATATCGACCGCTTTGACGGCTCTGGAGACCCAAGGGTGCACCTTCACTTGTTTTTTGATATTCTAAGGCCAATGGGTTTGACCCCAGCCCAGAAGTTATCACTATTCGGCCGAACCATGTCTGGGGTAGCCGCAATCTGGTATGCTAAATTGGAGGACTCTGTGAAACAGAACTGGGAAGAGCTGGCTGAGGCCTTTGTTGCTCAATACTCCTACAACACACAGATCGAGGTCACAACTCGTGATCTCAAAGTCACTTGCCAAGAGCCAAATGAGGGTTTCTCAGAGTTCGTGACGAGATGGAGAGCAAAGGCCTCGATGGTGACTATAAGGCCTTCCAACAAAGATCAGATCAAGATGATTGTTCAGAATCTGCATGGCAAGTTGCTGCAGAAGATGATCGTTCTACCACTGTTTACCTTTCCAGACCTTCATGGAATGGGGGTTCAAATCGAGGATGCCATCCGACAAGGGATCTTTGCAGAAGATAATGAGCCTTTGAAGAAGAATGTTGTTCACAGTTCCAATGTTGCTATTGATGTAGTACAGCAGCTTGAAATGCTCAGAAGTAGACTCTATCATCACTTCCCTCAATGGCCAAAAACCAACCAACCTCAACTCGGCCTCAAGCCCGAAAATTCCATCCTCTTTACATGAGTCTCTCTCAAGCTTTGAAAATGCTACGAGAGGAAGGGCACCTAGAGCTCCTAGAACCTCAACCCCTTCCAAATCCTCTTCCACCAAGATATGACCCAGCTAAATACTATGCCTATCATCAACAACACGGTCATGATACGAACCATTGCATCCGCCTCTGTCATAAGATTCAGGATCTTATTGATGAAGAGACCATACCTCCACCTAAAGGACCTCGGGCCAGTACTAACTCGTCATCTCTGCATCTCAATTAGATCTATATACTGCCATCCGGCTACAACCCCAGCATATACATCACCCCAGCCCATCTACCCAAGCCTGAGGTGTTCATTCCAAAAAGCACGGACTTGTGTATGATGGATGCACCTGGACCCCAATCATCTCAAACCCGTGAGCCCACTACTTCTGAGCTGATGAGAATGATCGAAGATCTTCAGAGAACTGTGGCAGATTTAGCCTTGGGGATATTGGCTCTGTCATCGACCACACCACATATCGGGAATTTCATGTCAAAAGGCTCCCCAATCTTGGGACGGGCTGTATTTGAAGAAGGCCAATCCCTTGGCAAAGTGGAGGCGAGTGGAAAGAACAAGATAGGGGTAGACATTGATCCCCATGAACACCTTCTGTGGGCTGTTGAGGCTTTGAAAGCCGAAGGGTTGGACAAACAGCAAGTGATTGTAGTTGTTGCAAAGATTGTGGACAACACTTTTGCCACTCAGAATGAGAGCAGTTTGAATTAAAGGGCAAGCCAAGAGAAGGGCCGTCGTACCAGAAACACCCTTTTCAGTTCCAATCCTACACTCAGAAGAGATCGGCAAACCCAGTCAACACTTGCCGACCCTTTCGCCGGTACATCCAATACAACCAGCTCACAACCTGCCAAATACCCACCCCAAGGCCAGAGGGTCTTCAATCCCCTCTACATGACTTTGTCCAAAGCTCTCCAAATCCTTATAGGGCAAGGCCATCTCAAGCCCCTAGAGCCGCGGCCATTACCAAATAACCTCCCTCTCTCATATGATGCTGCCAAGCACTGTGCCTTCCATCAACAAACCGGTCATGACACTGACATGTGTTTTCATCTTCGCCACGAAATACAAGATTTGATTGGCAACAAGGTCATCACCGCACTAGGTCCTGTAAAGTCTATCGGCACCGGATCGATGAACTTGAGGGATAATGTGATGTGATTGGGGGGATGAACCACCTGCGGATGGTGCTCAGTTTACTCCAGATATGGGGATGGCACGCACTGTTTTGAGCAATGTGCAAATGTTAGTTATTTTACTTTTTAACTTGGGTATTGGGTCAGTCTTGTTGTTTTGTATTGAGTCAGTCTTTTTGTACGGAGTCAGTTGCGTCTGTGTTGTTGTATCGAGTCAGTCCTGTTGTGCCGGAGTCGCGTGATTTCAGGCGTGTTACCTCGGACATCACTGTTTTTTTGTGTTTGTCTTTTACACTCTTTCTTTTGAGTCTGTTTCTGCCATGGGGCTAGTTGCACCAGAAGATTTGAATGAAACAGTAGTGATTTTCACACTTTCGAGTTTGTTTCTGCCTTGACACCAGTTGTGCCGGAAGATTTGAATGAAATAACAGTGCTTTTCACCTACTTTTCTGTGCCTTGAAATCATTGCATTGACCTAAGTTTTTCAAAACTTTTTGAACACTGTGGTGAAAACAAAGAGGAAGGAATTCCTAGGGATTTGCAAAAATTTGATCAACTGAGAGAAAGAGAGGCGTGCTAAGCTCTTAATGAATGAAATCATGCTTGTTAATGTGAGTACTGAGAAGGATCTTGGCTTGATCTAGATTGGTTCTACATTGTCTTCTGCGCGAGCGATTACTCGCTTTCTTAAAAGATTTCAAAAAAATGTTTTGCGTGGTCTTGTGAAGACCTGTGTGGAATCGCTCTTGAGATTGTGTAGCGTAGGATCACTCTCGGCCTCGAGACTCGACCCCTTTTGTTTTCAAACCTTGAACTTGGATTCAGAATGTTCAATGGTCAACCATCAAAGGAGGCCCGTCAGGCCATATTTGAAGCAGCCCTCGAACTAGAGGCAAGAAAGTCAGATCAAGAAGATCAGATGTTATCAAAAGAAGCTTGCAAAGCTAGATCAGAAGCGGCCCTTGAACTAGGGGCAAAAAAATGTCAGATGTGCTCGAAAAGCCAAAGATGGATGATTCTGCAAACCAATGAAGACTGGCAAGAATGCCAAATCCCAGAAGGGAGGAAACAAGAAAGTATTACTGAAGGACAACCAAGTTCCTATCCGCAACACTAGGGGCAACTTCAGCTCCCATTGGATGGACTCGTACATCATCAGCAAATAGCAGCCATTCTCCTGGATTCAGATGGCTTCAAGATCTCAAACCGATCAACATGGACCAGTTAAGCACTTTTATCCTTGAGAGGCTCGCTGGGCCGAAAACCTAGAAGGGCGACCTAGGCAAAAGTTAGAGCAAAAAAAAAAAAAAAAAAAAAAAAAAAAAAAAGAAATGAAAAGAAAATGAAAAAATGCAAGAAAGAATTGAAAAAGAAAAGATGAAAAGAAGAACAAATGAAAAGAAAAGAAAAATAGAGCTCTTAAGGTTGAAAACCCAGAAGGGCGGCCTTGGCAAAAGTTAGAGCATAAAAGGAGAGGTTAATACACGAGTGTACCTTAACCCCGAACTACGTAAGGCTTGATTCTCATCTGTGGGATACGTAGGCAACTTCATTCTGAAGTCCAGCCATAAACACTTCCAAATCGACTGTGTCCATGTAATGGTTCGAGTCATCTTTGTCTTCTCTGTATCTGAGAGTTCGGTTGTGATCGTCACTTTGAGGACTGATCACAATGCGTTGTGGTGCCATTCAGACAAGGGGCAACTTTCCATTACCATGCAGTGCCATTTAGACAAGGGGCAATTTTCCATTGTTTTGGATTTGAGGTTGTGCATCTCAAGAGTAAATTTTGTGTTGATCGAGCAATGGCCATTTGTAAAAATAATTTTTTGAGAATTTTTAATGAGGTTGACTAATTTTCTCTTGAAAATTATTCCCTTTTTCCAAAACTGGACCATTTCTTAGACCCAAAAAAGGAAACTTTTCAGTGCTCATAACCTAACTTGCATGATTTTAAATCAGAAAATCGAACAAGCATGTTAATCTAACTTTCATGTTGGTCAAAATTGTTTTAGTAGAAAACCAAAACAAAAAAATGGTTAAAATAATGAACTAGGGGCACAGTTGAGTCAGGCTTCCTGTCTTTTCCCCGTTGTTAATGCATTTGCCAGAAAAGGGCACCATACTTGCCAGGAAGGGCATCATGCTTGCCAGAAAGGGCAATGTACTTGCCAGAAAAGGGCACAACTAAAGCTAACAACAAAGGGCTGAAAGCTCTCTCACCCGCCAAGCAGCGAGGTATCAAGCTAAGTGTGAAGCACGAACTGGAATGGATCAAGATATTCCACTCCCTCATCTGGACAGATTTGATCACATCCAAACTGGCCAAGGGCATCGTCAACCGATGTCAGTTACAGATCTGCTGCACATCCAGTCGCATCACAACTCCTCTGTGGGAAAGCTCACTGTTGTGAGTGAAAGAAAGAGAATCTAGCAGAATGCTAGAGGCAAGGGCCTACAACTTCCTGTTTATCCATCAACCACCCAGGGGAGGGATAAAAAATCAGAGAGATTGAAGAATAGAGAGATGTGTGCTGAGAGAAAAAGTGAGAAAATGGCTTTTTCAGAAAACAAGAGATTGAGTGCTAGAGTGATGTGAGAATCATAAATAAGAAAGGGTGGGAAACAATACTCGGAGAAATAGGCTCCCTATGCACATTTGAGTCTTGTGTTTTGTTGTGTTTTTTGTTTGTCTCGATTCTTGTTTGAGTCGTTTCAATTGTTAATAGATGTGTTTAAGTTGTTTTACCTTTGTTTTCCGTTGTTGAGTCGTTTTTGCTGTGGTCAGTCGTAGACTCAATACCCGGTTAAAGACTCATCCTCAATTTCAATTTCAAAAATGAATCGTTTTGTGCTCAGAATGTTGTGTCATTCTCCATATTTGTGCAAAACAAGATTCTTTCTTTCATAAACTGCAGGGTTCAACCTAGGTCATTGTGAGAACAATCAAACAGGGACCTATCTGAAGCTATATGGGTTCCATACTGCAAAGCAAAAGAAAAGAAGGAAAATGTGGAGCATCTTAGCATGTTTCAACTTCAGCAAATTTCGAGACTGCATTCCAGGTGCATCTTGTCAGGCCTCGCCGTTTCTCTGGAGTATGAGTGTATCTCGACCCCAAGTGTAAGCTTGCTTTAAGTCAGAATGACAATTAACGCAGCAACAGATGTTACCCCTCACCAATATAAACAGGGTGTACCCTTTTCGAGCTGAGTGTGTTGCAAAGCCCTCCGAGAGATAAATCGGAGGCACCAGAGTACGTATTCGACGCCCCTCTATTGCATAGAATGTGCACTTTCATATACACTTCTGTTGCATGCGTGTCGCACATCGTTATGATTCATGCATAGAATATGCTTGCTTTCGTTTCTGCATAGAATATGCTTGCTTTCGTTTCCGCATAGAATATGCTTGCCTCATGCATAGAATATGCTTTCAATATTGCATAGAAAATGCTCGTATCTTTTGCATAGAACATGCATTTCATCGCACTTTTTTGTGCACCTTACTTGCATAGAACATGCATTTTATCGCACTTTTTTGTGCACCTTACTTGCATAGAGGATGCATTTTATCGCACTGTTTTGTGCACTTACACTTTGTGTCTCACTCGCATTGTCTTGTGCATTCTTTGGTCTGGGAGACCTTGAAATCCTGCGTTTATACTCACACTCTCTTGCGCATCACAATGTTTTGTGCAGTTTACACTCGCGCTTTCTTGCGCATCGCACTGTTTTGTGCAGTTTATCACTCGCGCTTTCTTGCGTATCGCACTGTTTTGTGCAGTTTATACTCGCGCTTTCTGTGCATTTCATTACATGCTCTCATCTTGCATAGAAAATGCTTGTATCTTTTGCATTGAACTTGTTCGCGCTTTCTTGCGCACTTTACCTGCACTTGTTATTGTTCGCACTTTCTTGCGCATCTTACCTGCACTTGTTAGTGCATTGCATTATTCGTGCTTTCGTGCGCATCTTACCTGCACTTGTTAGTGCATTGCATTGCTCACGCTGTCTTGTGCACCCTTTGTCTTAGTGCTGTCTTGTGCACACACTTGTATCGCACTGTTTTGTGTAGTTTACACTCGCGCTTTCTTGCGCATCGCACTGTTTTGTGCATTCACTCTACCTCGCACTGTCTTGTGCACTCTCTGGTCTAGGAGACCTTAAATCCTCTGAAGGTGCAATTCCTTTGGTGTTTGTTGTGCCCGAACGACTTCCAGTGGTCTGGTATAGCCACCTGCCTGTGTTTGCGGTGAGTTCCTGAGAGATCAATTGAGACGGTGGAAACTAGAGTTCGAATGGCTCATGCCTAGAACACAAAGGTTTGGGATTTCCGAGACTAAAGTCTGGTTTAAATACCCAGGGGTGTATCCTCGGCTTGAAATCTGTATGGCAGCCCCATAGATTGAGATAGCATTTGTATGCGCCTCAATTCTGGATACTAAACCAACCTAGTCTGTCACCCTGTTGAAGAATAGGGAAAGCTGCAACCATAGCCAGGGAGAAAAGTAGTACCTGCGGTTCAACCGAGAAAAAGGGGAAGGTCCCCAACAGCATGAGGTGAGTCATCACCGATTTCCCCTGTAAGGTACTTTCGAGAGCATTATTTCCTAGCTTTATCATTGCATCTATTGCATTGTATATAGCATTAATCGCATGCATTTACTGCATTGTCCGTTGCATCATGCGTCCTTTCCATGATAAGCTTAGTTAGGCATGTGCCCATACTTTTTGCGTTGAAGTATGGTTCTGTGATTATGTGTACGCGCCTATTCCACTAAGAGAATTGTGGTCTGAGGGTGTCGGCACCTTTTCTGTGTTAGATGTGGTCTGTTTTGTGTCTATGCCTTTTCTAGGCAAAATGTGGTTTGGCCGCGTGCCTTATCCATTGCATCCATTGTATCCATTGCATTGTAGTTTGTTGTATTCAGCATGTAGGATCACGATCTTTCCTCAGTAGATCATTCCTCACTTATATCATGCCACCCAATTACTTATATTCTTTCTGCGAAACACATAGTTCTGTCTGTGCATGCACCTATTCCACTAAGAGAATTGTGGTTAGAGCGCTCCGGCACCTTTTCTATGTTACACGTAGTCTGATTTTGCATCTCCATCCATTTATGATATTTGTGTGGTTTGATGATTCAAATACATTGTATATTATTACATTGTTTTGTTGCATTGTGTATCATGTTACATCCTGCCCCTGAACTACGCGGGTTTGATTCCTTGCAAAGGGATACGTAGGCAGCCTGCGGGCGCAACCATTTATTTATCTGTATTTTGTTTGTTTGTCAAAGTTTTCGGCCTTGTCAAAAATGGGTCGTCTCTAGGCTTTGACATTCATTCACGTCATTTCATAACTCTGAGCTCTGTCAAAGAGAGGCAATTGTAGACACCCCATTTTTGACTGCCCTTAAGACTTGGGCACTACTGATTGCTTATTTAGTGATGCAGGCTATGCAGTGCAAAGGTTCGATTTCTTCAGCAAGAGGAGAGTTAAATCCAAACCTCACACCCCATATTTGGACCAAAACTATTTTGAATGGTTTTTAGACCTTAACACGCTCTCTTTCAAAATATTTTTGAAATAAAGTTCCTACGATGTTCTGACGTTCGCATTTTGTTAAATGTTGCGCTTTTCGGTAAACCGAGCAAGGACAAAGTGGAAGTGAATGAAAGAGAGATGAAATCTTTGGAAAATCTTTCAAAACACCTTGCTTAGGGGTTTGGAGTTGAAGACAAGAGGAAAGGAGAGAAGAAACCTAGTTGAGGAAGAAGTTGGGTATGAACCGTTAAGAGAGAGTCGAGCAGTCCTCGCTAAATTAGGCCTATCCTTTTCTATACTTGGATTTAAGCTATGACGCCACCACTGTTGGAAAAAAGACTTCTGGGGCTTCATTTTACACTCAAGAATCTCCTAAAGCCGAGTCTGGATGGGGGAGGTATGATTGGTTGAAGTTGGGCATCATTTCGGTTGGACCGAAACTGAGCAGCCTTCACTAAAAGAGGGATATCTCTTAGCACACATGGAATTTTGATGTGAGGCTTCCATAATTGGAAATAAGACTTCCGGGGCTACAGTTTAGGCTCAAGAATGACCTAAAAAGGAGTCCAGATGAAGGAGTTAGCCTTGCTTCAAGTCAGGGACCAGGACTGATATTTTCCATCGGCCTCTATTGAAGTGCATCGGCCACAATTGGAGTTCATCGTCCATAGGTCGGCCAAAAGTGAACCTTATCGGCCACAAATGTTGGCCGATCGGCCAGAAATGTCCAGAAAGCCCAGAATTGGCAGATATTTCTCCTCCAGCTGTTTCCAGCTTGTGCCACCTGTCCTAAATCAGATATTTCGACCAAACTTGATATTTTGCTATATATGAGAGCCTTATATCTCATATTCAAGGGGTTAAAACATTTCAAAAAAGGCTTAGAAATTTGAGAGCTTCTCACTCTAGAATCCTCTCTCTTTAGAAGTTTTGTGAGCAAAACTCTCTCCTTCCGTAGAATTCTCTCATTCTCCTCTTGTTTTAGGCTTAGAAGTGAGAATTTCCTACACTTTTGCAAAGAGACCCTTAACCAAAGTTGATCATCTTTGGGTTAAGTAGCTTGGGACTTTGTTTGAGCTCCAAAAGGCTGATTTTGGCTCAGATTTTGGCTGGTTTTGCTGCTGTGCTTCAAGGTGCTTCAAGGGTAAGCACTTCTCATTTTCAAGCTTGTTTTTGCACATTTGCTTTACCCTCCTTTTTCCATTGTTTTGGACTATTTTGAGGCTGGTTTTGGACTGTCAAAAACTCTGTTGTTAAGGTGTAAAAATGGTGGTTTAAGGCTTGGTGAGTTTGGGGGTTGTTCTTCCTTTTTGTTCCTTGGCTTGTGAGCCCTTTTGTGCAACTTCTCACCACCTTCAAATCCAAATTTTTTGGCCTTTTCACCATTGAAAATCAGAGGTACTTCAATGGTGGAAACCATGTTTCGAGGCCCAAAATAGGAGGGGGTGGCCTCCCCTCCTTGCTTCTTGGTTGCATGCCTTGTTAGCTTAATTATTGAGCATGTTTTTCTAGCATGTGTTGACTCATTCTTAGCTTATTTTTGGGCTTATTTCAGCATGACATAACTCTGTTTTGGCCTGGTTTGGTCACCTCTTGCATGCTCCTTACACTTGTAGTGTAAACCTTGCTCACTAGCTTTGTATGCTTGCTATTTTAGCCTATAATTCTAGCATGTTTTGGCTCTTCTCCATACATGTTTTAGCATTATTTTGACATGCTTTAGGACTGCTTTGGGCTGCCTTGGTCATATGACTCATGTTTTGTATAGCTATAGTGCAAATGGCTTCACTAGTCTTGAGTTTTGAGGCCACTACCATGCTATACTTGTGATGTTTGCATGCCTTGGCATCATTTGGCATGGTATTTTAGAGCTTATATCGTTGCCATACTCTCATGATTATCACTCTTTAATCGTGTTTAAGAGTTGTGCCATTATGCCTTGTTTGTGAGCTAATACATGAGCATATCTTTCTTGCTATCTATGCTGCGAGCCTAGCATATTTTTGCTACTTGTAGACACCCCATTTTTGACCGTCCTCAAGACTTGGACGTCACCGTTGGAACACTCGGTGATCATCCTTGTTTGTGTTCGTTTGGAGTTCCCGGAGGTCTCGGCTACGCGCCTTGCCTCAGGATCTCCGAACTCGATCGTTTTGTGTCTGGTTTTGCACCAAACACTTGTGCTTTGCCTTGGAGGGGCAGGGAATGCCTTGTGAGGCATGCCCACACATCACCGACCGTGGCTAGAGGCCATCGGCCGGAGTTTTATGCCATCGGCAATATATTGTGCCGGTCGGCACTATTTGTTGCCGGTCGGCAGTCATTTTTGTCAAAATGACATTTTTGGCTAGCCGACTACTGTTCATCTGCTTTTTCAGATATTTTAGGACAGCTGTTTGGCATTTTGTTCCCCTCCATACACGTGTATGGAGGGATGCTCTTCTTGTTAGCTTACTTGACAAGCTTTACAAGTTTGGCTCCTCTATAAGAGGAGCCCTCCCCCCTTGGCTTTAGGGTTGGCTTTTTAGTGAAAAAACAACTCAGAGCAAGCTCTAGTTTTAGGGTTTGAGTTCCATTCATATCCTATCTCTATATCTCCCTTGTGTGTGTTCTAGGTGCTTTGTGTCTTACTATTGCACACAAACACCTAGTCTTTCACTTTTTCTTGGTTTCTTCAAGGACCAGAGCTTGTTCTTGAGGTCTTTGGTTGGATTTGAGCTCAAAGAAGCAACAATATCAACATTTGTGAAGAAGGTCAACAAGGGTAAGAAACTTCCCTTTTATTCCCCATTTTTGCATCCTATTTCTACCTATCTTAGAGCTGTTTTTGTGTTTAGTGTATAACATAAAAAAGTTCTTTTTTTAGGCCCCCTTGATTGTTTGTTAAGAGTGTTTTGTGCTTTGGGGAAGTTTGACCCCTCTTAGGCCTTGCAAGGCCCTTGTTTTGTGCCATTTTGTGCGAGTTTCGAGACTTTTGGTATTTGGGCCTCTTCACCACTGAAATCTTGAGGGATTTTAGTGGTGGAGATGGTGCCTTGAAGTCTCCAAAAGGGAGGGCCACCCCCTCTCCTTGTTGTCCTTGAAAGGGACCATTTTTGGCCTCTTGAGGAGCCTATGTTAGAGTGTGTGTTGATCATGCCATGGCTGTATTTCATGCTTATATTGCCATGTTATAACTTTGTATTAAGTTGGTTTTGGTACTCCATGCATGTTTAGTATAGTTGCCATGTAATGCCTCCTTGATCCCTTAACATGTCTTAGGTTGTTAGCCTTTATTCGAGCATGTTTTAGGCTTAGCCTTGTGAATATTTTGTGCTTATTTTGCCATGCTTTAGGTCTGTCCATAGTTGTTTGGGTCGATTTTGGCATGCTTAGTATAGCTCCTTTGCATTTGTGGCTTGCCGGGCTTATGCGCCTCAAGTATGTGAATGTGTAGCTTGTGTTGCTTGCATCGTTTTGGTGGTTTGGAACCATCCAACATGTAATTTCAGTCCCTTTGGCATGCTCATATGCTTGCCTTAGTTGCCTCTTTGTTGCTTTGAGAGCATGTTGGATGCCCTATGTCTTGACCATTGTGCATGCCTTTGAATTTGAGCCACTTAGATGCCATCTAAGTAGTCCTTTGGGCTTGATTTTGTGTGCTAAAACTCTGATTTTAGTTGCTTAAGTCTTGCCATGTTAGGTCTTGTCAAGTGTAGTTCAATGCCTCATGACTTACCTCAAGTACTTGGAACATGCTTGCATGCTTATGCTTGTCTCATTTGGGTTGGTTAGGCACCACATTTTGACATGATTTTAAAGCTTTTCATTCCATGCCAATTGTCCATGTTTAGCCTCTTTCAAGTGTGCGTGAGAGTTGCTTGCTTAATGCTTAGGTTTGTGCCTTAACATGTGCATGCATGTGTGTGTACTTAGCCTTCATTTTTGGGCACTTTGGCCACTGATTTTAGGCCTAATTAGAGTTGCCTAGATCATGTTTAAGTCCATCTTTTCATTGGTTTGCCTTGCCTCATGACTCGCAAGTTTGCTTGCATAGGTTGCATGCCTAGTGTGCATTGTTTGTTCACATGCTCATGTTACATCCCTAGCTAACATGATTAGGTTGTAATGCATCTTGCATGCATGCCTTGTCCCTTGATTTGGTGATGGGGATTGGGCTCTTTGATTATTTGACTTGCATTTCATTTGACATGAAAGTGCATGCATTGGTTCTTTGGACCATTATGCATGAAAATGCACGATTGATGGTCCGAGAACCAAGGACCATGTCCCTTTGAGTCTCAAACGTGATAAGGGGCTTGGTTGGTGCATAAATGGCTTGAATTGTATTGTCATGCAAGATTCTGCCCTCTGCTGCTGTGAGTTGCAGGTTCTGCAGGAACTATTGCCGGCCGGCAGTATTTAGTGCCGACCGGCAGTCAATAGATGGCCGGTGGATCTATTTTGTGCCGGTGGCCGCGTCCTAGTGCCGGTGGTCATTTCCTCTAGCCGGTGGTAATCCCCCAGTGTCCTGAGAGGTATTTCTGAGACTTTGGCAATTTTCAGAAGAGCAAAACAGGGAAAACAGAGGCAGGCTAGGCATGGCAGTGCAATGCCGAGCGGAATCCGAGCGCACATGCATCTGGCCCTCTTCCCCGAGGCGGTTTACTATTTTTCTTAGATTAATTAATTTGTTAATTTAATTAATTTGTAATATTTAATTAGCTTCCATAGTTAGTTAATTTGTATATTCTTTTGGTCTCTCTGTGTGAGAGCAAATCTGTAATAAGTGTGCATGGGTGTATGTATGTCTTCCAACCCCACGTCTTTCTTCCCTTTTATTTACCTGCTTATGATGGTAGATTAGGGCACGTCTATTTTAGCATACCTTATGCAATGCATGCGTGCATCCATGCATTTGTTGACATGCACCGGGCTCGGTACAACGTACAAATTGCATTGTATTTCAAATTCTAAGTTGAATACTTGTTACTTGTAGCGTTTCACATGCCATGATTAGATTAGCCGAGCCTACTCTAGGTTGCATTTTGTATGCGCTGCATTAGGCACTTAACATGGACTTGGATCATACGTTGATTTGCTAACAAGTTCTTGTTTTGGCACGGAGTACAATGTAAGTATTTATGCTTTAGCATATCGCATGCGTGTGAATGTTAACATGACAGCATGATTACCATGAGGCTAAGTGCTTATATGAGATAAACTGTTTGAATGCCTGTGGGTGGAGGTTGGATTGTTTGAGTTGGAAAAACTCGTTGAAATCCGTGTTTTAGCCTACTTGCGAGTAGCAAATTCCAAAGCATTTTCAAAATAAACGGATATGCAATGCTTATTTCCAAATTAGGCAATCTAGTCTATACTTGTTTGCCGTGCGCATAACATAGTAATTCTAGGCTAATAACCGGAATAAGAATACATAACGTTTTCAAAATCGGATATCACGGTTAGTAGAGGCCGGTCTTCGGACCGGGCGAAAGGGGGTGCTCATAGCTGACCTTCCATGATCGTACCCAAGCTCCTGAGCCAAGACATTTGGTGATGATGGACACGTGGCCTTCGGCACCGAGTCAGGGTTTCCTAAATTTTCCCATTAAAAAAATATTTAGGTGGCGACTCTGTATCTGGCAAAGCAGTCCATGTTTGGCACTTCTTTTCAAAAATCTGTTTTCTCAAAAATGATTTGCCGGATTTGAACTCTTTGGTTCAGATTACGAACCGTGACACAAATCGAGTCCGACTGTAGAGTGAGGCCCAAGGGCGCGTCTACAGTTTCTGGCGACTCTGCTGGGGATTTTAGAGAGCTTGACTCGAACTCGTGATATCCGTTTTGATTTCATTTATGTGTCTCTTTGCATTGCATGTGCATTGGTGCGCCTAGGACACCGTGTTTGCCATCTGCCATTCCTGAACGGTTTGCCGGAGGCTTGTCTGTCAAGACATGACCATAAGGCTAACCGGCTATGGGCTCTGACAGCATGGGAGCACAAACCCCGGTTTTACCGAGGCACCCTTTTTGACC
>JAPPVO010000059.1:61141491-61389099 GCA_030407325.1 Camellia japonica | reverse complement strand
GTGCCTATTTCCCGAGCGAAGGGGGCGGGACGAGGGACTTCAGCGCAGCCCAGCAGAGCTGGGCATGCTCACTCCGGGAGTAGTTCGCGGGCGCCTGCCCCAGATGACGATGAGTCCGACGAGGAGGCATTGAGTCCACAGTTAGAGTTGTCTTAGGATAGAGATGAGGCTAGAGACAGCTCGGGTTCAGACTCTGGCAGTGGAGCTGATGGCAGTGGTTCCGGGCCTTCGTCGAGGAAGAGGGCGAGGAGGGTTTCCCACTCTTGAGGCGACTGGCGCCGATTTCAGATGTTTTGTTTTTTTTGCTTTATTTCTCATTTTACTTGTAGTTTCTACACATTGTACTGCCTCAGGCAGGTTTATTTTCCTTAAAACTTTGTACTTTTGCAAAAGAAAACATGATGGAATGAAGAACATCTTCTTCTTTTTTTTGAAAAATGTTACATTTGTTCATTCTAAGCATTGCATCGCATCGCATCACATAACAATGTAAATGATATTGAACTTTGTTTGAAAACTAAACACTCGAATTGCATTGCCTTAATCAGGTAGTGAACCAACTAACAATTGAAAGGACAAAAAAACTCAATAAGCAAAAACAAGACTTGACATGCTAACCAAATGTAAATACAACTCGATAAGCAAGACAAGAACTTAACAATCAACACAAAATACAACTTGATAAACAAAAATACAACAAATCGATAATCAAATTGAAGTAACACAGGCGCGACTTCGCAAAATCGTCACTGAAAGGCATTCAAAGTGGAACAAATCACAAGTTCTCAACACCTCCAACACATGGACAGCTTAGAGAACAAAGGAGAGGCCATCGGCTAAAGTGGGAGACCATCGGCCACCATAAAGAGTTATCGGCCACAAAAACTAGCCGATCGGCTACAAAGATGGTCGGTCGGCCATCAAATTGGCCGGTCGGCCATTAATGTAGAAAGTGCCCAGATTGTTGACACCTATCTTCCACTCAACATCTCATCTTCTACAAAAGCCCCAGCTTCGTAGTTTCTCCATTTCAACTCAGTTTTTGCACCAAATGGAGGCATTTATTGTCCAAAATCTCACAAATTGGATTGCCAACTTGAATGGCTCAGAAAAGCTGAATTTCTGGGGCTTCGGAATAAATGCACTATTCACGCTGAGTCGCACCCCACTGCGTTTTCCGTTCCTTCATGCCGCGGCAAGGTGTTGGAATCCGGTAACTCATGTTTTTAGCTTTGGCGGACAAGAGATATGTCCACTTTCGAAGACTTCCAAGCTTTGATGGAGTCCGAGCGTGGGGAAGAGATCTTGCCCCAATTCCGTTTTAGCCACGTCCAAGCCTTAGGACGGATGTGCGGGCTCACTTTGCATGACACTCGGTCTTTGATCTGCGACGGAGAACTGGACATTCCGAGCTTGATTCGTCATTTTTCTGATACTGGTGACCACGGTGATATCACTGGTAGGTTTTTCGGAGGCATGCGCTTTGCTTGTGCATGTTGTCTCATTTCTTGCTTACCCCAGGCTTCGGAGGATTTAGTGTCCGTTTGATTGAGGTTGCCGAGGGCTTGAAAGAGGGCAAGAGCTGCATCGCCATGACACTAGCTGAGACGTTGATGGGTTTGGATGCCTTCAATCGCCGAGAGATGACTACGTTTGCGGGGAGTCCGCTACTGCTGCAGGTAATGTTTCCCACCCTATCTCATATATATTTCTTACATCGCTCGGCCCTCAGGCTCGATTTTTTCTCTCAAAACCCTTTTCTCACTTTTCTCTCCACGTACACCTCTCTATTCTTTAATCTCTCATTTTTCATCCCTCCCCAGATATGGTTGATGGATAAGTTGAGGGTTGTGGACTCATGCCCAGCATATTCAGCTCGCAACTATTTCTTCCGACGACGTCTAGTCGATGCCCCTGATGAGGGATGGTGGTGCGAATGGATATGCAGTCTGTCTGCTGCCAACATTGCTTAGCGCTGCCCTTGGCTCAATTTACCGGCGATGGACTATAGCATGACTCACCAGCCCGGGATTCAGTTGATCGGCCTGACACACTGCGTCTTTTCTTCCCATTTGATTTTGGCGCCAATTTGGACATGATCAGACTTGTCCGAAAAAGGGGATAGAGTACCCTACCGCATTTCCAGTCCGAGGCGCATAGCTAGCTCGGTATGCCACAGCATGGAGGAAGAGAGAGCTCCTGGCCCCTGCTCCCACTTTCAGTTGCACCCTCTCTGATGAGTGCATAGCTTGGCTTGATGAAGAGGCGCAGGTTGGGCCTACTTTGGCATCAGAGGCTTCCACAAGCTCTGGGAGGTGGCGCAGGAACACCTAACTATGTCCCGAGTTTATTGCTTTAATCAGTACTTTTAAGTTTTCTTTATGAATGTAATAAAAAAGCAACTTCAATTTGTATTCAAGAGTAGGAGAACTCTGTACTAAAATCAATGTAATTGAAGGTTGTGGGTACTGAAAATTTTCCGTTTGGTCCAAAAATGGTCTAAGTTGTAAAAGGATTAATTTGAGCAAAATCAACTTTTAATAAAACTTTTCAAAACCATTTTCGATATGGATCAAAACTGGACACGCCTGAGATCTATCACTGAGATGTACAACCCAAGATCCAGCAACTGGAAAGTTGGCCCTAGTCTAAATAGCACTGCACTAGAGATCACAACCGAGCTCTTGAATGCAGAATAGACAAAGATGACCAACATGATCACATGGACAAAGTCGATTTGGAAGTGTTTATGGTTGGACTTCAGAATGAAGTTGCCTACGTATTCCAAAGATGGGAATCAAGCCTTACGCAGTTCGGTTCGGGTTTGCTCATGTATTAACCCTCTCCTTTTGCGCTCTAACTTTTGCCAAGGCTGCCCTTTCTGGGTTTTCAACCTTGCGAGCTCAGTTTTTATTATTTAAAATTTTTCATGCTCTAACTTTTGCCTAGGTCTCCCTTTTGGGTTTTCGGCCTAGCGAGCCACTCAGGGAAAGTATTTCTTCAACTTGTCCATGTTGATCGGCTGGGAGAACTCAAGGGCATCTAAATCCATCAGAATGACAGCTCCACCGGACCAAATAGACTTGATGATGTAAGGCCTAGTCCAATTGGGTTTGAACTTGCCCCTAGGGTCATAGATGGGAGCTCGGTTGTCTTTAAAAACCAAATCCCCCTCTTTCAAATTCCTGGACTTAATCTTCTTGTTGAAAGCCCTGGCAATTCTTCGTTGATAACCCTGGACGTGATACAGTGCTTTCAGCCTTCTCTCGTCAAACAGCATGAGTTCTTCGAACCTACTTTGCTGCCAATCTGCCTCAGCAATCTGGCACTCAGCCAATACCCGTAACGACGGAACCTCAACTTCGATAGACAGAACAACCTCCATCCCATAGACCAAGGAATACGGAGTTGCCCTAGTAGAAGTTCGAATTGAAGTTCGGTAGCCCCAATGGCAGCTTATCTGGCCAGTCCTTGTAGGTTTCCACCATCTTTTGCAGAATGCGCTTGATGTTCTTGTTGGCGGCCTCAACTACTCCGTTGGTTTGCGACCGATATGTAGATGACTTATGGAAAGCCACGTTGTATTTCTCTAACAAGTCGATCACTTCCTTCTTGAAATGGGAACCACTATCTGAAATAATCTCATTTGGGACCCCATAGCGACAGATGATGTTGTTCTGATGAACTTAGCAACATGCGATGCCTTCAACACCGCGTAAGATTGGGCCTCAACCCACTTCGTGAAGTAGTCTATCGCTACCAGAATGTACTCATGCCGTTGGACCCCTTCGAAGTGATAGCCCCAATTACATTAATCCCCCAAATTGAAAACGGCCATGGCGAAGTCATATTGTACAGCTTCGACGGTGGAATGTTCATGCGGTTTGCATGGATCTGACATTTGTGGTATCGTCGGACAAAGCCAATACAATCCTCCTCCATGGTGGACCAGTAATAACCCTGTCTAAGGATCTTCCGGGCTAGCATCACCCCGTTCATGTGCACTCGGCACTCTCCTCCATGGATGGCCCCTATCAGGCGCTTGGACTTTTCACCATCAACACACAGTTTATGCATCCCAAGATGACCCCTCTTGTACAGTTTACCCCCGCAGACGATGAACTGAGCAGCCATTCTTCGAATTGCTCTCTTATCTTTGGCATTTGCCCCTGGTGGATACACCTCCTTTTCCAAGAAGTTCCAGATGTCGTAATACTAGGGATTCTCATCTTGTACCTCATCTATGGCAGCAATCAGCTCTTAGGCTGGCACGAATTTCTGTTCGATGATGATCGAACGCATCCGGACTCCGAAAGGGATGTCTATCATAAAAGATAAAGTTGCTAATGAATCAGCGAACCTGTTGTTCTCTCTTAACAGATGAGCGAAATTCAGTTTCTCAAACCGAGGAATCAGCACGTCCAAGGTCTGGTGATAGATTCTCATCTTTTCTTCTTTAACTTTCCAATCTCCTTTAGCATGAGATACAACGAGGTTCGAGTCCCCGATGACATCCAACCGTTTTGCCCTTAGTTCCAGGGCGGCTTCTAGTCCAGCAATACATGCCTCATACTCTGCCTCATTGTTCGACACTTTGAATCGGAGTTTGAATGCTAGAGGTATACGGGAATTGTCAGGTGCTATCAGCAACACCCTATCCCATACCCTATTGCCTCATACCCGTACTTGCCTTTGACGCTTCGTCTATCCTTTGCATCCAATCTCATCTCTTCCAACATTCTTTCGCCTTTCAACTGACTTCATCATCTCCTCTTCAACATACAGAATGGCCTCGTCTGGGAACAGATACTCAACTGCTTCATCCCTCAACTGGGTGATCGGCTAGGAACTCCGCTACCGCTCTCCCTTTCACTGACTTGCGCGTCATATACTTCAGATCAAATTCGGAAAGCAGAAGCAACCAACGGGCTAGCCTACCCGTAAGCGCTGGTTTCTCGAAGAGATATTTGATGGGATTTAATCTCGAAACCAATATTACAGAGTGAGCTAACAGGTAGTGCCTCAGCTTCTTGGTAGCCCATACCAAGGCCAGACAAGCCTTCTCCAGCGGAGTATAGCGGGTCTCGTAATCCAGCATTTTCTTGCTCAGGTAGTAGATTGCCTTCTCTACTTTGTCCTCAGACTCTTGTGCAAGCATGCAGCCCATTATAGTTTCAGTCACTAAAAGGTACAGAATCAACGGTTTCCCCGGCTCAGGCGGTGACAACATAGGTGGGTTCTGTAAATATTGCTTGATCTGCTCGAAAGCAACTTGGCATCGGTCGTCCCATTGGAACTTCTTTCCTTTCTTCAGGAGACCAAACAGTGGTTCACAAGTTAAGGTTAATTTTGCAATAAACCGTCTTATGAATTGCACTTTACCCAGAAAGCCTCGCACCTCCTTTTCAGTCCTTGGTGGTGACATTTCTAAGATGGCCTTGATTTTGGAAGGGTCGACTTCGATGCCCCTTTGTGTGATCAAGAACCCCAGCATTTTTCCTGCTGTAACACCAAATGTACATTTCTGAGGATTCAGCTACAACCGATACTCTCTGATCCGTTGGAAGAATTTCTGCAAGGCAGTGTAGTGGCCCTCTATTTCCTTGGACTTGACAATCATGTCGTCCATGTACACCTCAACCTCTTTATGGATCATGTCGTGCAAAATTGTGGTCGCAGCCAGTTGATACGTAGCCCCAGCGTTCTTCAGCCCAAACGACATCACCCTATAACAATAGGTTCCCCATGGGGTGGTGAAAGCAGTATTCTCCCTGTCTTCGGGTGCCATCAAAATCTGATTATAGCCTGAAAACCCATCCATGAACGAGAGCAACGCATGCCCAGCAGTGAACTCCACTAATTCGTCGATATATGGCAAAAGAAAGTCGTCCTTCGGACTGGCTTTGTTCAAATCCCTGAAGTCCACACATACCCGAATTCTGTTGTCCTTCTTCGGCACCGGAACTATATTGGCCAACCAAGTAGGGTATTCAGATACCAGCAGGAACCCTGCGTCAATCTGCTTGGTGACCTCTTCTTTGATCTTCAGAGCCCAATCCAGGCAGATCCTTCGGAGCTTTTGCTTAACAGGTCGGGCCTCTGGGTCAAGAGGGATCCGATGCTGTACAATCTCAGGATCAATTCTAGGCATATCTTCGTAGGACCACACGAAAACATCTTTGAAATCTTTTAATAAAGCGACTAAGTGCTCGCGTTCCTCCGAAGACAACGTAGACCCGATTTGGACCAGCCGCGGGTCCTTCTCAGTACCAACATTAATTGTGGTGATTTCATCAACCAAGGGTTTTACAAACCTCTCATGCTCTTGATCAAGCAAATATTGGAGAACCGGAAGAATTTTTTCCTCGTCGTTTTCATCAAAATTTTGAAAATCCTGATTAATGCAAGAAATTAAGGGCACAGAAAAGTACTCGGAAGCCACAGCCGTACCATTCTCATTAATAACATCCAGTCCGCTTGATTTCTCTGTTACAACAGACTCAAAGGAAAAAGAAAAAGACGACCTGGACAGGACAGTGGCATCCAGGTTATCACCCCCAAGAATACCGGACTCAGACTCAGACGAGCTGGAACTTTATTCCGACGCCACAGACTCAGTGGAATCAGATTCCAGCTCACTACCTGACCCGGTGCTGCTCGATAAAAAGCCCTCATCGTATTGCCAGACGATGGAGGGTGCGATGGATGCATCCAGAATGTTTGAAGATAGGCCCACAGCCGCTTCATTCCCGATCATGGAAACTGAGAAGTTATCCCCCAAGCACTCATGTATGATATGAGGATCTGAGAGTAGACAAGCCAGTGCTACCCCCATTTCAATCTCTGTGCTCTCGGAATCCTCCTCCTTGCACTGCTCAGCCTCAGCTGGTGGGTCTGTCTACTCTTCGGCAACGTCATCCCCGGCCAATTGCAAGTCAAAGAAAATCTCAAATCCCGGCAAGCGTCGCCTCTCTGCATTTAGCCATAGCTCCGGAAAGTTGCAGAATGGGTAGTCTTCCCCCTCCCGGACAAAGCGTTCGTTTAGGGTGCCTGGATAGGTCGGTGCATCAACTCATAATGCTTCCCGGCTTGCTTAGCTCTGGCTCTTCCGGCCATCTCTTTTCCTTTCCTCGCCCAATCCTCTTTGATAGGCAGATAACCTAGGCCAAAGGTTTATAGGTTGTGCGGTACTTCGGCCGATGCTGCAATGCCTTTTCGGCCACTTCGCCCTAATCCCATCCCGGGGATGTGCTGAAGCTTGTTCATAAGGTAGACAGACTGTGCGTTGACGTATAGCCCTTTATCAACAGCTAGAATGTTTTGTACAACCCGGGCCTCAGCTAGGGTGAATCCTTGACAAAAACACATCCTCCGCGCCGTGCTCAATCTCCAGAACTGGTGTAGAAACCTCTGGCGTGGATGGATTGAAGAATTCCCAAGACGATGGCCACCTCCTTCCCGTGGGGGTATTTCAGCATTTGGTGTAGGGTGGAAGAGAACCTTTACCTGGTGCAGCCACAGTCGCCCTAGGAGTAGATTGAAGGTGGCCGGGACATCCAAGACATGAAAATCAATATCCTGTTGCGCTGGACCAACCTGAGTTTGAATCTGTACAGTCCCCATCACCTCTCGGCTGGTATTATCGTAGGCCCGTATCACCTGGGCAGTAGGCACAAAATCCACGGGCTTCAACCCGATAGCATATGCCGTTCTCGACAGACATACGTTGATAGCAGATCCTGTGTCAACAAGGACCACCGGTATCCATTTCTCTCTACACTCGACAGAGATGTAGAGCGGTTTGTTATGATCTGAGCCCTCAGGTGGCAGTTCCTTGTCAGTGAAGGTCAAGGTCGGGGAAGCTCCTCTCGGGAAAACCAACCCTACCAGCTGCTCAGGAGTTGTATTAATTGAAAGTTTAGCCCTATCCATTGCAGAAAGGACGGCTTGTCTGTGAACTCTTGAGGCCATAAGCAGTCCCTAGATGGAGATGTCTGCTTGGATTTTCTTAAGCTGTTTCAGTATAGCCTCCTCCTCGAGTAGTTTTTCTTTCTGCCTCTCCGCTTCTTTGTCCTTTCCGGATGCCTCTGGTTGATCTAAGTGTGGGGGCTTAAAGTACCGCCCACTTCTAGTCATGTGGTCAACCTCCTCAACATACCAGGTGTCATCCAGTTGGTTCTGCCCCCAATCTTTGTCAATGTGGGCAAGACGTAAGTTGTCGTCTTCCCACCACATCCCGTCGGCAACCGACAGACAGCTGTCCGGTTCCGTTGCAACTGTTCCTGTGTGCACAGCACATTCCGTCCCTACAGGGGCTTTGGCCTTCCTAGCCCTCTCAAGATCTTCGATCTTTTCTTGCTCAAGACGCTTCAATGCAGCCTCCTGTTTAGTGTCTACCGTACTCAAACTGCCCAGATCCTGAGCAAAATTCTTAACACCGGTGCTCTCTGACGACCCCTCTTGATTCTCGGCCATTCCGGCCACTGTTGATATCCCAGCTTCTGATTGCCCCCGTTCTGGCTGTGGTGCCTCAACAACATCTGGCTCTTCGCTGAGCCACCCAGTAGTTTCTGCTGACCCATCCAAGTCGAACCAGTTGATGTTCATATCCCCTGAGTCCTGCTCTTCAAAGAATTGCAGATTTGCAATGTCTTCTTCCAGCTCTGCTAGGTCATCTAACCCCTGACTAGGTCCATCCCCCCGAACCACACTGATCTCTGCCCCAACCGGTAACTCTACCTTCGGCTTAGCCTGATCTGTTGATGTGATATAACCACTCGGGTTGTACGCAAAGCTCGCAGACCCCTCAGGCTCTGAATCAACATTCTCATCTGCCTCCAAAGTCATCCCGGTTCTGTTTTCGATGGTCACCACCACTGGTTCAGGTTGGGTTTGAGAGATGCTCAACATACACAAATCCATGCTATCCGGGATGAACACCTCCAGCTTGGGTAGGTGGAGGGTGTGATATATATGCTAGGGTCATACGACACAACCCCAGTTTGGATCAAATTGATGTGTTTGGATGGTGGAGCTTGGTTATGTGGTGGGAGGGGGTTGGTGGTGACATTCGGCTTCTCTGGAGGCACGATCACCCTATTGTCAATAAGATCCTGGATCTCATGACGCAATCTATAGCACTGGTCGGTGTCATAACCATGCTGTTGGTGAAAGGCACAGTATTTAGCCGGGTTATGGAAGGAAGGAAGTTTGTCTGGTAATGGTCGCGGCTTTAGGGGCTTCAAGTGCCCTTTCTTGATCAAAACCCCCAAAGCTTTGGACAGAGACATGTATAGTGGAGTAAAGGTTCTCTGGCCTCGGGGTGGATATCTGGCTGTTTGTGAGCTGGTTTCGGACGCACCGGTAAAGGGTGTAGCTGTAAGTGTTTTTGGAGTGGTGGTGGTGGTGACTATGCCCGCATCTAAAGTTCTGGCAGCTGCAGCACTACTCGTGCCTGCATTTGAACTACGGGTAAATGCCCTCTTGGGCTACTCTCTCTCGTGGTCAATCAGACCCTGTTTCATAGCGTCCTCAATCTGTACCCTAATCTCGTGTAAATTTGCAAAGGTGGGAAGGGGTAAGACGATCATCTTTTGTATCAGCTTGGGTTGGAGGTTGCGCACAACCATTCGTATCTGATCCTTCTCGACCGGCCTGGTGGTCATCATAGAAGCTTTGGCTCTCCAACGGGTTACAAAGTCAGAGAAGCCCTCATTTGGCTCCTGCTTGGTTGTCTCGAGATCACGAGTTGTGATCTCGATCTGTGTGTTGTAGGAGTATTGAGCTATAAAGGCCTCAGCCATCTCCTCCCAGCTTCTCTTGACAGAGTCCTCCAGCTTTGCGTACCAAATAGCCGCAACACCCGACAGGGTCCGGCCAAAGAGGGAAAAGTTTTGCAATCTGGAGAGGCCCATTGGCCTTAGGATATCCGAGAACAATCGCAGATGTACCATGGGATCCCCAGAATCGTCAAAATGGTCTATATGCGGCATCTTGAACCGATCCGGCAAAGTCACCGCCGAATCGGTGTATCCATCCTCTATGTCCGGAATGGAATTAACGCCTTGAGCTTTCTTGAACAACTTTTCTAGCTTGCTCACTTTCAGCGCTGTTGGATCCACCTCAAATTCAAACGGTGTATCCACTGGATTGGTCGCTGCTTTGGACAACTGAGGTAGGATTGGAGGTGGAACTGGCCCCGTTGGGACGTCCGTATTTTCCTAGACGTTTGCAGTCTCCCCGAGTGTCGAAACTCTAGGTGGGGGTGGGGGTGGGGGTGGATGCGAAGCAGATGCTCCGGCTTGCTGTGGTTATTGCTGTTGTTGTGGTTGTTGCTGTTGCTGAAGCCTGGCAATCAGCTCTGTCTGTTGAGCTACAACCTCTGCCTGGCGCGCAACAAACTCTGCTTGGCGGGCAGCATCCCGCTGCATGGCTTGCATAGTTTCTTGGAGCTGACGCATCATGTCCTCCATACTTGCCATAAGGTGCTGATCTAACTGAACAACAGGTATATCCCTCTCTGCGGTGGAAACGGAAACCTCAACCCGACTACTCACTGGTGGGGTGGATAAAGACCGTTGATCTGGTAACCGCTGTACTGGTGAACTGTGCCTAACTGACTTCCGTCTAGTAACCGGGGGTAATAAACAGAACACTGCTTGTCCGTCTATCAGATCCTCGGATCGATGAAGCCTTCGACCTCTGATCCAGAGTGCTCGGGGGGTATCTGCCTTGTCGGAAGCAATAATGCTAAACTACCTTGCAAAAAGATAAATACAGCATAATAAGGAAATAAACAACCAGAAAACCGGGCAGCATAACGGCTTAAACAAAGACAACACACAATTGACATTGTAAGGTGAACACTTTGTTCTCAATACTGATCACTGTTCCCAAATCACTGTCCCAAATCTGATACCCTCAGGTAAAACTGATTCCCCAAATACTGATGCCTGCGGGCCTGATACCCAGACTTGCAAACTGATACATACAACCTGTGGAGACACACTCTGACAGCACATATCAAGCAAGTAAGAGCCAAAACACCCCTATGGAGGGGTAGGGTTTCCCTGTCCTAATTTCATCAGAAGCTAAGGTTTCACTACGCACACAGCGGTTTCAAACAACCTACAATCGGGTAAGCAACCTGTCCTAGTTTGGAATGGTCACTATGGATTCCGATATGCACTAGGTCGAATGGTCAAAAGGGGTGCCTCAATGAAAACCGAGGTTTGTGCTCCCGTCGTGGTAGAGCCCGCAACCGGTCAGCCTTATGGCATGCTTTTCCAAGCAAGCCTCCGGCAAACCGTTCAGAAATAGCAGATGGCAAACACTGTGACTTAGGCGCACCAATGCAAATGCAATGCAAAGAAACACATAAGTGTAAGCAAAACAACATATCTTGAGTTCGAGTCAAGTTCTCTAAATCCCCAGCAGAGTCGCCAGAAACTGTAGACCACCCCGAACTCCGCTCCGTGCGCAAGGGCGCGAATCGTTGTTCTAGCTACTACAGTTTGGACTCCTGTCACGGTTTTGAATCTAATCTCACAAAGTACAATGTAAGACTGATAAATCACCAAAGAGTCCAAATCTGGCAAATCGTTTTAGAAAATCGATTTTAATCAAAAAGTGCCAAACATGGACTGCTTTGCCAGATTTCAGAGTCGCCACCTAAATATTTCGTTTTTTGGGAAATTTAGGAAACCCTGACTCGTGCCTAAGGCCACGTGTCCGTCATCACCAAAGTTACCTCAGCTCGGGAACTTGGGTACGAGAGAGGAAGGTCCTGAAATGAGCACCCCCGCTCGCCCGATCAAAGGATCGGCCTCTACTAACATGATATGTTGTTTTTGAAAACACATGCGTTCTTATTCCGGTTTATTAGCTAACTTTACTATGTGATGTGCACAACATACAAGTATAGACTTAATCGCAAGAATTGGAACAAAATAACTCATGTTTGTTTCTTGAAAAAATGGTTTGAAAGTGCTACTCGTAAGTAGGCTAAGTCATGGATTTGCCACCCCTTAAGTGGGCTTAGAAAAACATGATTTTGCCACTTAAAGTGGGCTTAAAACGCACATTTCGATGAATTGTTCCAATTCAGGTAATGAAGCCTTCATCCACAGGCATTCATGCAGTTATATCACTTAAGCAGGTAGCCTCATGGCAAGCATGCTGTCATGGTAGTCACTTACACGCGTGCAAGGATGCTAAAGCATAAACACTCACAGTGTACTCCGAGCCAAAACAGAAGCTAGTTAGTAATCATGCATGATCCTAGCTATGTTAAGAATGCCTAATGCAACACATGAAAAATGCAACTAAGATAGGCTCGGCTATCTAGAATGTCATGTGAATGCAACTTGATAACATGTATTCAAATTGGTATTGAAATACAATGCAGTTTGTATGATGCGCCAAGCTCGGTGCATGCAAAACAGATAAATGATGCACGCATGCGAAGCATAAGGATGCTAATTGAAAATGACCCTAAACTAACCATCAAAAGCTGATAAGTAAAAGGGAGAAAGAAATGGGGGTTGGAAGACATACACACACACATGCACCCTTATTACAACATTTGCCCTCTCGACGGAGGGTCCGAATAAATAACTAGCTACGCTAAGCTAATTAATTACAAACCAAATTGAAACTAGCTATACTAGGCTAATTATAATATTACAAAGATGAAATCAATTAGCTAAATACATTAACTAATTAATTTACAAAATCAGCAAATTAACTAACTACACAAAGCAGTTAAAACAGCCTCGAGGGGAGGGATGTATGCATGCTCGGTCGGCTTCGCTTGGAAATCCACTACCGTGCCTCGTAATGCCTCTGTTTGCACACTTCTGGACTTCTGAAAATTGTGCCAACTTCCAAGGTACTTCTGACCCACCTTATGAACATTCTGATGGATGATCGGCCAAGAGGAATGGCCATCGGCCAAAGTTAATGGTCATCGACCATTTTTGATAGCCGATCGGCAGCTTTGATGGACGGTCGGCCACTGATTCCTGCAATTTCTCCTTTTGCTGCAACAGAGCACTAACAAAGACATGGTAGTGTATTTACAAGAAAATGTGTGTGCAACCACACTCCTTATCATGTCTCATGCTCAAAGGAGTGTAGTGCTCGGCTCTCGAGCCACCAATCACGCATCTCGATGCATGATGGCCAAAGAGGCCGAGTTGCACAAATCAATGTTAATGAATGCACACAAAGAACACATAAGACTCGATGAACCTCCACATTATCATACATGATCAAAGGTGTCGGTGACCTAAGGAATGAGGCACGTTTCATCACTTTAAGTATGAAATGTGTGACATTCCTCGTGTTTGGATTGACGTCCAACCCAAACACAATGCAACACACAACATGCTAACACAATGCAATGCACACAACATGCTAACACAATGCAATGCAACAACATGCAAACAACATGAACATGGCAAGGGCTATGTAATGCAACACTCGATGGACTAAACCAATCTCAAACAAGCTTCATGCATGCCAAGACAATGGCCAAAACATGCTGAAAATGAAGTCCAAGAATAAATACAAGCATGCATACACATTGGTTCACAAACAAGACATGAAGACACAACCCTCAAACACATTGAAGGAGTGGAAAATGTGAGAGTGTGGCAATGAAATATGCTCTGAAATCATGTAAGGAATGATGCCAAATCATGCACATAACACAAGCATAGCATGCTAGGAGGCTCAAAGTTTAAGGCTAGCAAAGGGACTTGCACCATGGCCGTATCAATCAAGCCCCAAAGAGCCAAGATGACTCAAAACAACCCCAAGGTAGGTCTAAAAAATGCCAAAAACATGCTTGAACACAGCCAACACAAGCTAGAATTAAAGGCATGAAGCATGGAGCATACTAGGCCAACAAAGAGGATTATACTACACCTACCAAAACCAAGCATGAGATGACTTCACCAACTAAAATTAGAGTTGTAACATGGCAAAACAAGTCCAAATACACACTGAAATGGTAGCCCAAAAACTTAGGCAAAATGGCATACAGAATGGCTCATTTTTAAAGCATAAAGAACCAACCCTTCAAAGCATTGAATGAGTGAAAGATGTGAGGGCATGACCACACTACATGTACTAAAATCACACACCAAATGATGCTAAATCATGCAAATAGCCCAAGCAATGCATGCTAGTGACTTGGAAACTCAAAGTTAGTGAGCAAGATTGCACTATGGCTATACAAAGCAAGGCATGCATGACCAAAACAACTTCAAATAGAGCTTAAGCATGGAAAAACATGAGTAAAAGCTCGCTGGGGTGGAGCCAAAAGCATGCTAGAATAATGGCCCAAAGCATGATGCATGTTAAGGCAATAGGGAGGATTGCACTACAAGTGCAAGGAGCATGCAAGAGGTGATCAAACCAACCCAAAACAAAGTTAAGGCATGCTAAAATAACACCAAAAATTTGCTGAGATAGGACCAAAACATGCTAGAAAGATGAGCTATCAACACAAGCATGTAAGGCTAGTATGCAAAATTTACACTACAAACGTAACATGCAAGCAACCAATGATCAATCCAGCCCAAAACATAGCTATGACATGCTAAAATAATGTCTAAGACATGCTAAGATGGAGCCAAGACATGCTAGAAAGACATGCTCAAACATGAGGCCAACAAGGTAAGCAACCAAGACACAAGTAGAGGGGATGACCCCCTCCTATTTGGGACCTCAAGACACACTTTCCACCACTGAAATTCCTCTGAGTTTCAGTGGTGAGAAGGCCAAAAAGAGGTGGTCCCAATAGTTTAAGGGGATAGCTCAAAATAAGGCAAAATGAGGCACAAAAGGAGGTGGAACACCCCCAACACCAAAGAGGCCTCAAACAAACACTTTTAAAACTTAAAAATGAAGCTTTTTACAGTTGAAAGTTAAGCCAAAAGCAGCATGCAAATAGGGCCAAATAAGCTATGAAAACAAAGCTTTAAAGAGGTAAGAGACTCACCCTTGAAGAACCTCTTTAGAATAACAACTTCAGAGGCAAAAACCAAGCTTAAACCACTCAAATGCAACCTCCAAGAACCTCAGCTCTGTAGTGAAGGTATTTCACTAGGTGCTTTAGTGCAAAAGTGTGAAGAAAAGACACTTTTGAGCACAAACAAGTGCAAATATATAGAGAGAGGAAGAAATATAGAGAGAGATATATATGTTTTGTATCTCCAATTTTCAGAACCTCTAGAAAGGGAGAGGGACCTCCCTTCTTATAGAAATCCAAGTCTCAAGCTTGTTGAACAAGCTAGAGGCTTGGTTCAATCCCTCCATACATGTGTATGGAGGATAAGTTCTATGCTCACCAGTTGTCACAACTGGAAAAGAAATATTTGCAAAAGCAAATAAAAAGGCCTCGGCCAACAAACATGGCCGATCGGCCAAAAAGGGTGCCGACTGGCCACCACTGATGGCCGATGAAGAAAGGGCACGGCCGATAGGCACAGGGCCTGGCCGATGGGTTGTAGGGCTAGCCAACAGGCCACCACCTTCCCTCAGAAACAAAACCACAAGTTCTTGGTCCACAACCAAGCACAAAAAAGACAAGTTAAGAGGCTCCAAGGTAAGGCGCGTAGCCGAGACCTTCAGAAACTCAAAACGAACACGAGCATGGATGATCATCGAGTGTTCAAACGATGACGTCCAAGTCTTAAGGACGGTAAAAAATGGGGTGTCTACACCAAACACAAAAGTGACCTCGCTCGAGCGCAAGAAGCGTCGCTCGAGCGTAGAATACATACCTTCAGAAGTTTTACAGACGCATACGTTCGCTCGAGCGTAAGAAGCCTCGCTCAAGCGAAGAACTCCACCTTCTTAGAAATTCTGCATTTGGAAAAGAAACCTGAGAACTCTCAAATCTCGCTCAAGCGTAAGAAACCTCGCTCGAGCGAAGAAGCAAATTTTACAAGGCTCGCTCAAGCGCAAGAAGCCTCGCTCGAGCAAAGAAGCCAAAATCTGGGCAACAACAAGTTAGACCAATTCATGACCAACCTGTTGCAAACACGCCCAACACACTCAAAAACTCAAACTCAAAGACAAATGAGGAAAAACAAGACATGGATAACAACATCAAACCACAGAACCCGAGTCTGGGATACAACAAAGGTCGGGTCAAAACCCGAATCACTATACAGTAGCTTTAGCAGCGTCTACCCCACTAGTAAGTTGTGTTTGTCCCATTTGCTTTGCCCCGCCATTTGTCAGATCCAAATAGTAGAGATTGCGCCATCTAACACCATAACTAAGAATTCGCCAGGTTAAAATGTCTTGAAAAATGCAAAAAAAAGGGGGCCAAAACGTCACAGTGCAAGATAGAGTTTGGGTAATTTGACTAACAGATAACAGATTGTATGATAGAGATGGGACAACAAGGACTGTATCCAAGGTGAGTGTATCAGATAAGGTAACATGGCCTTCTCCAGTGACTGGTGAGGCACTGCCATTAGTAGTTGATATAATGGATTAAGATGATGACTTGATGGACTGTAACTAATGTGGGTTATTTGTCATATGATCAGATGCACCTGTATCAATAATCTATGTACCATTCTTAGAGTCTGCAAAACAAACGTAGGCCTTACCATTATTACCTGAGTGGGCTACATTAGCAGTAGCAGTGGGCAAAGGACAGTCAACCTCAGTGGTGGCCATAGCAGCTTTACTTACTTGTTTTCGGGGCTTCTTGGTAAAATCCCACCACTCAAGATAGCCAATAATCTCGTAGCATCGTTGTTTGGAGTGTCCTGTTTCAGCACAATGAATGCACATCAGGCCTCCATTCTTGCCATGAGTTTGAGGTTTTCCATTCTTTGAAGAGGAATTGAAGAATCCAGGTGATGAACCACAGCGAGTTCAAGTAGCAACCATAACCAAACCCTCAGAAGTCATACGTGATTCCCCCATTGTCTGACGTTGTTGGTGATCTTTTCGGACATATGCATAACTTCTTTCCAAGTCAAGCGACGGATATTTGCGCAAGATTTCACTACGGACCTGGTTAAAATCAGAATTCAGTCCACTCAAGAATATGTGGACTCTAAGTTTAGCTACTGCTGAGTGCAACCTAGTAACTCCCTCAACAGTATCTGCTTGGGACGCAATCCTGACATCAATTTCCTCAAAGATGCTAACAAGTTCACTGTAATAAGTGGGTAAAAGATGACCATTTTGTTTGGTAGAGAATGATGCCCGGTTCAATTCAAATAAGCGGGTTTTATTAGACCCATCATAGAAGGTCTTCGAGACCGCCTCCCATATCACTTTGGTTGTGGGAAGTCGAATGAAACGTTGCATCAATGATGTGGTCATTGAGTCAATAAGACAACCCTTGACCCTATTTTTAACAACCCATGTATCATAATTGATATCTCCATGCGTTGGTTTTGTAATTGTTCCAGTGAGATATCCGATTTTGTTGCGAGCACCGATACGCATCTCCATGAGTTGAGACCATAAAGAATATTTGGTCTTATCCAATGTGATTCCGATGGGGAATGGAGAATTGTCTTGGTGAACTTGTTGAAGAATAACCTGGGAGCAGCAACTACTATTTCTGTTATGATTGATTGATCACCCATTGAATCGTAGAGTATAGCAACGCAGGGAGACTTCATTGAGTTAATTCGGGAGCAATTTCTGATCCTATTGATGGATCTGATTCGATGTGGCTTCTGGTCTACAAGTTATGATTTTACGGAGACGGATGGTGCAGTGGGACTCTAACGTTGAAAAGGCTGTGGATTTGAATTTCGGCTTCAGAACTCCTAGGGTTTCAAGGAGAGCTTTAGGATCAAACTTTTTGCTCTAATACCATGTAGAAATTCATACTCATATGTTTGGGAATATTTTCTTATATTTCTCATTCAAAAGAATATGTATCTTTATAGTGTCACAATCCTCACAATCCTCCTAAAATTAGGAAACTATATAGCTCACACCTTGATTCTTGCCTAACTATAGGGGTATACACATATTAATAGAAATAATAATACAGCCCATGCCAACACCTATGTAGAAAACAACTTTCAGGTGTTGAGGATATGCCTACACCAAGGATGTAGCTTGAAAGAACTTGGAGCTTAAGGCTTTATTTTTGGTTTATTGATATAATTATTTTTGTTTAAGCCTTGGACTTTACTTGAATTGAGTTTAAACTCATTTTGTTGTAACCAAGCATTGTCTTGGAAAGTTATAGCCATTAAGGCATTTCATTACCAGAAGTTATTCCTCTTTTTACACTTGTAACCATGCCATATGCTATAGATTCAGAATCTAGAATTGGTGAATATATATTGCATATGTCATCTTTGGTAATGGTCAAAGATATAATGAACAGAAGTTATGAGGCTGTTGATCAATTGTAGCATTGTCATGTAATGGATCTATTGTTATTTATTTTGGGGCGTTACATCGCCTCCTCACCGTCGCCGGAACCTCGACCTTCATATATCTGAACAATCAAAATCAAAATCATTCGATGAAGACCTTCATCAGCATCTGACAAGACAAATCAACCGAATCGCAAGTGAAAAGAATGCTTTGGTTCGTCATTAGAGTAACGCTAAAGACTTGTTTGTTGCCGTAATTTTTGTTGTCGGCTACAATGATTGCGTAGGCGTAGCAACCGCCTCGAAGGCAGTGGTTCTTTAATTTCTAAGCCCTAAATCGACAATTGAAGGAGGTGATTGAGGAGGAGAGATGGACGAGTCGATTAGAGCTTCGAAATAGAAGATCACGGAGAAAATTGAGTCCTATAACTCTTTGGCCAAATCGATCAGTCTCAAATCAAGAGAGAGAGAGAGAGAGCCTCCTAAATAGACAGCGGTGGCAGCAGTAGGATCTGCACGGCGTCGATGGTGCCATGGCTGCTCTGAATCCGTTGAGATCCAAACAAACACTCTCTCTTCTCTCTCTCTCTTTCTCTTAATGGCATCTCCATCAAACCCTAGCCAAAGCTTGGTTAGTTTCATTCATGCATTTCTCTTACTCTTTCTCTATATGTCTATATATGTATATATTGCTCATATCTCTCTAACTTACTCTGTTTGTCATTTTCCACTTTCTGACGGTCACTTGGCGGTGATCCTCACTTAGTCTACGATCACTGAAGATCGTCACCACTCACAGATCTCAGTGAAGGCATTGGAGATAGCAACGGATCCGATAGAGACTGTGGAGATGGCAACGACTTTGTTGATTTCCTCTCTCACTCCTCATTCTCATATACACACAAACACACACGCACACACGTATGCATGATCATTCTATAATCTACATCGATCTAATAAGAACTTTTGGATTGTTATATGCAGAATAAGAAACACTTTTTTTTTCTATTCTTTTGCTCTATATTTTCAAATTTTATTTTTCTATTATTTCTACAGATTTGTGGTGGTGATAATGAAACTCAATATTTTCAGACTTTTATTTTTCTCCATATTTTCATATTTGTTTTCTATTATTTTGTTGTTGTTGTTGTTGTTGTTGTTGTTGTTGTTGTTGATGATGATGATGATGATGATGATGAAACATATTGCAAAAAACTGAAAAAAAAATAAATTGAGATTTGTTCAAAATTTGAACAGATAAAAAATTACACAGATAAAAAAATTTAAAATAGATAATAAAATGAGAAAATTATTGAGAAGTCCAGCCTAAGGGTATAAGGCATTTGAACATATAATATGTTCAAAATTTGTTTTTATTGTTGTTGTTGATGTTGTTGTTGTTGTAGATGATGATAATGGAAAAAAATTAAACAAATAGTCAAAAAATTTGAACAAATATTAAATTTTGACAGATAGAATTTTATTTGGACAAATAATTAAACAGATAAGGAAAATTTGAATGGAAAAAATTAAAAATTAAACTGATAGAGTAAAAAAAATTGAATAGATAAGGAAAAAATTTAAACTAATAATTTTTTTTTTTTGAACAATAGAGAAATATTTTGAATAGATAGGAAAAAAAATTTGAACAGATTGTCAATAAATAAAACAAAGTGAACAGACAAATTAAGAGGTAAAATTGCAAACAAAATATCCTTCAAAACAAACAAAATGACTTCTCACCAAGCTATTTTACAAAAGGTGGATTTGTCACCAATAAAAAAAATCTACTAGATCTAATGCCTTATATTCTCCTTAGCTTAGACTTTTCAACAATTATCTCAATTTTTTATTTGTATTCAATTTAAATCATTTGCTTTCAATTTAAATCATTTGCTTATTTTCATTAAGTAAAATTGATAAATAAAAAAAAATAGATATTTTAGTCATTAAACTTAATGAAAAGTATATTTTAGACATTTTACGAATACCTACATCAAGTTTAATAATTAATTTTTTTTCCCCATTGATTTCACTTAAGAAAAATAGATAACTAGTTTAAATTGAGCAGAAATCAAAATATTAAGGTTTAAATTAACAAAATTAAAAATTTAAGATTTATTTTGTTATAAAACTCAAAACTTAGATTATTTTTTTTTTTTATGTGATTGTCCCTTGTTTTTTTATAATGGTTAATAATTATTTTATTTGAAATGTATTTTTTAATTAATTAAATATTATAATAAAATTTCGATGAATTGATCATTTCATTCAATTTTAGTAAATTTATTTACACGATGTAAACAATATATAACACTTGATTTTCTTATTCTGAGCTATTAGTTGGACAATTTAACCAACCAATTGTTTTTGTGGGAAAATTCTCCGGTGTGCACACGCCGTATACAATTCTACCATAAAATTATGTAAGGCTTCAGGAACTTATATAAGTGATCTCAAAAAATGAATAAATTGAACACAAATTCATATAAGTCTTAAGTTTTTATGAACATATGCGAATTTGTATTCAACTTATATATTTTTTTTGAAATCACTTATTTAAATTCGTGAAAATTTACTTAATTTTGTAATAGAATTACATACAATATGTATTGCAGACTTAAATATTTTCTTTTATTGTGTATTGTTTATACTTGTGTGAACAAATCGACGCTCTAATAGGTCTTGTGTAAACAAATCTACACTAATAGGACAAGCATAACGCCTTTCTTTTTCATGCATTTGGCACTACGCATGTGCATGGCAAGAAAAACCCTTTGTTCATATTTATAAAGGGTGACTTTTCTTTAAGTTGGGAAAAATATAGAAACTTTTATAATTTTTTCATAATTATTGGCTTCTCTTAAACTTTTTTTTTTTTAATTCGCATAACATTAATTTTAGTTTTATTAGTAATTTGTTAGTTATATAAAAAAAAATGTTATTATATTTTTTATATTGAAATATATATTATACTTTGTTTATTTTTATATTTTAACCTTACAAAAAGAAGTCAATGTATTATATCAAAATTGTGGAGCTTATTGTATTTTCTCTAATTCTCAAGAAAGTTCAATGTAATTTGCCCTTAAAATTTTGTAACTTTTGGTGAATATATTTGTTTGGAAAAATAATAGAAATTTTGAAATCTTTTTGTTAAGATCTATCAAACAAGATACTTGTTGACTATGAAATTCTGAAAATTTAAAAACAAATCAAACATACCGAAATTTTACTATCCAAGTTAACGTTGACAAAATAAAATTTTGGAAGAGGTTACAATGTGCGCTCCAAAGGGATGCATATGGTATGCATTTCATAATTTTTTCACAAAATTTCGTAGGAAAAGTCTATAGACCATGAAAACAAAACATAGAAAATGTCCATAATTGTATGATGTAAAGTCAAAGTTGTATGTGTAGGACCATATTATCAATTGTTGTGGACCTTTGATATCAAATTATGGATTGTTTCTAGTTTTTTTTGTTTGGGATCCTAGAACTATTGAATTTCATAACATAAGCTACAAAGCGTCATAACTTTTCTCACCATAGAAGTTAAAACTTTTCCCACCACAAATGTCATAACAAAAACTATAAAGTATTATAAATTCACCATTCGTAACTCTTAGGGTGTAACACCCCAAAATCATAACTACTAACCATCTCTTGACATACAATGAAAAAGCAAAAACTTATATAATATTAATATTTTATTGATTCTCTTTAACAGTACAAAAAATGTCATATGTATGTATACATTCATAAATCATAAATCATAAATCATGAATCTATAGTATATTGCATATATGAATATCTTGAAACAAAAGGAAATACAGATAAGTTTATACCCTAATGGTTATATATTTCCAAGACGATACTTGGTTATAACAAAAGTGAGTGAAGCCTAAAACATGTAAAAAGTCTAAGACTTGTACAAAAGATATTTACAATAAAAGAAAACAAAAATGAGCCTTCAGCTCCACGATCCTCCCAAGCTAAGTCCTTGGCGGAGGCATATCATCAGCACTTGAAAGTTTGTTTCCAGGTAGGGTGAGCTACAGTCCAGGAGAGAATACTTGAACACACTGTATGATACTTGGCAAAGTCATATGGTGAATGTATATGCATGCCATTTACCAAAACGTTACTCTTTTCCTTTCAAAACAATGCAATGCCATAATTATAAATCAATTCATAAAGCAATACTTTTAAAATTAGAAAAAGGGGCAGTGGATACATAACACTGTGAATCTCTAGGTACGTGTTTGCCAGTAGGCTATACAAGCACTACCAAAGCCATTTTATCAGTATTGACTGGAAAGATCGGCACCTAACTGCACGAGTTTCTGAACTTTCACCAAGAACACACATGCCAATATAAATAATACCACAACCACACTCCCTAACCAGATTCACCAAGATATTCACTCATTTTTCTCAAAACGATACGTTTTCAATATATAAATATGAAACAATGTTTAATGCAAGATGTATGAGTAGTTGGTTTCAATTAACCTAATCCTCATGCCATTTCTACAACAATCAAAGCTATCTTCCACTAGTAGCCCAAAACAGATATCTTTATACAAAAGATAAATCTCTAACAACAATTATAATTTCATAATCTCAATATATGAGTGACAATACATATCTAACTCCATTATCTTCATCAAAGATACATTTATTTTATTATTTAAAAAACTCAACATCCTTTCCATTTTTCTTTAGTTCAAACCAATGATTTCCAACAAAACATCTATTCCTTTCCAAAAAACTTTTAAATGAGAGATTTTCAATATTTGAACCCAACTCAACAATATACTCATTTTCACAACATTTCTCAAGAACCCACTTGAAAACCTCTCTTTTATATTTCAAAGCCAAACTCTAAATCAAATCCATAACTCCCAAATAGCAATCTTTTCAAGGAACACATAAAGAGGCTAAGAATCATACACGGAGGTTGAAGAAATCCCTACCTCAAGAGTAGAAGAAGAGGAGAACAAGACCCAACTTTTGACGGAGTCGAAAATGGAAACTTTTCCAATTAGAATGTCCACCTCTATGAGCACTACACTTTTCTCCAAAGCACTATGGCGGTGAGATCAACAGATTTGGATATATCTGGGGTGTTTAGACAAGAACTAGAGAGAGTGTGTGAAGAAATTTGGTAAAAGTTAACTTTTAGAGAGAGAGAGAGAGAGAGAGAGAGAGAGAGATCAAAAAGTGATTAAAAATATATTTTTTCCGTACTGATATACGTACAGACCGCTCGAGCGACCAAAACACTGCTTGAGTGTCAGACACAAGGAACCACTCAAGCGAACAACTCAAGGCTCGAGGGTATAATGACACCCTCCCAGCGAACAACTCAAGGCTCGGGGGTATAATGACACCCTCCCAATAGTTCAGATCTGCAAGAGACCGCTCGAGTGTTAGACATAGAATACTGTTCAAGAGACAAACCCATGGCTCAAGCAAAGAACACCCCACTCCCAAAAGTTCAGACTGTAAACATAGATACTAGAAGGAACCGAAGACTGCTCAAACGAGGGAAAGACCGCTTAAGCGAACCTAAAGAAAAATAGACAAAAACTCTTTTGAAAAACAAACTCCCAACCTATTTAAAACCCAACTGAATAACTCCAAACAACCAATCCATACTACAACAAGGTAATAAGGAGTATAAACAACAATCATGATTACCAGATCCCGATCCAAAGAATACAAAAGGGTCGGATTTTAACCTGAGTCTCTATATCCCCGAAATTTAACCAATACAACAACGCAAGAAATCATTAAAAAAAAAAAAAAAACTCTTGTTAATAAATAGTAGGTAGACATAGCAATCTATTTCAAAATACTATGATTACAATCCTCCAAAACATTCATAATGCTTTTATATTACAACTTAAGTAAAATCTAGTACCAAAAGATTCAGACATCAAGAAACAGGTCTAGGTACTTCTCATGGATTTCAGCCTCACGCTCCCAAGTCGCCTCCTCGACTCTATGGTGTCGCCACAACACCTTAACCAATGGGATAGTCTTGGTTCTCAAGACTTGATCCTGAGTATCTAACACCCGAACCAGTCTCTTTCCATACGAGGCATTTTTATCTAACTCTAAATCGGTCCAATCCAGCAAGTGTAAAGGATCAAACTCGTACTTTTAGAGCATACAAATATGAAATACGTCATGAATCCTAGAAAGTTGGGGTGTCAAGGCCAAACGATGAAATACCTCCCTAATCTGCTCTAAAATCTTAAAGGGCCCAATAAACCCAGGAGACAACTTCCCACTCTTCCCAAATCTCATCAAACCTCGTCTCTGCGAGATTTTAAGAAACATATGATTCCCCACCTCAAAAGACAAGGGTCTCTTTTTTCGATCGGCATAGCTCTTCTAGTGATTGTAAGTTGAAACTAACCTTTTACGGATAAGTGTAACCTTCTCTGTCATTTTTTAGACTAATTTTGGACCTAACATAAGTGTGTTACCCATTTTGGCCTAACACATAGGAGATCTACACGATCGGCTATATAGGACCTCAAAAGGTGTCATATCAATACCCGTCTGAAAGCTATTATTATAGGCAAACTCCACCAAAGGCAAATGGCTCTCTCACGACCCCTTAAAATCGACAACGCAAACCCGAAGCATGTCCTCTAAAATCTGAATAGTGCGCTAGGACTACCTATCAGTTTGAGGATGATAGGCAGTGCAAAAAGTTAACTTAGTGCCCAAGGCACCCTGTAGGCTCTGCCACAATCGAGCCGTAAAATATGATCTATTCGATACGATAGTCATCGGGAACCCGTGAAGTTGCACTATATCTCTAACATACAGATCAGCAAGATAGTCTACTGAGTTGCTTGTGCGCATAGGTATAAAGTGTGCATATTTGGTTAGCCGATCGATTACTACCCATACGACATCATTACCTCGTTGTGTCCTCAGAAGACTCACAACAAAATCCATCGTGACATGCTCTCACTTTCACTTAGCTATAGGTAAGGGTTGCAACTGTCACACCCCACTTTTTATTATCCGAATAATATTACCATATCCGTTAACATAAATCCTTTTTCATTAAGAATATGCAGAACTATACATACATTACATCCATAAATAAATGGAACAGAAACTACATTTAAGCAAAATGCCCGTAGGCTTACATCTTTACGTTAAAATTAAGGGTTTAACCCTTTTACAACAATGGCGTTCCGCCAACAAGTATAGGCCCCGTGGCCAACAATTAAGAAAGATCACTAATCTTGAATCATCTCTCAACTTGCACCTGAAAAATGATTAGTAACGTGAGATGAACATAAAATCCAGTAGAAATCCCAACATGATCCTAAACAATAACAACATATAGATTTCTATGATCATGAATGCACCATGACGTACAATATAAATAATGTGACAGTTTAATATTCAAAATATACTTATATAAGTACATTTTATCCAAAAACATCCATTTGGACACCACAAGGTATAAAACCATTTGTTTTCTTTCCAATTATCCAGTTTAGTTCCAAAAGCCTTCCTTCACAATACAACCTTGGTTATTTAAACCTCTACGTTAATATAAAATAATTCCGTTTCCACATTTGTTTTGAAAGCACATTTACATATACGAGTCATAATCCAATCTCATAACTCAACCCACTACACACACTTATGCAACAACATATCTACTGGGCAAGGAACACCCATAACATAAATATTGAAAAACATATATTTCTAAATATAAAAAATTGAACGTAATATATACTTCCATTTCCACTGGCCTACAGCACAAATGGCAAATAATATAACCCACATAACACTTAACGCTTTACCAGCCTCACTCGGAAGAAAACAACCCCAAGGTCACACTTTACCAGGTGCAAACTGGAAGGGAGAGGAACCTATCGCAAGGCGCCATGCTTTATCGGCTTAACCGGAGAGAAATGGACCTCAATTTCACACTTAACCGGGCGCAAACCGGAAGGGAGAGGAACCTATCTTAAGGAGCCATGCTTTACCAATTTAACCGGAGAGAAATGAACCTTTAAATAATATCACAACAAGCTAGACACATAAATGTTACGCTAGTGTAAAACATGCACATAATTTATTTAACAATAACAATGTCATCCTCCACTGATAACCAATGACAAAACCTCTAACAGTTAGATACAAGACTCTTATGAACTAAATTCCACAATAATTTCCAAAATTCCAAAACATTAACATTTTCAATGAAATTATTTCACAACTAACCATTTCTCCTTTTCGTTTCACAAAAAGGGCACACACCTCATTTTGTCACCAAAATCAAAACCGTTGTTCCAAATCCTCAACACTTCCAATTCTTAAGCAAATTCTCTTTTTCTTTGATAATATCCAAATTGTTCTACACAACAACATACTAGCATAATGCAACAATGACCAAACAAACACAATTAATTTGTCTTTAGCAACCAAGGCACTAATTCATTCACATAACGCATAACTCATCCATTATCCACCTTTACCCATTTTTATAATATTAAACCCTTAATAACAAATTAGGAATTTTCACCACAATCAACATAGACATGATTAACTATCTCCCAACATTCCAAATCAACCAACAATCATACAATTCCAACTCCTAAAACTCAAACTCTAAATCCCCTTTCATGCTTTTAGAAAATCCCTTAACAAACTTATTTTTAAATGCAATAAAAACTACCACATGTCTATCTATAAAGAGGTACTGAAGATGAGCAAAAGAATCCCTATCTCTTGAAGCGAAAAGGAGACGACCCAAAAATCAACAGCGACGAAATGACGATTTGGTCAAATTAAATGGAAGCCCTCACCAAGCTCTACATTTTGGTATATGGAACTAGGGGTCAAAGATGTTTAGAAATAGATGAAATTGAGATTAAAGAGCTTGAAAACTCAAAAATGGCAGAAAGAGAGTGAAAAGTGATGAGATTTGACCTAAATGTGACTTTTAAAGATACTCGAGCGGTCAAAAGTGCGCTCAAGCGGTGAATTGAGGCTTGTAGTATCTCAAACAATTTTGAAAAATAGAGCTGGAAAGGTTTATGGACCGCTTGAGCAATGAAACTTGCGTTTGAGTGAACTATGCACACATCACAGATTCGCAAAATTCAAATATGCATAACTCTCTCGTTCGGACTCCATTTAGGGTCGTTCTTGTGTCCAAATTGAAGTCTCGGAAGTAAGATTTCCAATGGTTCTAACCTCACATCAAGACTCAAAGTATGGAGAGAAAACATAATAAAAGAGTGAAGACTACTCGATAATAACTATTTGAATTTAGAGTTTTTTTTTTGTTTTTTTTATTTTTATCCAATCTCGCCCAACCACTACAGTAACACCTTAACCAATGTTCAAATATTGACTAAGAAAGTTCTCAATCATGATAATCAAAGAGTCAAATATAATTCCATTATACCAAGAAGTACGGAGTGCCACAACAAACCCGCTGGTTGTTGATGTTCGGCCTTCACTTGTTGACAAGTAATGACCTCGAAACAAATAAGGCCATATCTCTCTTCATCCCCCTCTACCAAAACTGACGACTAAGGTCGTATACATTTTCGTGCCTCCTGGGTGTACCGCAAGGTATGAATGGTGGAACTCTTAGAGTACCTCTTCTCTACAAGACTCTGGCATAAAAAAGGCGGTCTAGATATCTCACACTCAAATCCAAATAAACATTCAACCCATCTCTACCTTTCCACTAGAGATCTTCCCTTGGATAACCTCTACTTTGTGATCATACTGTTGTGCCTCTATAACCCGGCTAAATAAAGTAGGTTGTGCAACTACGGTAAATAAATTGGCCAACTCAACGAACTCACTAATGTGCAAGTCAAACTCACCGATATTGCCCAACATCTCTCACTTTTGGATAGCAGTGCTCGTTACTTTACTCATGGATTTCCTACTCAAAGCATCGGCCACTACATTGGCCTTCCCTGAATGATAATAACACTCGAAATCGTAATCCTCTATAAACTCCATCTACCTCATCTGCCTCAAATTCAAGTCCTTCTGTGATAATAGATATTTTAGACTCTTATGATCGGAAAACACCTCAAAGCTCTCCTTATATAGATAATGCCTCTAGATTTTAAGGTAAAAATTACTGCCGCTAGCTCTAAGTCATGCATAGGATAATTTCCCTCATGGGTTTTTAATTATCGCGAACCGCAGGCTACAACTTTCCCTTCTTGTATCAATACACAACCCAAATCTTCTCGAGACACATCACAATAAACCGAATAACCCACACCTCTCTTAGGAATAATCAAAATTGGAGCAGTGGTGAGTCTAACCTTAAGCTTTTGGAATAACTTTTCGTAAGCCTCACTCCACATAAATTTAACCCCTTTCCTCGTCAATCTAGTCAACGACGAAGCCAATGTAGAGAAATCCTTCACAAAACATCAGTAATACTCCGCTAAGCCCAAAAAACTCCAGATCTCAAAGGCATTCTTAGGTTGTTCCCAATCTTGTACTGCGTCTATCTTAGATGAATCTACGGTCACCCCTTCATCAAATACTACATGGCCTAGGAACTTTACTTCATTGAGCCAAAACTTATACTTCTTGAGCTTAGCATACAGACGATGTGCTCTAAGAAACCTAAGCACAACCCGCAACTATTCCTCGTGTTCCTTTTCGGAGGGTGAGTAAACTAAGATGTCGTCAACCAAGACGACCACGAACTGATCTAGGAACTCACGAAAGACTTGATTCATCAAGTCCATAAATGAAGCCAGTGCATTGGTCAACCCAAAAGACATCACTAAGAAATCACAATGACCATACTGCTTACGGAATGTCGTTTTCTGAATATCCTCCTCCTTCACCCTCAACTGGTGATACCCCAATCTCAAATCAATCTTCGAAAAACAACGCGACCCTTTCAATTGGTCAAACAAATCATCTATTCGTGGTAATGGGTACTTGTTTTTAACAGTTACTCGCTTTAGTTTTCGGTAATTGATACACAGTTGCAATGTGCCATCTTTCTTCTATGCAAAAAGAGTCGGTGCTCCCCAAGGCAAGGTACTAAGGCGAATAAAGCCCTTATTTAATAAATTCTGAAAATGTACCTTCAGTTCACATAATTCAGCTGGCACAAACCTATATGGTGCCATGAAAATCGCAGTCGTGCCTAGCGTTAAATTGATAGAGAACTCAATCTCTCTATGTGGTGGTAACTCTGAGAGATCCTCTGGAAAGACATTCGGATACTCTCGAACTACTTTCGGCAAATCACCCTAAATCGTACTACTCTCATCAATTATCGAGCTGGCAAAAAGGAAACTCAACTCTCCTCGACCCTTAAGGTCATATAACGGAAGAATAAGACTATCACCCCGGTCATACATAAAGTAGAAACACTCTCCTGATGGTGTACACACCAACACCCTTCTATGATGGCAATCTATTAAAGCCTAAAAGTAAGTCAATCAATCTATACCCAGAATCACAACTAAGGCATGCATGTTAAGAACAACAAAATCAAAAGAGAGTCGACGATCTGTGACCTCAATCTCACAGGAGTGGCATAATCAACCCAATGCCACTCTATCCCTAATAGGTGTGTTAACAAATAGAGGAGACTCAAACTAATAAAACTCTAACCAAAAAAAAAAAAAAAACCCAAAATGAAAGAATGAGATGCACTAGTATCAATTAATACATTGGCTAAAAAGTTGAATAGCAAAAAGTTACCTCTCACAACAAGAGGTACCGACAATTGTTCTAGTGTGGTCATCGCATACACACGCCCCGGAGGCCTCTGATTAACTTGCTCACCCCTCGAAGCATAGGTTTGAAGAATTGACTAAGCCGAAGTGGCTCCCTGATTGGCCCTTAAAGCCCGAATGGACTAAGCTAGTTGATGGGTTTTTTTCTCCCTCAAAACCAAACGCACCAGATGTGCTACCCAACTGATGGCAAAACCTCCTCAAATACCTAGATTGCCCACACTGATAACAGATAGGCAGCTGCCCTCTCCCTTGGCCCTGACTTTGAGAACAAGTTGAAGACGGTGCAAACTATTGCCCTCCTCCTCTCTATGGGCAAGCTGGAGACTTGTGGCCCAATTGGCCTCACTTAAAGCATATGAACCCACCCTGGTTACCTCTCCCCAAACTCGAACTCGACACGAGAAGGTGGACCTAAACTGCAAGGCCAGGGATTGCTTCGAGGTAGAATCCCTCTGCCTTTTGTTGTCCCTCGCATCCCTTTGAGACTCTTGTTCTCTCTACTTTGAGCCTCTCATTCGTTCTTCTTCTACCTGAATCACCACCTCTAAATGGGTTGTCGATTCAACAAGGCGCTCATAATCTCAAATCATAGACCTGGCCACTTTGAAAAGGAGCCCGATCCTCAATCTCTTCTCGAACTCAATACAATGGCGCTCCTCCATTGCCACAAGTTTCGATGCAAACCTTGAAGGCTAGTGAATACTGTCTCAAACTTGGCCACAAGTGTGCTCAACTGCTTGAACTTCAGAAATTGCTCTCTCAACTTCTCCCTCATTGTGGGTGGTAAAAACTTGTCCTAGAAGGCAGTAACAAAAGTCTCTGAAGTCACTCTAATATAACTCCTCCCAACCTTCCATCATTGACCCACATCACCCTTTAGCTGAAAAGCTACCAAGGTCACCCTTAAACCATCGTCCTCAATGCCAAGCATCTCAAACGTATTCACCATCTACTCAAGCCACTCATCAGCCTTTAGTGGCTCATTCGGATCTCTGATAAACTCATCCGGATTTGACCAGAAGAACTCCTTCTTCAGAAAAGATGGCCCTATCTCCGCAACTTGGGCCTGGACTAGATTTTCAACTTTGAGAATGTCAATGGATCCCCGCAATACTCCTACCATTTCACGGGGCTAAAGCACCCATGGCCTACTGACCTGTTGGCTCGGCCATGTTCGCCTGACCAACTCTCTCCTCCTGTGCCGGAATTTCATCTGAAATCGGCACTTCCTGCCGCCTAGGCCTGCCACATCGACTACCACCATTTTTGTGTCTTAATATACTAATAAAAGTAACACAAAATTTAGCACATTAACAATGTGCCATAACAAGTTCACACATGTCCTAAGACAGTGGACTACAAAATAGTTTCACTCCACGTAGGCATCGAATCACGTATTCACAAATGAATTTATTTTCTAAATAATGATCGTTCCGCGACATTTTCAGAATTCCTGTTAGAATAAGCAGTGATCAACTACTCTTCTTAGGAATTCGTAGACACAACCAATATCTTGGAAACTAAATTACATAATCAATTACATAAACATGTTATCACATAGCATACGAAGCATACATCTATCATTATCTAGAGAGACAAACCCATTGTGGTGATAACCACTTCCCATTAGTCCAAAGGATTCAAACCCGGTAAACTCTAATACCAAGTTGTAACACCCCAAAATCATAACTACTAACCTCCCCTTGATATACAATGGAAAAGCGGAGACTTACAAAATATTAACATTTTTATTGATTCTTTTTAACAGTACAAAAGATGTCATATGCATATATACATTCATAAAGCCTATATCCTAAATCAATAGCATATGACATGTATGAATATCTTGAACAAAAGGAAATGCAGATAAGTTTATGCCATAATGGCTACATATTTCCAAGACGATGCCTAATTGCAACAAAAGTGGGTCAAGCCGAAAACAAATAAAAAACCCAAGGCTTGTACAAAAGATATTTACAATAAAAGAAAACAAAAATGAGCCTTTAGCTCCACGATCCTCCCAAGATAAGTCCTTGACAGAGGCATACCATCAGCACCTGAAAGTTGGTTTTCCACATAGGGTAAGGTAAAGCCCAGTAAAGAATACTTGAACACACTGCATGATGCTTAACAAAGTCATATGGTGAATACATATACATCCCATTTACCAAGATGTTACTCTTTCCCTTTCAAAACAATGCCTTGCCATAATTATAAATCAATTCGTAAAACAATATTTTTAAATAAGAAAACAGGGCAGTGGATATACAACACTAGGAATCTCTAGGTACATGTCTGCTAATACGCTATACAAGCACTACCAAAGCTATTTTACCGGTACTAATCGGAATGATCGACACCTAACCGCGCGGGTTTCTGGACTTTCACCAATAACACATAGGCCAATATAAATAATACCACAACCACACCCCCTAACCAAATTCACCAAGGTATTCACCCATTTTTTCTCAAAACGATACGTTTTCAATGTATAAATATGAAACAATGTTCAATGCAAGATATATGAATAGTTGGTTTCAATTAACTTACTCATGTCATTTCTACAATAATCAAAGTTATCTTCCATTGATAGCCCAAAACAAATATCTTTATACAAAAGATAAATCTCCAACAACAATTATAATTTCATAATCTCAATGTAGGAGTGACAATACATATTTAACTTCATTCTCTTTATCAAAGATACGTTCATTTTATTATTTCAAAAACTCAACATCTTTTCCCTTTTTCTTTAGTTCAAACCAATGATTTCCAAAATTTCTAACAAAACATCTATTCATTTCCAAAACACTTTTAAATGAGAGATTTTCAATATTTCAACATAACTCAACAATATACTCATTTTCACAACATTTCTCAAGAATGCATTTGAAAACCCCTATTTTACATTTCAAAATCAAACCTAAATCAAGCCATTACTCCCAAATAGCAATATTTTCAAGGAACACATAACGAGGCTAAGAATCATACAAGGAGGTTGAAGAAATCCCTACTTCAAGAGTATAAGAAAATTAGAACAAGTCCCAACTTTTGTCGAAGTTGAAAATGGAAACTTTTCCAATTAGAATGTGTAACTCTATGAGCACTACATTTTTCTCCAAAGCACTATGGCGTCGAGATCAATGGATTTGGATGTATTTGGGGTGTTTAGACAAGAACTAGAGAAAGAGTGTGAAGAAATTTGGTAAAGTTAACTTTTAGAAAGAGAGAGAGAGAGATAAAAAAGTGACTGAAAATATCTGTTTCCCATATTGATATACTCACAGACCGCTCGAGTGTACAATGACACCTTCCCAATATTTTAGACCTACAGGAGACCGTTCGAGCGAAAGAAAGACCGCTCGAGCGTCAGATATAAAATATTGCTCGAGCGACCAACCCATGGCTCAAGCGAAGAACATCCCACTGCCATAAGTTCATACTGTAAACACAGATACTGGAAGGAACCAAAGATCGCTCGAGCGAGGAAAAGACCGCTCCAGCAAACCTAAAGAAAAACAAACGTAAACTCTTTTGAAAAACAAATTCCCAACTTGTTCACAACACAACCGAATAACTCCAAACAATCAATCCACACTACAAGAAGGCAACAAGAAGTAGAAACAACAATCATGATTACCGAATCCCAATACAAAGAATACAGAAGAGTTGGTTTTTAATCCGAGTCACTATATAGGGTATACACCATAAATTCACTATTCGTAACTTTACCGCAAAGTGGCATAACACACCACAAATATTCATAACTTTCATTACAAAAATCTTAATTTTCTTACTATATATACCTTTTAAGCGGTGTATGCTATAAATCTCTTAAAATTTTATTGTGTTAATGTTTATTTAGATAGTGAAATTTAATGAGCTTAGCATTTATATAGTGAAATTCTTCCACTATTTTGATATTAATCATCATGGTTATCATCACTAGTTGAAATATTGAGATAAAAATCTTTGAAAATGATAAAAATTGTCAAAATTCTTTTTTATTTTATTTTAAAGATACTTGTCAAAATTCTTTTGTTGAATAATAAAATGGTAAAATTCCATTGACAACTATGAAGAATTACACAAAATGAGTAGTACCATAATAGCATAAAATTATTTAAATTACTAATAACATTACTAAAATCAAAAAACATATATTCACCAAACAATAACAAACGAATACAAAACTTATATTTACAGGGTAAAATTTCGTAGTAATTTATAAACAAATGCAAAGGGAGAATAGAGATGATGCCATTGGAGAATGAGAAGGGGAATGAGGGGCGTTTTGGCTTTGTGTAAGACAAGTTGATGGAGACGAAATTTTAGAAAATAAATATTTTTATTTAATTATTTTAAAATTAATATTTAATTAGGAATATTTTAATTTAGTAAAGAATTATTTAGTTTCTTAATTTGATATGATGTAATTTTCTTATTTTATTAGCTTTGATATCTTGTTTTATTAGGTTTTTGTTCTACAAGAATTAGGTTTATTATAAATAAAAATGTAAGTTTTAGGGCAAAACAGTTTTTAAGAATTAATATATTTCGAGTTTTATACTCTTTTGTTCCAATTTTGGGTATTCTTTGTGAATCAATGAGTCTAAAGAAGGATCTTACTTATGGTATTTGTTAGGTTTTTATTCTTGGCAACCCCGTTTGACAAAACTCCTTTCAGATGTATTTATTTTCGCACTTTTATTTCAGTGAGGCTATGAGTTTATTAGATGCAAATCCAAACCCGAATCGAGCCATGCAGAGAAGTTTGTGATGCTAATGCTTTCAAGATTGCCACTTCGCTAATTATTACGGGGGTCAAGCTGCCCGGTCAGCTTGCGGCCGAAGCAAAATGCAAAATTGCATTCAAAATTACATGTCTGCCATTGGTCGCTCGAGCCAAGAAGAGCTCGCTCGAGCGAATGTTTGCTCGCTCGATCCAAGGAGTTCTCGCTCGAGCCAAGGATTGCGTCCATACAAAAACCTGAAAGAGTGTATTCCTCGCTCGAGCCAAAGATTCGTCGCTCGAGCCAAGGCACTAGTAGAAATCACGAAAAATACACTCCTCGCTCGAGCCAGCAAAGCTTCGCTCGAGCGAGCCTCAGAATCCGGATTTCTCAAGGAGTTTGTTTTCTTCCCAATCTAGGATTACTTTTGGTTCTCTATAAATACTTGGTTTTCTCCCAAAACTAAGGATTTCATTGAAGTCCTCCAGATCTTCTTTTTGGTTCTTAAGGTTTATATCTGGGGATATTTTGTTTGTTTTCTTTGATGTTTTTATTGAGTCTTCAACTCATTGTTTAAAGAGAGTACATCAAAGGTTTGTTTGGTATACACAAAAGAGAGAGTTGTTCTTCAGTTGTGGATTCTGAAGAATTCGAGCCGGAAGCTTCGGTAGATTCTGGAGTGGCTCATCAGAAAGACAATTCCGTGGTGAAGATGGGGTTGGAAGAGACACATAGAGGTTGGTTCAATTAGGCATTGTGGATTTGCTAGATAATTGAGAGTATACCTGTGTAATTCCTTTAATTCTTCTTAGTGGATTGTCTTGTGGTAGTTGCCCGTGGTTTTTTTATCACAGTTGGAGGTGTCCAATTGTGGTTTTTCCACGTAAAAATCGTTGTGTCTCTTTCTCTTGATTGTTTGATTAGGATTGTTTTTTACTGCTTTTTATTGATACATAATCACAAATCAACATCTAGGGTTTCTAGATTTTTCAGTATTCTTGTTTGAATCAATAAATTTTTAGGATTGTTACTATTTCATATTTCACGCTACATCAAAATCGACGAGAAAAAAAGAGTTGGGATAAAATTGTCCAACAAAGACTCACAATACACGTGTCTTATGGAGTTAATTCTATTTGCAAACCACATAAATTCTTAGTACAAGCATTTGTGTCATTCAAATATTAATTTTTGAATAAAAATCAAATGTCCAAACATTAACTTTTGAACAAAAATTAATTATTCAGATATAAATTTTCGTTCAATAATTGATATCCGAAAAATTGACTTTTGTTTGTATAAACTAAAGATGGGTATTCGAGTCACCTTAAATGAAAGAAATCACCCATCGGTTTGCATCCAAAAGCCTGAATTACAAGCTTCTTCTTACAAATTTATTAGTAGGGGTGCAATTCGGGCAGGTTCAAGTCGATTAAAAGGTTGTCCAAGTTTAGACCAAGTTATGTTGAGAGCTATCCAGGCCCGTATAAGCCTGAATTGTAACCCAAGATTATTTACCCAAGCCCAACCCGAGTTAGGACCAAATTGCCTCTGAGTGTGGGGGGGGGGGAGGGGAGGGGGGAAAGCATAAGATTTTGTATTTTGTTACTTGTGTTTATAATATATATTCAATATAATCTAACAAACTATAATATCATCCAATAACTAATGATTTATATGTATAATTAATTTTTTTTATATATTATAATTTGGGTTTCGGATTGCTCATGTTGTTTGATGTCTTTATCCAACCGTCCAAATTTAATTCAGACTTTTGAATTTTTGCCCAAGCCTGTACCTAATTCAAAAATATTTTACCCAAACCCCTAAAACAATTTGCATTAGGCTTAAGTTACTTGAGTTGAATCCGCTCAAATTACACCCCTATTTATTAGTAGAGATACTACTAAAGTCTTTCTTAAGAAACCCAAACTCCAAATTCCAAGCTACAATGATGGTAACCTTGGATAGATGAACAGCGACAAAAATATTTACTACATAGAAAATTTTGAAGTAAACTCAAGTTTATTTTGGAGTTGAATAGCATTACTCTTATTTTAATTTCTTATATCCTACAGATAAGATGAGATTTAATTATCTACAACTACCCAATCTCCTACTAATAATCCATTATTTTTCTATATCTATTCCTAATATATATATATATATATATGTCTGAAAATTATTATATAATCCATGTGACCATTCTATGGGGGTTATGGATTAGAACAGATCCAATCCAATTTTCAATAATTTGAAAGTTTATTTCCAAATATTTAGGGGTGATTGGGGAAGTTGGTTAAAAGATGGTTTTTTCACTTTTTTTGTTTTTTTTATCTTTTTGTAAGTAAAAAATGTGAGAGGTGATATGACTCAAAATAGGTTAAAAGCTAAAAACTAGCTTTTAACTAGCTTGCCAAAAGACCCCTAAAAAAAGTTGATATTCAAATAACACAAATTATATGTACTAATATAAAATGCAATTTGTTACACATCCCATGCCCTAATGGAATGAGAAATATGTTTTAAAAGAAATATATACATTAAAAACAAAACTCCACTCGTCCTTGTGATAAAAAGATGGTAATAAGAGGTGGTTGGCCAAATTTCCCTATATATATATATATTGTGGTCCCTCAATGCAAATGGATTCCCCTCCAACATCAAGTGACCTCAAATACAAAGAAATAATTGTACTCTTGTGGAGCATCTAAGTGTTTTTGCAATTATTTTTTTTCTTTTGGAGGAATCAGATTGGACATACCAGTGTGAACACATGTGAATCGAGCCAAGAAAAAAAAAAAATCCATGTCTCAATCATTATGTTTATTAGAGTATTTTAGTTGGGGATCAGTTGTGAACGCAAGACTTCTTGATGAGGAATCTCCCGTGGTAGTTGAGTTTGTTTATTTCTTTGACTTTACTTATTTTTAAGAAGTGAAATTGACACGTTCATGTAATATAATTGACAGGTAATGAATATATTTTTAGGATTTTTCTCTTCCCTAATTTTTATTATTATTATTATTAAAAATTAAGATTTTAAAAAAATATAATAAATTTTATAAATTTGACATAATTATATCAACTTTTCTTAAATTTTTAATTCACATTATACTTAAACCCTTTTTCATTAATATTTTGTTAATCTTTTGGATGAAAAAATGATATTGTTATCACTTTTACATTGAAATATATATTTTATTTTGTTTATCTTTATATTTTCACATCATCTATATTAATTTTGTCTCTTTAACCTCACTAAAAGAGATGTTGATGTAATTATGTCAAAACAACAAAGCTTACTATATTTTCTTCAAACTTTATGGAGGATAGTGTGATCTACTAAAAAAATAAGGAGTAAAATACATTTTGCCCCATTTATGTTTGGTCATTTTTTCACTTTGGCCCTTAAAAATTTTTTTTTTCTCGCCTTTCATGTTTTAAATTTTTCCTAATTTACTCCTAAAGTTGACTTATGTCCAAAATTAGATAGAAAATGACACATTGACAATTACGTGACATAAAAAATATATTATTATATTAAGATTTGGTTGGGTTTGTATTAGATGTGTGAATTATATATAACAAAATATATTTATGTTATGTGGCTGTTAATGTGTCATTTTCTATCTAATTTCGGACATAAGTTAGTTTTTGAAGTAAATTTTTAAAAATTTGAAACAGGAGGGCTAAAATGAGAAAAAAAAATTTAAGAGTCAAAGTGAGAGAAGGGCCAAACACAAGGAGGTAAAGTGTAATTTATCTAAAAAAATAGTACTGTTAATTGAAAGGTATGGAAGACTCTTTATGTATTATATATAGACATGGAAGGAACAAGTCAGTTGAGAGGAAAAAAACTAAAATAATGGGCTCCCAAACAGTTCCCAAGCTTCCTGTTGTAGACTTAACAAAGGAAGACTTGAAGCCAGGCACTAGTTCTTGGCTTGGGACATCCAATGAAGTTCTAAGGGCACTAGAAGAGTATGGTTGTTTTGTAGCAGTTTATGATAAACTTCCTTTGAAGCTTCACAACTCAATGTTGGAGTCATTGGAAGGGTTGTTTGATCTCCCAACAGAAACCAAATTTCACAACACTGCCAATGAAGAAGGAATTACCTATTATGGGGCTGCCAGTGAAGGTTTTCTCTTTGAGAATGCAACAACTCTTGAAGGCACACAAAGATTCACCAATGTCTTGTGGCCTTCCACTGGAAATGATGCTTTTTGGTAATAACTTTATCTACTAACTATCACAGTTCTTCGGCTCCCCTGTTGTTTAGAAAAAAAATTACAATTAACTCTATACTGTTGACATAATTATATAAATATCTCTTAAGATTTTAATTTACATAACAGTTGGGTCTTTTTTCATTAATAATTCGTTAGTCGTATAAATAAAAAAATTATGTTGTCATCTTTATCTACTATAATATATATTTATCTTTATTTATTTTATTATTTATCTATTATTTGCATTAGTTTCAGTCGATTTAGCCTTATTAAAAGGGATGTCAGTGTAATTATATCAAAAGTGAGAGCCTAGCTATAATTTTTCTAAATTTTAAGGGAAATTAGTGTAATTTAACCTAGTTTTGTCCCTAAGATTGCAATCCCCATGGTTCTAATGCACTTCAAGTTGTATGATGTAACAGCAGAGAAAAAAAAGATGCTTACAATACAAAAATATTGAAACATGATCATACCTGAGGCTCCAAACGAATTAAGTCGAGTTGGGTAGTTAGTTATTCAAACGTGGCTTCAAAACATAACGAGTGTATTTGGTTTGTGTTTTGAGATAAATTCTCAAAAAAAAAAAAAAATTTAGAGAGAGAGTTCAGAAATTTTTTTAGTTTGTTTAGTTGTATATTTTGAAAATAGTTTTGGAGTTTAAGAGTTTGAGATGATTTGATATTTTGTTATACTTGAGTAGACGTGTGTGAGAGAAAAAGTAATTAAGGATGAGAAAGGAGAGAAAAAAAATGATTGATTGATGTGTAAGAGAGAGAAACGGATTTTAGAAAAAAAATTCAAAAATTTTGAACCAAACAAAATTTTGAAATTTTTTTTTTAAAAATTGTATCTTCAGATACAAACTAAACAAGACCAGCAAGTTTTAAAATGTGTTCGACTTTTTTACATAGCGACCCAATCTTTAATAAGTTTTTAATGAGTAAGTTTAGTTAATGCATATAGGTTTATCAAGTCGATACTAAGTTGTTTAAACTTGATTTAAAAACTTAATAAATTTTAAAATGCGTTAAATTTTAGTTTATTTGCATAACCAATTCATTTTGAACGAATTTTCAACAAATCGAGAGTATTGAGAAAGCTAGGAGTGGGCCAAAGTTACGCTCCCCTTTGGGCTTGTTTGGTTTCTTTTTCAAAAAAATTTTTGGAAAAAATTCTCTACAAACAAATTTTCAAGAGTAATCAAACTAAACAAATTTTTTAAAAAAAAATCTCAAAATTTTGTTTGGTTATCTACTTTCTAAAATCACTCTCTCTCTCTCTCTCTCATATACATCAAATCAATCACTTTTTTTTAAAACTTTCTTCCCAAAACAATTTTTCAAAATCATTTCTGAAAAAAGGCAAACCAAACAAGTTTTCGTACTTTTTATCTCAAAAATTGTCTATTACGGCCTCTTTTGGCAACATGGTAATAATCTGATTTTCAGATTATTACCAACCTCTTCTCTCACAGAAAAGCTGATTATAATCTGCTTATAATCAGCTTTTCACCAAAAATCAGATTATAACCATCTTCCCAAAACACCCCTACGTCTCAATTATGAGTAAAGAATTCTTTTATTGGCTTTCATTATTCTTACAATATATATAACATGACTCTTAATTTTTTCACATATTATGTAATAGGATTAAATATATTAATTTGATATATTATCTGATATTTTTTTATTATAAATTATATTAATCAATAAAACGCCTTCAAAATATAAATATATATATATACATACACTAATATCCTAATTATATAATCCAAAAATTATGAAATTATTAAAATGAGTATTAATAAGAATTGACTCATAAATTTATTGATTTTTCTAGTTAATTTTTTTGCAACACCTATGTAACTAATTATCATTTTTGAAAAAATTCCAATTTTGTCCCTGATCGAGAGCGCTTTGTAACGGAGGACAAGAATTTTAGGAATTCATGTGTTATTCATATATATTTTCCACTCATTCCTAGTAGATGTTTCATTTTTATTATTTCTTTTATTTATTTATTTGTTGTTTCTTAACCAGTGAAACTACACTCCTATTCTCAAAGAAATTAGAAGAACTAGTCGAAATGGTAATGAGAATGGTATTTGAAAGCTATGGTTTAGACAAGTACTACTATGAATCTCAAATTGCATCAAGCACTTATCATATGGCATTGGCAAAAATACAACCTCCAAAGATGAATGAGAAGAAGGGTATTGGATCTCATTCAGACAAGAGCATCCTATCCATTCTTGATCAAAATCATGTTACAAGTTTGGAGATACAAACAAAGGATGGCCGTCGGATTACTTTTGAGCCATCACCTTCACACTTGGTTGTTATGGCCGGCGAAGCTTTTATGGTATGTATATCGAATTTTTTCCCTACTAAGTAGTTCTACGTGCACAAAAACAAATCTCAGAACGCTTAAATGATGTGAATTTCATAGTGTGTAAGTCCCGTAGTGAGAAGTGTTTTGTAATTCGTTTATGTGCAAATATATATTTTTTTATTCATACTTGTTAGCACGAGATATTTGTCCTCAATTTTTATATGAAATTAGTTACCCCTCCAATCCAGATGGAGGATGTTGTCTTGGCCCGTGGAGCTAAATAGGGGTCATGTTTTTATAATTTGAAGTGTTCATTTTATAGAATTTTTCATGTATATCATTTATAACAAAAAAATATTTAAGTTGATATGTTAACTGTAACTTATTCAATTTATCACGTTTCTAGCAAAAACAAAAATGGATCAATTTTTAAAAATACAATTGTTGTCTTTTTTTTTTTTAATAACACAAATGCTATAAATTGGATAGACTTCGATTTTTTGCGTGGATTATATACACGAAAGGTCAAAAAAATGAACGATTTAATCATCAAAATGAGATTCATGACAGACTCCATACACCCAAACGGCACCCTCCAAATCAAATTTTATATCTTTATGTTACCAATTTACTCCGAACCACCCGACTCGAGTTATGATCGAAGTGCATTGGAAATATAAAAAATACAGAATAGAGGATTGCTAACCATAGAGTAATACTAGAGATACTTTTAAATAGGCCCGACTAAACCCTTAAGCCATTAAAGCTATTGCTTTAGGCCACAAATGTTATTAAGGCCCCAGTTTTTCAAAAATTATAGTTAAGGCCTATGTAATTTTATCATTCTTTATTTTAAAAAAGCCCCACTCATTAAGAAAGAAGGCCTAAAATTGTTATTTCACATGAGTAATATTATACAAATAAATATTTTTTTACTAGTTTCTTTACTAACCGAAATAAATATATAATATTAGTAATGATAAATAAACTAACAAATTTTGTAAAGTTTCTTACTCTTTGATGTGATATCTTTCTTTCAAATGGATGAGAAATTTCATAATGGAACTAAATTTTTTGAAGAATTTTTAAAATTAATTGAAGTATTAAACTATGTAACAAAACTTGATATGAAGATTTAATTGGTAATTTTGTATATCAAAATCTTAGAAAAATAATTTTTAAATAATATTTTTATATAATAACATAAAATAATAAAAAAAAAAATTGTAAAAGGCCTCATCTTAACTTGTTGTTTTAGGTCTCAATTTGTCTTGAGTCAGCCCTACTTTTAAACCCATAAATTTATCCATAATGATGTAATAAAAGAGTTGGATCGTATATCACTGTGTATGTAACAAATTAAAATTTTACATCTATCATAACTTATCATTGTTGGTCAAATTGTGAGAACCTTTTAGGAATCTCCAATATTTTTCTTTTAATTTTTACCTTTGATAAAGATTAACTTCTTAATTTCTTAATTAGAAGTGTATAATACAAGAATTGTCAACTGAACTAAATTGATAAATTAATTTTGAGTGAACTATAACACATAATAAGTGGAGGAAAATTAACCCCCCAAAAAGAAAAGATTTAAAACTTTACAAATAATACTTTGATAAGGTGATTATTTTGAGGGTACTTTCCGACTTGACTCCTCAAATCCCTCAAACTATAAAATAATAAGCCCAAGAATAAATCATTTAGATTAATTGGATGCATTTTATTGTATCTAATTCCTTTGTCATAGGACATTGTTAATTTCACACTGTATTCTGATTGACACTGATCGCTTTTAAAGTTTGTAACTAAGTTTCATTGGTGCCTCTATGATGGGTCTCTTCTTATAAGTTAGGTTAAATCAAGTCAACAACCAGTTATCCCGAGACCTAAGCCCATAAATGCAGACACCTCAAAACATCATTTTTTCTCGCTCAAAGAAAAAAAAAAAAAAAGTACACTGTTAATTTTTTTTTTAATTTTTATTTAAATACAAGCAGAACAAACAATGCCATAATTTTTTATTATTCTGTTCACCTACATGGGCGAATTGTGTGTTTTTTTGTTGTCTCTTCTTCAAAACAGGGGAAACAAAAAAGAATTAGTTTGTTTTCAGATAAAATGCTTTAAAAAAACGAAAATTTAGTAAATATTTTAAATTATTTTCTTAATTTTCAAAAACTATTTTCTCTCAAAAATAAAAACTACAAACTGTTTCTGAAATTTTCGTTGTCTTTGTTCCAAAACACGAATTCACTTCACATCATTTTTTACACTATCGGTAGTTTTCTTCTAAGTTAACTTTCCTATGGAATAGTTATTGCATTATCGCGATTTCTATTTTTTGTTACACTTACAAATTTGATATTTTAATATTTTGATTTTTTTTTTTTTGGGTGGCAAAGGCATGGAGCAATGGCAGGATACATTGTCCATCTCATGTTCATGGTATCACCACCACCACGCCACCCCAAGAGAATGGGAAAGAAGAAGTAAACTACTCTGCGGCGCTTCTCTCGTACATGAAAGGCATGGTGCAGCCACCAGACAAGCTTGTTGATGATGAACATCCCTTGTTGTTCAAGCCCTTTTCCAACCTTGGATTTCTTAAATATTGGATTCAAGAGGTGGCAAAGAACCCTAAGTGTTCTCTCACAGATTATTGTGGTGTTTAATAATTAATACCTCCTTTAATCTCTAGGGAACTGTCTACTCATCTACTCTAATATTTCATATGTATTTTCTTATATTAGGAGTATGGTCCTGAATCTTTTGGGCCTTTAAGTGAACACTTATTTTGAGACCATCTACATATGTTTACATACAATAAATAACAAAAAGATTGTGGCTAAATGGTAAGTACATGATTTTCTTTCCCCTTTATTTGTATAAGAGAAAATATCATTTTACATCCTAAATTATTACTCAAAAATCAATACAACTCATATTCTTTTAATAATATCAATTTTATAGTTAAACTATTCAATTTTGTATTAATTTTACACTCACTTTCAATTGCCATCAATAATCAATAGAAGTTGTTAATATGGCATCCAAACTTTATTTGAAATTTCACTTACCCCAAAACTTTTCCCAACATGTCAATTTGATCCCTAAATAAAATGAAATTTTGGGATCTAATTGATATTGTAGAGATAATTTGGAAGGTAAAATGAAATTTTAGTGCCACATTAGCAACTTTTGTTTGATTAGAAATGCCAGCTAACAATAGGGAAAAAACTGATGAAATCAAATAGTTTAGGTGTAAAATTAATATTATTAAAAGAAATGGAGTTGAATTGATTTTTAAGTGATAATTTGAGAGATAAAATAATATTTCCTCTTAGTATCAAGATAAAGTGTGTTTGTTATCATTTTCTTCTATACTGATAGTTATTTTACCTTTAGATAAATTTACATATTATTTGCATTAATTTTGATTATTTTAATTTTTTTAAAAAGAAAAATCAATATAATTATGTCAAAATTGTTAACTTATTATATCTTTTTAAACCACAAGGGTGGTCAACGTAATTTAAACCCCCCCCCCCCCAAAAATATATATATATATATATATATATATAAAATAGAAGAGTTAATCCAATCAAAAGGATTTTAGCAATTTGTATTTCAAAAAGCAAGAAAAATTATATATATAAGTTTAATATTTAAGATAAATTACAAACACACCTTCTGAGATTTACTTAAATTACAAATTACTCCTTGTGATTCTAAAAATTACATTATACCCCTAGGGTTTCTAATTTCATAACAAATAGGTCATTTTATTAATAAATCATCATGTTAATTAACAGTTTTTAATAATGTTAAAGTTTTATTTTGATTAATAATTTAGATAATTTTATTATTGTAGAGGTGAACAGTTATAAATTTTACTTTTTTAATTAATTTTGTAAAATTAAAAATTCTGACAGAAAAATATTTATAATTTTTCAAATCACATGAGATAATTTATATTTTAAACAAATCTCAAAGATGTATTTGTAATTTATCCTAATATTTAATATCAAAAGGCTTTAAAATTTAGTTTTTTTTTTTTTTAAAGAGTGGGCTTGAAATTCGGCTTTAGGCGTTGAAAAAGTGGCGGCCCTTTTTTTTAAAGAGTGGGCTTAAAGTTTGGCTTTAGGCGTTGAAAAAGGGCAGGGCCGCCACTATTTCTACCCACGGATGCTCTTCGTTTTTGAATGTTCCATCATGATAATTAGAACATTTTTCTTCACTAATACTATAATTCTAGAAAATTTAACCCCAAATTTATTTAGAAATATTAATATGTGGTTGAGATTTGTTTTATATGTAAATTTACACTATATCAATTCAATTTTCACCACAAAAAAAATATCCCATCTAAAAAATTTTGAATTTTTATGTCTGTCCCAATAGCTCTTTTGTTTTTTCTTAGAAGTTTGATAGGGACTCATCCTTTTCTATCACATATTTTACAGTCTATTTACCGTGGGTGTGAACCCACCAAAAAGATTTCATAATTTTCGGATAATTGTAAAGTGAAAGCATGAAAAAAAAAAAACAGCAGCTCTGGAAACGGAGGAGGCAATGCCTTGCCCGGCCTTGATGGGGAGTTCAGATCCTCTCATTCATCTTGTCTACTTGGCTCCCTATTTGGTAGATTATTGAGCCTACTTTTAGTATAATTTTGATAATTTAAACCGTTCATATTTTAAGATTTGTCGGGTATATCATACCTGTAAAAAATAAATTGATCGAATATCAAAAATCACGTGTTCAAATCATTGATGGGAGACGGGCAAGATAGCCGGCTGCCTTATTCTCCAATTCTATCTGAAGGGGCTGAATGTGAAATGGGTCAGGTCCAAGCCTTGGGCCGGCCCAATCCGACAAAGCCCAAATCCAAGTGGGTCAGATGAGCATACGGACAGAACAATTGAGCCCAACTTCATGAACAATAGTACGCCCAAGTCTTCTGGCACTTGGGCCCAACCCGCAGTGGAAAGGTCAGCCCAGTCGCAGCGCTGGTCTGGGCCGAGCTGCGGGACAGAGTTTGTGGGCCGAACAAGTAACAGCCCAGCCCATCTCCATGAATGAGCCTGAACAAGGCCGAGCCGAGGCACATCATTACCGAACTGAAGTATCTGAGTACCGAGCTGGAGAACTCTCTCAAGGAAACGTGGGATCTGTGAGTGCAAGCATGTGCAGGTTGCCACCTCAGCTGGTCTCCCACACCTAGAATCACGGAAGTTGTTGAGCCAAAGGAATGTGGTTAGTTATCAGCATGCTTACAATGAGAATATACAATCAATGACAACTACCAAGTGGTCCCCCGCCTAGAGCAATGCTGAAAGGACACCTGGCAGCACCTATACCTCATGAACTCACCTTGAGAAGCAAGTAAGGAACACTATATATATACAACATGAACTTCACATTGAAGGTAACTGAACGATCCCAAGCTGAACCACACCTACATACAAACACAACCTTCTATATACTCTTCTCTTCTCCGATCGCTAATTCCCACACCGGAGGGGTTATCTGGCCAACCCCGGCGGGCAGCTCTAACGGTGCTTCTTGTGGCAGGAGTCCCAGTCCCTGGATGGTCCAACTGAGTGTGAAGCCCCGATCCACTTTCATCTAGTGCGGAGTCCGGTACGCACACTATCTAAAAAAATAAAGCCTTTTTTAGTCATCGTCATGTTTGATTTATTAAAATAAATATAATAAAATAATTATTTTATTATAACGTCTATCTTTAGAGAAATATTATGGTGCACACTCTATAAAGGGTGTACACTATATGCACTTCATAATTTTTTTTTTAAAAAAAGGGCATAATTTTAATTTTTTGAGTTATAATTTTTTTAAAAAAATGTTATAACTAAACACAACATAAGACATATTTAAAGAGCACATAGGTTACAATTAAAATAATGTTATAACTAAAGAAGAAAATTAATAATAACTAAAGAATGACACAATAAGAGTATTAGAATTTCCCCTATCTTTATATTTGATTCACTAAAAAAACAATAAAAAAATATGTTACAAATGAAATTATCCTTCATTGTTGTTAGCAAATAATCATTCTATAGAGAGCTTTTAAGGAATAAATGATCATTCCATCCTATCCTATCCTATTCAATTTCATTCTAATGAACTAAACACTATATTATAATAGGTGATTATATTTGTACCCAACTAGTAACTAAATATGCTCAACTAAAATTTTGATGTTTTAGTCTCTATTATACTCTAATATAAATTTACTAATAGGAACAATACATTTTAAATCTTAAAATAAAATTTTATTTTTTTCTTTATGGTACATCCTAATCACTTATACGTATTCATATTCAATAAACTCAGTACACTATACTAAAAATTTGTTTGAAGTTTTAGTTATACCCTATTATAAATTTACTAATAGAGACAACACATATTAAACTCTAAAATAAAAAATATATATATATTTTTATAGTATACCCTAATTACTTATACATATTCATATTCAAGTCTTTCATCTTTTTCTCCAGATTTCAATTATTTTCTCTCCATCTTCTTTCTCACTCCAAAATCCCAATTTATCCTACCAAAACTAACCGTTATCATCAATATCATTATTTTTTATTATGTTGGTAATTACAAATAGAAGAAAGTTTGAACAAAATCAAACAATGAATGAGAATAATAATTAAAAGTATTTTTTGAAGTAATCTATCAAAAAGGAAATAAGTATTCATATAAATATCAAAATACAATTCGTAATGTCAGCCTTTCAAAGCCGAACAAATTGCTCATGTTCGCCTGGGCCACTGTATAGAAGCGGTTCAGCGACCTCACTGCCTCTACCAATGGCTTGCTTCATTGCTCGCTGTTTTGTGAATGCATTGGTAATTAATTGATTAAAAAGTTTGGATTCATGATGACTATCACTTGTTGGATAAATTGTTTCAATGGAGTTTTTGATTTGTAATGAAAGGCATGAACAAGGAATCGAAAGAGTTCACCGGAGAGTTTTTTGATGCGCTTTCACTGCAGCAGAATATGATGACTGATTCGATAAATAAAGCGCAGTTGAGAGAGTTTTGGGACCAAATCTGTAATCAGAGTTTCGATTCTTGGCTTCGAACTTTCCTTGACATGTAATTTCCATGAAAATAGCATTCATTGTACATTCATATAAATTGAATTGATTGATTTTGAATTGATCAGAGGATTTTTCAGATCAATCACGGAGAAATTGAGTAAATCAGTACCTAAGGGGCGAATCAGATCCTCGGTCGCCCTTTCCTGCCGCCCTCTCCAAAACGACGTCGTTTTGGTTTTTTTTTTTTTTCCTTCTCGCAATTTGATTCCTTCACTTTCATCTTCCTTTATCAGCAGCTCATATGTTATGTTCATCTTCCTCTATCAGCAGCTCACTTTCATCTTCCTCTTTCACTTTGATCCCCACATACCCACACATTCAACTGATCAAAGATTCAAATAATCTCACCTACAATAGTGATGCTTCAAATCCAAAATGTTAAATGACTTACAAATATAATTTCAACTGTCAAGTATTCAACAAAAAGAAAAAAAATTTACAGGTTAAATTTACTAAAAATTTCGTCCAGAATATCCTCAAAGAAAAAAATTAGTTAATTGTTCAGGCCCCTCTCTTCGTCTCTCGCCGTCTCAGTCGCCTCACCACCACCTCTCCTCGCCTCGCCTTACCTCCATAGGCTCTCCGTTCGTCGCCTCCGCTGCCCTCGCCTCGCCTTGCTTCTGTCTCCGTCGCCTCCGTTTGTCGACTCTCTCTCTCTCTCTCTCTGTGGTTGCCTGTAGACACCCCATTTTTGACCGACCTTAAGACTCAGACGTCACCGATTGAGCGCTCGGTGGTGTTGCATACTGTGCTCATTCAGAAGTCTCAGAGTCGCAGCCGTGCGCCTTGCCTCCGAACTTCCGATCCTCTTCTGTGCCTTGTCTCGGTTTGCGAACCAGACTCGGTTTTCTCTGTTTTCTTTCCTGAGGGAAGGGAGTAGTCCTGTAGACTATTTCTCGTGGCCCGTGGGCTATTTCATGGCCGTAGGCCATTTTGCCCATTTCGGAGCCCGATTCCCGGTTTTCGGAGCCGTCAGGCCGTGTGCCTCGGTTCGGGACCGCCTAACCATCTCCGATTCCTCCGGTTCTTGGCAAGTGCCTCTGTTTTATCATACCGAGGGACACTGGGGCCTCAGATGCCCACTTCGTGGCTGAACGCCACTTTCGGTGCTTACCGCCTATTTTCGGGGCCCTGAACCTCGCGGTTTGGCCCCCGAGCATTCATTTTGCATTAGTTTTTGTTCAATTTTGGCAGGTACCTCTGTTTTAGTATCAGGAAGATCACTGGAGGGTGGGAGGCCATCAATTATCTCAGAAAACCAGTTATGCTCTTTCGGCGCCCGTTTTGCTCACTTCCGGGCTAATGTTGAATACCCTAGGGCCATTTTCTTCCAACCACAACCACATATTTGTGATGAGGGCACATGGGAGGACACCAAAAAGTGGTGGTCGGCCAGTAATTGTGTTTTTCATTTTTGAGCCTCTCTTTCAAGTTCAATGTTGTGACTCCTGTTTCAGAGTTGCCAAATTCCAACCTTGGAACCTTGTTCTACACACCTGGGAGGACACCAAAGTATGGTGGTCGGCCAGCAATTCTTGACTTCATTTTTGGGCATGGCCGGCCGGCCAGGGGGAGTGGCTGGCCGACCAGTTGGGGTGGCCGGCCGGCCACCTTCAAGAAAGGTACCTGGCCGGCCTGCTTTCTCCTTTTGGACCCTTTACAGCTGTCCAGCTGTTTTTCAAAATATCCCTGTCCTCCAGGGGATATTTTGGGAGGGAAAGCTTGGATGCATTTCCCTCCCTTTTTACACCCTTTTTGATCCATTTAGGGGCTGAGCTCCTCCTTTGTGAGGGTTACAAAAATTCTCCTCAAGAGCTTCTCCCTTTGCCTCCATTTTCACCTCCAAAAACCCTAAAAAGTTTCAAGGTTCTAGCTCATTCCTTCATCAACCCTAAGCCTCACCATCACCACCTCCATTTCAGCAGCAAAGGAGTGTTTTCCAGAGGCTAAGAAGCAACAAATTGAAGCTAAGAAGCAACCAAAGTTAGATCTTCAAGGTAAGTCTCTAATTCCCTTTTTCTTGCACAATTTTGCTTCAATTCTTTACCCTACTTGCTCATTGTTTTGGGCTCTGACCCCTACTGATTTTTGTGCTTATTTTGAGCCCCTCTACAACATTGTAGAAGGGCTCAACCTTGTTTGGTACCTCTATCATGCTCTTCCTTCAATACCTCTCTTTATGCCAATATTTTGCATGCTTTGTTTGGCTTTTGAGTGATCCATTTTCGAGCCTGCAATATACTGTGAGTGGGCCTATTTTGAGCCCCTCTTCAATATTGAAGAAGGGCTCAACTATGTTTGGTGGTTCTATCATGCACTTGCTTTGTAATTCTTCCAATTTACCGTAAAATTGCATGATTTCTTTAGCCTATTTGAAGCCTGATTTTGAGCATGCCATTAACTGAGATTGAGCTTATTTTGTATCCCTCTACATTATTGTAGAAGGGATCAACTTGGTTTGGGGTCTCCATGTTACACTTGCCTTTGTATCTCTCTTTGACCCCACTTTGCATGCCTTTTTAAGCTTATCTAGCTTCTGATTTGAGCCTTCATCAGGCTAGGAAAGAGCCTTGTTTTGACCTTCTCATGATGTTCTGTTAAGGGTCTTAGGCCATTTGGTGCATGCTTTTGGTACTTCATGTAATACCATCTTGGATTCCGTAAAATTGCATGCTTTGTTAGGCTTGCTTAGCTTCTGTTTTGAGCCTTCATCAGGCTTAGAAAGTGTCTTAAAATGACTCATTCTTCATGTTTTGTCAAGGGTCCAAAGTTTTTTGGTGTATGATTTTGGTACCTCATGTTATAGCCTTTGTTGGCTCATTATTTTGCATGCTATGTTTAGCCTATCTACCTACTGAATTGGGGGATGTTATCTCTTATAAATGTGCATATTTTTGGTCCCTCTTTAATGTTGTAGAACTGTTTTTTTTCGGTTTGAGCATTGTATATACTACTTGCTTTGTAATTCCCCTCTTTTTCCCCTTCCCTATTTTTGCATGCTAATTTTGCCATACTTGTGGTTGTTGTTTAGCCTTGCTTTGTACTGAAAAAATGTTATTTTAGGGGCTGCCTTGCTACTGTTTTACATGTCATGTGTCAATTATGCATGTTTAGTAGGGCTGTAGGCCATTTCGGGTGCATTACATCGCATTTCGGGCATCGGGTGTAATTTTGTCATGATTCGGGGGCTATTTGTGCATCATTTTAGCTGCTGAAATTGGCATTTTCCATATGCCATATGTCACATCTCATTCGCATGTCATTTCTGTGCCTTAAGGCCATGCCTCGGTTTGCGCGCCCGCGGGCACGCATTTCGAGGCACTTCATTTTTGTCTCTCGGCAGCTTATGTGAGTGCGGCTGAGGCCCTCTCATGTTAGTGTAAGCCCAATTTGCATTTTCCATGTCATTTGCATTGCGTATGCCACCGCCTCGATTTGCGTGCCCGTGGGCACGCATTTCGAGGCAGCTCATTTTCATCTTACGGCCTCTTGTGTGAGTGCGGCTGAGGCCCTCTCATGTTAGTATAAGTCCATTCTGCATTCTGTATGCCATTTTCGATCCTTGCATTCCGTATGGCATTTTCTCGGTTTGCGTGCCCGCGGGCACGCACTTCGAGACATTTCATTTTAGCCTCATTATATATCATTTTCGTGTCATTTTGCATTCCGTATGCATCGCCTCGGTTTGCGCGCCGTGGGCACGCATTTCGAGGCATCTCATTTTTTATCCGACGGCCTCCCGTGTGAGCTGTGGCTGAGGCCCTCTCATGTTGTTATAAGCCCAATTTGCATTGTGTATGTCATTTCATGCTTTAATGCATCGCCTCGGTTTGCGCGCCCGTGTGCACGCATTTCGAGGCATCTCATTCTCATAGCATTGTGCATGCTAGGATTGCATATTAGTTGCATTCATGCATATCATGCATATTGCATCGTGTTCGGGATAGGAGTTAGCCCGGGCACGGGAAACGAGGCACGTTTCATACTCCGAGTGACGGAACGTGTCTCAATTCCGCAGTCACCGACACTCCGGATTACCCATGATGGAGTTAGTTTTGTTGTAGCATTCATCTGCATTGCACCCTATATTGAGTTGTGCAATCCGACTTGTCGGCCATCATGCATCGAGATGCGTGATTGGTGGCACTAGGATCGAGGCATGCATATATTTGTGAAATACATTGCTATGCCCTTTTCCTGCTCTCTGTTGCAGCAAAATAAGGAATCAGCAACTTTTCAGAGTTTGGCGCGCATTTCGAGAAATATTGCAAACAGAGGCTAAATTGGGCATCCCAGTGGATTTCTCTGCGCAAAGACAGTCCAGCATACATCATTTCATTATCCGGAACGAAGCGAGGCAGCCCCCTGGCTGCATGCATGCCAGTTTTAAAGCTTTCTTAGTTTAATTTGTTAATTAATTAGAAATCTGTATACTATTTGGACTGTTTATTATTTCAGACTGTATTATTCTTTTATTCGGACTGTATTATTTATTCGGACCCTCTGCGCGAGGGCAATGCTGTAATAAGTGTGGGTGAGTGTGATGCATGTCTTCCAACCCCCATTTCTTTCTTCCCTTTTATTTACCACTACCCCCTTACGATGGTTAGATATAGGGGGCATATTTCGATTAGCATACAGTATGACAGCATGTTTGCATCATTCATCTATTTTGTGCACGCACCGGGCTCGGCGCATCATGCAAACTGCATTTGTATTTCAAATTCCAAATTGAATACGTGTTAGTTGTAGCATTCCATACGCCATTTTAGAATAGCCGAGCCTGCTATAGTTGCATTATTGCATGTGTTGCATTAGGCATTTCTGTATAAATTGGGATCATGCATGATTTCTAATCGGTTTTCTGTTTTGGCTTGGAGTACTCGGTGAGTTTTATGCTTTAGCATCCTTGCATGCGTGTGAGTGCTGCCATGAATAGCATGCTTACCATGAAGCTATGTGCTTATGTGATATAACTGCCTGAATGCCTGTGGGTGAAGGTTGGGTTACTTGGATTGGAGCAATTCATCAAATGTTTGTTTTAAGCCCACTAGATAGTGGCAAAATCATGTTTTCTAAGCCCACCTGAGGGTGGCAAATCCGCGTCTTAGCCTACCTGCGGGTAGCACCATCAAACCATTTTCAAACAAACAAACATGAAATGTTTTGTTCCAATTCAAGCGGCCCAGTCTATACTTATTTGCTGCGAGCATCACATAGTAACCTAGGCTAATAACCGAAATAAGAACTCACAATGTTTTCAAAATAAGATATCATGGTAAGTAGAGGCCGGTCTTTGACCGGGCGAGCGGGGGTGCTCACGAAGTGACCTTCCTAATCGTACCCAAGTTCCCGAGCCGAGGCAACTTTGGTGATGACGGACACGTGGCCTTTGGCACCGAGTCAGGGTTTCCTAAATTTCCCAAAAATAAAATATTTAGGTAGCGACTCTGTATCTGGCAAAGCAGTCCATGTTTGGCACTTCTTTCAAAAATCTGTTTTCCAAAACGATTTGCTGGATTTGGACTCTTTGGTTCAAGATTAAGAACCGTGACACGAAATCGAGTCCGAGCTGTAGCGAGGTCCCCCGCGAGCTTGTTACAGTTGGATTTTAAATAGGTTGGGAGTTTGTTTTTCAAAAGAGTTTCTGTCTATTTTTCTTTAGGTTCGCTTAAGCGGCCTTTCCCTCACTCTAGCAGTCTTCGGTACCTTTTAGTATCTATGTTTACAGCCTGAACTTTTGGCAGTGGGGTGTTCTTTGCTTGAGCCATGGGTTGGTCTCTCGAACAGTATTCTATGTCTGACGCTCGAGCGGTCTGTTGCAGATCTGAACTATTGGGAGGGTGTCATTATACCCTCGAGCCTTGAGTTGTTCACTTGAGTGGTTCCTTGTGTTTGACACTGAAACGGTGTTTTGGTCGCTCGAGCAGTTTGTACGTATATCAGTACGGAAAAAATATTTTTTTAGTCACTTTTTGATCTCTCTCTCTCTCTCTCTCTCTCTCTCTCTCTAAAAGTTAACTTTTACCAAATTTCTTCACACACTCTCTTTAGTTCTTGTCTAAACACCCCAGATATACCCAAATTCGTTGATCTCGCTGCCATAGTGCTTTAGAGAAAAGTGTAGAGCTCATAGAGGTGCACATTCTAATTGGAAAAGTTTCCATTTTTGACTCCATCAAAAGTTAGGTCTTGTTCTCCTCTTCTTCTACTCTTGAGGTAAGGATTTCTTCAACCTCCGTGTATAATTCTTAGCCTCTTTATGTGTTCCTTGAAAAGATTTCTATTTAGGAGTTATGGATTTGATTTAGGGCTTGGCTTTGAAATATAAAAGAGGGGTTTTCAAATGGGTTCTTGAGAAATTTTGTGAAAATGAGTACATTGTTGAGTTGGGTTCAAATATTGAAAATCTCTCATTTAAAAGTGTTTTGGAAAGGAATAGATGTTTTGTTGGAAATCATTGGTTTGGACTAAAGAAAAATGGAAAGTTGAGTTTTTAAAATAATAAAATAAATGTATCTTTGATGAAGATAATGGAGTTAGATATGTATTGTCACTCATATATTGAGATTGTGATATTATAATTGTTGTTAGAGATTTATCTTTTGTATAAAGATATCTGTTTTGGGCTACCGGTGGAGGATAGCTTTGATTGTTATAGAAATGGCATGAGGATTAGGTTAATTGAAACCAACTACTTATACATCTTGCATTGAACATTGTTTCATATTTATATATTGAAAACGTATCGTTTTGAGAAAAACAGGTGAATATCTTGGTGAATCTGGTTAGGGGGTGTGGTTGTGATATTATTTATATTGACATGTGTGTCATTGGTGAAAGTTTAGAAACCCATGCAATTAGGTGCCGATCCTTTTGTAACGCCTTGAAATATTTCAACACGAACTACCCATACTAATGAACATTCACTAATCAATGACAATAATCCCTCCAACATTACATATATAATAAATGGATTAAATACAAAAGGTTTGCTTGCGATTCACATTCACAACATAACGAATACATGAATCTATAACATGTGAAGCATCTAATCTCAAAAACAAATAAAATGCCCTTAAGGGCTTACATCTTCCAAGGCGATAGCCCGGTTACACAAAATGGTCTCTCGGACCCATACACATTAGCCCTTGGCTTTACAAAAGATCACAACAAAATAAGAGCTATGTACTCTTTACAATTATCCGCGCCCTCAACTTGGCGGGATCACCACGTCTTTGCCTGCACCAAAATCCCATAGGGGTGAGCATAAAGCCCAGTAGAGAATTCTAACAAAGTATATACAGTTATGCAATTCTCAATAAAAATAATGCATATGCCAATGCTATGCCATGCTCTTTTAAAGAGATTTCATTTCATGCTTTTCTTAAAGATTTCCATTTTTTTAACAAAAGCTTGCAATCTTAACACATTTCAAAAACTTCCAATTTTAATCAACAGGGGCGGTAAATACGACACTGGTAATCCCTAGACTGATGTCTGCAAGTAGACTCTGCGAGTACTACCAAACTATCATTTTTACCGGGATTAACCGGAAGTCTCGACACCTATCCGCGCGGTTTTCTGGTCTTTCACCATGGACACTCAGGCCAACTTAACAAAATTCATTTACACCTCCTAACCGGACTTACCACCGTATTTACCCCTTTTCACATTTCCATAATTCATATCACAACTTTATTTCCTTTCATAAAATAAATATCTTCAATCAGAATTTACAATGCAAAAATGATAATTGAATGAATATGCAATGCAATGATTTTCCATAACTCAAAACATTCCTCCATTCAAGTACATGACAACAATATTGAATAAATACATTTCTCATCTTCTTTCTTCAATGTTATTTTACAAAATAATATATATACCTTCAACTCATAGCAATTTCCGCAATCCATGATACATACCAATTTCCCATTCCTCAATCATGCATGCTCATGTGTTATATAATAACTTCATAAATAAATTTCTCATTTCCCAAGTCTCTACAATAACATCAACAATTACATTTTTCCATTATCTCTTTTCATTACTCTTCCCCAAGATAACCACATGTTATCTACACTTAGCCACAATTTCACCTTTCACAATTCTTAGCAATATAGTCTTATCAATGCCACATGTAATGTTTTTCAAACATTAATTTTCACGATCCATAATGTACAATAACCATTATCTTCCACTTAAATATTTCCAAACATTCAACAATAGTTTTAAAAATGAGTCCTCCACTCTTTTATATCATGAAAATTATCATTTCTTTATATCACATTGTGAAAACCACGCTCATTTACTTATTTAAACACAAGAAAAGAAGAATTTCATAGTTTTCCTCATATTTTCAAAAACCCCCAAATTTCTAGGGTTCTTTCTCAAAACCCAAAACGCCACCCATTTTCATGTGAAAGCTCATCAGGATTATTTTTCTCATATCATAGGAAAAAGGCTTCAAGGATCTCTTAGAACATTTAAAGTTTAGATCCTCGTTTTTAAAAAAAAAAAAAAAAACTCATCATTTTGAAACAAAACTAAAATTTCATAATGGGACCAAGATAAACATAAAACCAACATTAAACCTTGCAAAACATGTATATATAACTCAAGAATATCCCTACCTCAAGCTTGGAAGAGAAGATGAACAAAAAGGTTGAAACCCCAAAGTTGTCGGAAACCAACTTCTACTTGGATCAAAACGAAGCTCTTGACGAGATCTACAATCTTTCTCAAAGGAGCAAGGCAAGAAGATGCTTTCAAGAGAGTAGATCTAAAGATTTTGAGTGAAAAGTGCTTTTTGAGAAGGAGAAAGAGGGTCTCACAGTTTTAGAGGGAGAAAAGAGAAAAACAAATAAAGAAATGGGTTGAGTGGAAGCCTATTTATAGTACCAAGTCAAAGTAAGATAAAAGTCCCAAAGTCAACCCAAAAGATCAAGTCAAAATCCCCAAAAAGTAGAACCAAAAACCGTACAGAAATCTGGAAAAAAATCTACAGGAGTCGACCCTTGCAACACAAGGGTCGACCCTATGAAGAAAAGCTTATATTTGACAGCATGCAAAGGGTAGACCCTTTCCAGACTGGTGTCTACCCCAATTTCCAGCAAGCAAACTTCAGAAACAAAGGGTAGACCCTTCCAAGACTGGTGTCTACCCCAATTTCCAGCAAGCAAACTTTAAAAACAAAGGGTAGACCCTTCCCAGACTGGTGTCTACCCTTGTGGCCAACCAAAAGAGAAGGTGTCGACACCACCAAGACCGGTGTCGACCCCAGAACAAGGTTTTCAAGTTTCTAAACAACTTTTCAACGCCAACAAGCGTGAACGGACAATCCTAACAAGTTTAAATCAATTTTTCACTCATCCAAAACCAAGATACCACAACTCTAAAGATTCCCAAAAAGTAATAAATGAATCAAATATACTTCCCAAAAGTTTTAAAAAGGGTGCAAGTGCTACAACCTCCCCACCTTAGGAAATTTCGTCCCCGAAATTTAAACAAACCATTAAACCAAAGTGTTCTAGCAACAACAATCATTTTAACAACATTTCCAAGTGACCACAATAAAGTTCAACTAATCATAGATTATTCTCTTCCTCACCATTCCATCAAAACACAAACGTTCAAGCTAGAAATGAAATGAAACCTCTAGAACATTAATTTATCTTTCCATAACGTCATACTCAAATCGACAATATATACAACAACATGTGATCACAATTTAACATTCTCCCCTTCATCACTAGGGGACATTACAAATTCTAAAACAAAACAACTAGACATGCTCAAATAAATCCGAATACTTGGAATACATTGTGAACTCCCGAAAGTTGTGGCGGTAAAGCTAACCGGTATGCTACTTCCCCGATCCTTTCCAATATCTCGAAAGGCCCAATGAACCTAGGAGACAACTTACCACTCTTACCGAACCTCATCAAACCCCGCCTAGGTGAGATCTTAATAAACACATGATCACCTATTTCAAAAGATAAGGGTCGTCTCCTCTTATCGGCGTAACTTTTCTATCGACTTTGAGTTGTGGCTAACCTTTTCCAAATGAGAGCAACTTTCTCGGTTGTCTCTCTAACGATCTCCGGTCCCAACAACGGTGCATCTCCCACCTTGGCCCAACAGACTGGTGACCTACAACTAAAGAAAAATGGAAAGGATGTTGAGTTTTTAAAATAATAAAATAAATGTATCTTTGATGAAGATAATGGAGTTAGATATGTATTGTCACTCATATATTGAGATTGTGATATTATAATTGTTGTTAGAGATTTATCTTTTGTATAAAGATATCTGTTTTGGGCTACCGGTGGAGGATAGCTTTGATTGTTATAGAAATGGCATGAGGATTAGGTTAATTGAAACCAACTACTTATACATCTTGCATTGAACATTGTTTCATATTTATATATTGAAAACGTATCGTTTTGAGAAAAACGAGTGAAATCTTGGTGAATTTGGTTAGGGGGTGTGGTTGTGATATTATTTATATTGGCATGTGTGTCATTGGTGAAAGTTCAGAAACCCATGCGGTTAGGTGCCGATCCTTCCAATCAATACTGATAAAATGGCTTTGGTAGTGCTTGTATAGCCTACTGACAAACACGTACCTAGAGATTCACAGTGTTGTATATACACTGCCCTGTTTTCTAATTTTAAAAGTATTGCTTTACGAATTGATTTATAATTATGGCATTGCATTGTTTTGAAAGGAAAAGAGCAATGTCTTGGTAAATGGCATGCATATACATTCACCATATGACTTTGTTAAGCATCATACAATGTGTTCAAGTATTCTCTACTGGGCTTTAGCTCACCCTATATGGAAACAAACTTTCAGGTGTTGACGGTATGCCTCCGCCAAGGACTTAGCTTGCGAGGATCGTGGAGCTGAAGGCTCATTTTTGTTTTCTTTTATTGTAAATATCTTTTGTACAAGTCTCAAATGTTTTACATGTTTTAGGCTTGACTCACTTTTGTTGTAACCAAGTATCGTCTTGGAAATATGTAGTCATTAAAGCATAAACTTATCTGTATTTCCTTTTGTTTCAAGCTATTCATAAATGCAATATACTATAGATTCATGATTTATGATTTATGAATGTATACATACATATGACATCTTTTGTACTGTTAAAGAGAATCAATAAAATATTAATATTTTGTAAGTTTTTGCTTTTTCATTGTATGTCAAAAGGTGGTTAGTAGTTATGATTTTGGAGTGTTACACCCTAGAGTTACAAATGGTGAATTTATAATACTTCATAGTTTTTGTTATGACATTTTTGGTGAGAAAAGTTTTAACTTCTATGGTGAGAAAAGTTATGACACTTTGTAGCTTATGTTATGAAATTCAATAGTTCTAGGATCCCAAACAAAAAGAACTAGAAACAATCCATAATTTGATATCAAAGGTCCACAACAATTGATAATATGGTCCTACACATACAACTTTGATTTTACATCATAGATTTACAATTATGGACATTTTTTATGTTTTGTTTTCATGGTCTATAGACTTTTCCTACGAAATTTTGTAAAAAAATATGAAATGCATACCATATGCATCCCTTTGGAGTGCACATTGTTGTTGGGTATACCTCCTTATTGGAGTGTGGGACCCAATTGGTTTTGGAAAAAGAGTTTAATTTGGTTTAGTATTAATTATAAATATTTTTATATATTATATTTAATTTGTGGAGACCCAATCCAATTTGGAAACAACTAAGGTTTGATAATAAACCCTAGATTCACAATATTTTAGGGTTTGTTTTTTTTTGCTCATCCCGAGGTGAAGAGAACGGCTGCTACACATACTCCACTTTGGTGAAATCAATTATTTGGGTGTGTGAACAGTGGAATTAATTTGGATGGTTCTTTGCTTCGTTTTCAGTGTTGATTTGGTTCGTTATTTTGGATCTTCTACAACTCTGGTTCTGAAGATTTTTGTTCATCTATTTGGTGAGGTCTTTCCTCTTGTTTATTTGTGATTATTTGGAATTCACCTAAGGGTGGTTTTGTGAGACCATTAGTATCTCGTTTGTAATCGTTTGGAACTTATTTGGTTGATAGTGGAATCGGATTTCAATCTCGTGGACGTACCTCACATTAAGGGAACCACGTAAAAATTCTTGTGTTGCTTCTGATTTAATTTTTCCGCATTAGTTTTTATTCCCATTGATTGATTTACTTGTAGGGAATCACATTTTTTCCCTAACAACTGGTATCAGAGCTTACGGTTTATTTATTTGTGTAAATTAATAGAGGGGAATGTGGGTTGTATGTCTAGCTTCAATGGAAGCAATTGGGTAACTTGGAAAACTAAAATGGAGAACCTATTATTTTGTAAAGATTTGTATGGGCCAATTGAGGGTGATAGTGGCAAATCCGAAGGTATGAAAGATGATGAATGGAAGAGGCTTAATCGAAATGCCGTTGGTGTTATCCGTCAATGGATTGATGACAGTGTGTTTTATCGTGTTGCTACTGAAACTTCAACACATGATTTATGGAAAAAATTAGAAGGCCTTTATGATAGAAAATCAGCCACAAATAAAGCTTTTCTGTTTCATAAGTTGGTTAATTTAAAATATAAAGAGGGAAGCCCTATACCGGAACATCTGAATGAAATAAAGAGTATTGTTAACCAACTTGCTTCTATGAAAATTGTTTTTGATGATGAGTTGCAGGCTTTGATGCTACTTAGTTCTTTGCCCAAAAGTTGGGAGACTTTGGTTGTGACGGTTAGTAATTCGGCACCTGATGGAGTTGTCACAATGGGCCAAGTCACTAGTAGCTTGTTGAATGAAGAAACTAGAAGAAAATCAGTGGGTTCCTCTCATTTGGAAGCATTTGTTGTGAGAGGCCGAAGCAAAATAAGGAGGATGAGTAAGACTCCTCATGGTCGTGATCAAAGCCGTGACAAATCAAAAGATAATTTTTTTTCAAACAAAGACATTGAGTGCTATTATTGCCATGAGAAAGGGCACATGAAGCGGGAATGCCGAAAGCTCAAGAATAAGGAGAAAAGGCGTGACAAAAGTGTAGATAAGAAGCAAGAAGACACAACGACAGTTACTACCGATGATCTCATGGTTGTTTGTGAAGATGATTGTATCAATTTTGTGGGCCAAGAGAGCAATTGGGTGATTGATTCCGGTGCTTCTTTTCATGTGACTTCTCGAGTTGATTTCTTCACTACCTACACCGAAAGAGATTATGGTTCTGTTCGAATGGGTAATGAAGGTTTGTCCAAGATTATTGGCATGGGTGATGTTTGCTTGGAAACAAATTTGGGCTGCAAGTTGTTGCTTAAAGATGTGAGGCATGTTCCCGACATTCGCCTCAATTTGATCTCTACTGGGAAGCTAGATGATGAAGGCTTCAACAACAAATTTGGTGATGGAATATGGAAGCTCACAAAGGGTTCTTTGGTGGTGGCTAAGTGCAAGAAGACTCATACACTTTATTCAATGCAAGGAAAAATTTGTAAAGATGTTGTCAATGCACTTGAAGATGATACTTCTACCGAATTGTGGCACAAGCGGCTTGGCCACATGAGTGAAAAGGGGCTGCAAGTATTGTTCAAGAAAGAGCTTCTACCCGGTTTGAAAGGTACACATCTTAAAACTTGTGTTCATTATTTGGCGAGTAAACAACATAGAGTTTCTTTTCATAAAAATGCTGCATCTAGAAAAGAAAATGTTTTGGAGTTGATTCATTCGGATGTTTGTGGTCCTTTAAAAGTTAGAACACATGGTGGTGCACTTTATTTTGTTACTTTCATTGATGATTATTCAAAGAAAGTTTGGGCTTTTCTACTAAAAACTAAAGATCAAGTTCTAGAAGTATTTAAGCATTTTCAGGCCATGGTTGAAAGAGAAACAGGGCAGAAATTGAAGTGCATCCGATCAGACAATGGTGGTGAATACATTGGGCCATTTGATGAGTATTGTCACAGCCAAGGTATTCGGCATCAAAAGACAATTAAGAAGACTCCTCAACAAAATGGCATTGCCGAGAGGATGAACCGCACCATTGTGGAAAGAACAAGGTGTTTGCTTTCACAAGCTAAATTGCCAAGATCCTTTTGGGGTGAGGCAATGAAGACAGCGGTTGACGTAATCAATTTGTCTCCTTCCTATCCTTTAAATGGTGATGTTCCAGAAAGAGTCTGGACCGGTAAAGATGTATCTTATGAGCACTTGAGAGTGTTTGGTTGCTAAACTTTTGTTCACATTCCAAAAGATGAGAGGTCCAAGCTTGATAGTAAGTCAAGACAATGTATTTTTCTTGGCTATGGGCGTGATGAATTCGGGTATAGATTGTCGGATCCAGTCGACAAGAAAGTCATTCGAAGCCGTGATGTTGTGTTTCTTGAAGACCAAACAATTGAAGACTTTGGCAAAGGTGATCAATCGGAGCCAAAAACTAGTGACCTCATTGACATGGATCCATCTCCTTCATCTTCAGTTGATGATGAAAACGGGGGAGATGTGCAACCACCCATTGAAGATGTAGAGAATGATGCTAATCCTAATGAAGTTGAGCCAGAAATTGAGGAAGAGCATCAACTCAAGAACTGCCACCACAACTTGAGTTGAGGAAATCTACAAGAGACCGACAACCTTCAAGAAAGTATCCTCCCAATGAATTTGTGTTGATTTCCGATCAAGGGAGCCTGAGAGCTACCAAGAAGCAATTGAGCATGCAAAGAAAGGTAATTGGAAAAAGGCCATGGATGAGGAGATGAATTCCTTGCTTGAAAACCAGACTTATGATTTAGTGAAGTTGCCTAAAGGGAGGAAAATTCTGAAAAATAAGTGGGTTTTCAAATTGAAGAATGATGGCAAGAATCTGATGTACAAGGCACGTCTTGTTGTGAAAGGCTTTCGGCAAAAGAAAGGTATTGACTTTGATGAGATTTTCTCACCGGTTGTAAAGATGTCTTCTATTCGGGTTGTACTTGGCATGGCTGCAAGTATGAACCTTGAAGTTGAGCAACTTGATGTGAAGACTGCATTTCTTTACGGTGATCTTGAAGAAGAAATTTACATGGAGCAACCAGAAGGTTTTGTGGAAAAAGGGAAAGAGAAATTTGTTTGCAAATTGAAGAAAAGTTTGTATGGCCTCAAGCAAGCCCCGCGGCAATGGTACAAAAAATTTGACTCTTTCATGATGAATAATGGTTTTTCTAAAACCACTTCAGACCATTGTGTGTTTGTGAAAAATTTCCCAGATGGCAAGTTTATTATTCTTTTGCTTTATGTTGATGACATGTTAATTGTGGGTCAAGATTCTACCATGATAAACATGTTGAAATTGGAGTTGAGCAAGTCTTTTGCTATGAAAGATTTTGGGACCGGCAAAACAAATACTTGGTATGAAAATTGTTCGTGATCGCAAAGAGGGGCTGATTTGGTTATCTCAAGAAAGCTACATTGAGAAAGTTCTTGAGAGGTTCAATATGAATAAAGCAAAGCCGGTTGGTTGTCCACTTGCGGGTCACTTCAAGCTTAGTTCGAATCAATGTCCTACAAGTAAGAAAGACAAAGAAGAGATGTTGAAAGTTCCTTATGCTTCAGCAATTGGTTCTTTGATGTACGCCATGGTTTGTACAAGGCTGGATATTGCTCACGCAGTTGGTGTGGTGAGTCGTTTTCTCTCTAATCCAGGTAAAGAACATTGGGCAGCGGTAAAATGGATTCTAAGGTATCTTCGAGGGACTTCGAAGGTGTGTTTATGTTTTGGAGATGGTAAGCCAATACTTGATGGGTTCATGGATTCTGACATGGCCGGTGATATTGATTCTAGGAAATCTACTTCGGGGTATTTGATGACTTTTGTAGGGGGAGCTGTGGCGTGGCAATCTAAATTACAAAAATGTGTTGCTCTCTCAACTACCGAAGCTGAGTTTATTGCCATTACGGAAGCTTGTAAAGAAGAGTTATGGTTGAAGAAATTTCTGCAAGAGTTGGGTTTAAAGCAAGAAAAGTATGTGCTTTATTGTGATAGTCAAAGTGCTATTCATTTGAGTAAAAATTCTACTTTTCATTCGAAATCGAAACACATTGATGTGAGATACCATTGGATTCGTGATGTGTTAGATTCGAAATTGTTACAACTCAAAAAGGTTCACACGGATGATAATATTTCGGATATGTTGACTAAGACTTTGTCGAGGGATAAACATTTGAAGTGTCGAACTTTGGCGGGTATGGTTGATATCTCCACCTAAGTTGGTAGGGAGAGAATTGTTGGGTATACCTCCTTATTGGAGTGTGGGACCCAATTGGTTTTGGAAAAAGAGTTTAATTTGGTTTAGTATTAATTATAATATATTTTTATATATTATATTTAATTTGTGGAGACCCAATCCAATTTGGAAACAACTAAGGTTTGATAATAAACCCTAAATTCACAATATTTTAGGGTTGGTTTTTTTTGCTCATCCCGAGGTGAAGAAAACGGCTGCTACACATACTCCACTTTGGTGAAATCAATTATTTGGGTGTGTGAACAGTGGAATTAATTTGGGTGGTTCTTTGCTTCGTTTTCGGTGTTGATTTGGTTCGTTATTTTGGATCTTCTACAACTCTGGTTTTGAAGATTTTTGTTCATCTATTTGGTGAGGTCTTTCTTCTTGTTTATTTGTGATTATTTGGAATTCACCTAAGAGTGGTTTTGTGAGACCATTAGTGTCTCGTTTGTAATCGTTTGGAACTTATTTGGTTGATAGTGGAATCGGATTTCGATCCCGTGGACGTACCTTACATTGAGGGAACCACGTAAAAATTCTTGTGTTGCTTCTGATTTAATTTTTCTGCATTAGTTTTTATTCCCATTGATTGATTTACTTGTGGGAATCACATATTTTCTCTAACAATTGTAACCTCTTCCAAAATTTTATTGTGTCAACGTTAACTTAGACTGTAGAATTTCGGTATGTTTGATTTGTTTTTTAATTTTTAGAATTTCATAATCAACAAGTATCTTGTTTGATAGATCTTAACAAAAAGATTTCAAAATTTCTATTATTTTTCCAAACAAATATATTCACCAAAAGTTACAAAATTTTAAGGGCAAATTACATTGAACTTTCTTCAGAATTAGAGAAAATGCAATAAGCCCCACAATCTTGATATAATAAATTGACTTCTTTTTTATTAAGGTTAAAATATAAAAATAAACAAAATATATGGAAAATTATTTATAAGTCCTATTAGGGAGACTTATACTACATATGGTCTTACTAAAAAACTTATGTTCTCATAAGTCCTGTGGAAAGTTTGTTGACACATTTACCCTCAATATTAGTTGTTAATATCATAAATAATAGTAAAACCATATATAGGAAATTGAATGTTACCATAGATCATATCTATATAAACGTAACGTAACGTGACACCTACATAAACGTAACGTGACACCTAAACGTAACGTGACACCTACATAAACGTAACGTAACACATATGATCTATGGTAACATGCAATTTCCTATAGAAAATTGCATGTTACCATAGATCATATCTACATAAACGTAACGTAACGTGACACCTACATAAACGTAACGTGACACCTATGATCTATGATAACATTCAATTTCCTATATAGGAAACATGTTGCCATAGATCATATCTACATAAACGTAACGTAACGTGATAGGAAATTGAATGTTGCCATAGATCGTATTTATATGAAACGTAACGTGACACAACATAAACCAGCAATATTTTCACATTCAATTTAAAAAAATAAAAACTCATTAAGTTTGCGAAACGTAACGTGACACGTTACGTTACTTTTATGTAAGTGTCACGTTACGTTTATGTAGGTGTTACGTTACGTTACGTTTATATAGGTGTTACGTTACGTTACGTTTATATAGGTGTCACGTTACGTTACGTTTATGTAAATGTCACGTCACGTTACGTTACGTTTATGTAGGATCTTGTGGAATATATTCCTATCTAAATAGGACTTGAGACTCTATAAGAAATTACACAGGACTTAGCCTACCATAAGTGTTTGAAAAAGGACTTATAAATAAGTCTCTCCAAAATATAATATATATTTCAATATAAAAAATATAATAACATTATTTTTTATATAACTAATGAATTACTAATAAAACTAAAATCAATGTTATGCGAATTAAAATTAAAAAAAAAATAAGAGAAGCCAATAATTATGAAAAAATTATAAAACTTTCTATTTTTTTTCCCAACTTAAAGAAAAGTCACCCCTTTCCCAATTTTAAATATGAACAAAGGGTTTTTCTTGCCATGCACATGCTTAGTGCTAAATGCAAGAAAAAGAAAGGCGTTATGCTTAGTGTAGATTTGTTTACACATGTCCTATTAGAGCGTTGATTTGTTCACACAAGTATAAACAATACACAATAAAAGGAAATATTTAAGTCTGCAATACATATGTAATTCTATTACAAAATTAAGTAAATTTTTGCGAATTTAAATAAGTAATTTCAAAAAAATATATAAGTTGAATATGAATTTGCATAAGTTCATAAAAACTTAAGACTTATATGAATTTGTGTTCAATTTATTTATTTTTGTGAGATCACTTATATAAAGTTCTTGAAAACTTACGTTATTTTGTGGTAGAATTGCATACGGCATGCACACACCAGAGAATTTTCCCACAAAAACAATTGGTTGGTTAAATTGTCCAACTAACAGCTCAGAATAATAAAATCAAGTGTTATATATTGTTTACATCGTGTAAATAAATTTACTAAAATTGAATGAAATGATCATTTTATCAAAATTTTATTATAATATTTAATTAATTGAAAAATACATTTCAAATAAAATAATTATTAACCATCATAAAAATAAAAATAAAAATAAAAACAAGGGACAATCACATAAATAAATAAAAAATTAAGTTTTGAGTCTTATAACAAAATAAATCTTAAATTTCTAATTTTATTAATTTAAACCCTAATATTTTGATTTCTGTTCAATTTAAACTAGTTATCTATTTTTGTTAAGTAAATCAACAGGGGAAAAAAATTAATTATTAAACTTGATGTAGGTATTCGTAAAATGTCTAAAATATACTTTTCATTAAGTTTAATGACTAAAATACCTAATTTTTCATCAATTTTACCAAATGAAAATAAGCAAATGATTTAAATTGAAAATAAATAAAAAATTGAGATAATTGTTGAAAAGTCTAAGCTAAGGAGGTTATAAGACATTACATCTAGTAGATATTTTTGTATTGGTGACAAATCCACCTTTTGTAAAATAGCTTGGTGGGAAGTCATTTTGTTTGTTTTGAAGGGTATTTTGTTTGCGATTTTACCTCTTAATTTATCAGTTCACTTTGTTTTATCTATTGACAATCTGTTCAAATTTGTTTCCTATCCGTTCAAAATATTTCTCTATTGTTCAAAATTTTTTCTATCTGTTTAAATTTTTTCCCTATCTATTCAATTTTTTTTACTCTATCAGTTAAATTTTTTAATCTTTTCCATTCAAAATTTCCTTATCTGTTTAATTATTTGTCCAAATAAAATTCTATCTGTCCAAATTTAATATCTTTCAAATTTTTTGACTATCTGTTTAATTTTTTTCCATTATCATCATCATCATCAACATCAACATCAACATCAACAACAACAATAAAAACAAATTTTGAACATATTATCTGTTCAAATGCCTTATACCATTAAGTTGGACTTCTCAATAATTTCTCATTTTATTATCTATTTTAAATTTTTTTTATCAGTTCAAATTTTGAACAAATCTCAAATTTTATTTTTTTTTTTCAATTTGTTGCAATATGTTTCATCATCATCATCATCATCATCAATCAACAACAACAACAACAAAATAATAGAAAACAAATATGAAAATATGGAGAAAAATAAAAGTCTGAAAATATTGAGTTTCATCACCACCACCACCACAAATCTGTAGAAATAATAGAAAAATAAAATTTGAAAATATGAAGAAAAAGAATAGAAAAATTAAAAAATATTTTCTCTTTCTTATTCTGCATATAACAATCCAAAAGTTCTTATTAGATCAATGTAGATTATAGAATGATCATGTGTACGTACGTATGTATGTGTGTGTGTGTGTGTGTGTGTGTGTGTGTGTATGTGTGTATGTGTGTGTGTGTGTGTGCGCGTGTGTGTTTGTGTGTGTGTGTGTGAGAATGAGGAGTGAGAGAGGAAATTAACGAAGTCGTTGCCATCTCCACAGTCTCCATCGAATCCGTTGCCATCTTCACAGCCTTCACTGAGATCTGTGAGTGGCGACGATCTTCAGTGATCGTAGACCAAGTGAGGATCATTGCCAAGTGACTGTCAGAAAGTGAAAAATGACAAACAGAGCAAGTTAGAGAGATATGAGCAATATATATATATATATATAGATATATAGATATATAGAAAAAGAGAAAGAGTAAGAGTAAGAGAAATGCATGAATAAAACTAACCGAGCTTTGGCTAGGATTTGATGGAGATGCCATTGAGAGATAGAGAGAGAGAGAGAGAAGAGAAGAGAGAGTGAGAGAGAGTGTTTGTTTGGATCTCAACGGATTCAGAGCAACCGTGGCACCATCGACATGGCGCAAATCCTACTATCGCCACCGCCATCTATCTAGGAGGCTCTCTCTCTCTCTCTCTCTCTCTTGATTTGAGAGTGATTGATTTGGCCAAAGAGTTGTAGGACTCAGCTTTCTCTTTGATCTTCTATTTCGAAGCTCTGATCGACTCGTCCATGTCTCCTCCTCAATCGCCTCCTTCAATCGTCAATTTAGGGCTTAGAAATCAAAGAACCACCACTTCCGAGAGGGTTGCTGCGCCGACACAACCATTGTAGCCGACAACAAAATTTACGGCAACAAACAAGTCTTTAACTTAAGCATTCTCTTCACTTGCGATTAGGTTGATCTGTCTCGTCAGATGCTGATGAAGGTCTTCATCGAATGATTTTGATTTTGATTTTGATTGTTTGGATATATGAAGGTCGAAGTTACGGTGACGGTGAGGAGGCGATGTAACACCCCAAAATAAATAATAATAGATCCATCACATGACAATGCTACAATTGATTAACAGCCTCATAACTTTTGTTCATTATATCTTTGACCATTACCAAAGATGACATATGCAATATATATTCACCAATTCTAGATTCTGAATCTATAGCATATGGCATGGTTACAAGTTTAAAAAGTGGAATAAATTCTGGTAATGAAATGCCTTAATGGCTACAACTTTCCAAGACAATGCTGGTTACAATAAAATGAGTTTAAACTCAATACAAGTAAAGTCCAAGGCTTAAACAAAAATAATTACATCAATAAACCAAGAATGAAGCCTTAAGCTCCAAGTCCTTCCAAGCTATTTCCTTAGTGGAGGCATATCATCAACACCTGAAAGTTGTTTTCTACATAGGTGTTGGCATGAGCTGTATTATTATTTCTACTAATATGTGTATACCCCTATAGTTAGGCAAGAATCAAGGTGTGAGCTATATAGTTTCCTAATTTTAGGAGGATTGTGAGGATTGTAACACTATAAAGATACATATTCTTCTGAATGAGAAATATAGGAAAATATTCCCAAACATATGAATATGAATTTCTATATGGTATCAGAGCAAAAAGTTAGATCCTAAAGCTCTCCTTGAAACCCTAGGAGTTCCAAAGCCGAAATTCGAATCCACAGCCTTTCCGACGTTGGAGTCCCACCCGTCTCCGTAAAATCGTAACTCGTAGACTAGAAGCCACATCGAATCAAATCCGTCAATATGATCAGAAATTGGTCCTGAATCGATTCAGCAAAGTCTCCATGCGTTGTTATACTCTATGATTCAATGGGTGATCAATCAATCGTAACAAAAATAGTAGTTGCTGCTCCCGAGGTTATTGTCCAACAAGTTCACCGAGACAATTCTTTATTCCCCATCAGAATCACATTAGATGAGACCAATTATTCATTATGGTCTCACCTTATAAAGATGCGTATCGGTGCTCGCAACAAAATTGGATATCTCACTAGAACAACTACAAAACCAGCGCATGGAGATGCCAATTATGATACATGGGTTGTTGAAAACAACAGGGTCAAGGGTTGGCTTATTGACTCGATGACCACATCATTGATGCAGCGTTTCATTCGACTTCCCATGACCAAAGAGATATGGGAGGCAGTCTCGAAGACCTTCTATGATGGGTCTAATGAAACCCGCTTATTCGAATTAAATCGGACATCCTTCTCTACCAAACAAAATGGTCGTCCTTTACCCATTTATTACAGTGAACTTGTTGCCATTTTTTAGGAAATTGATGACAGGACTACGTCCGAAGCAGATACTGTTGAAAGTTACTAGGTTCCACTCAGTAATGGCCAAACTTAGAGTCCACATATTCTTGAGTGGACTAGATTCTGATTTCAACCAGGTCCATAGTGAAATCTTGCACAAAGATCCACCGCTTGACTTGGAAAGAAGTTATGCATATGTCCGGAAAGATCACCAACAACGTCAGACAATGGGGGAATCACGTATGACTTTTAAGAGTTTGGTTATGGTTGCTACCCGAACTTGCCATGGTTTATCACCTGGATTCTTCAATTCCTCTTCAAAGAATGGTAAACCTCAAACTCACGGCAAGAATGGAGGCCTGATATGCACTTATTGTGGTGAAACAGGACACTCCAAACAACGATGCTACGAGATTATTGGCTATCCTGAGTGGTGGCATTTTACCAAGAAGCCCCGAAAGCAAGTAAATAAAGCTGCTATGGCCACCACTGAGGCTAACTGTCCTTTGCCCACTGCTACTGCTAATGTAGCCCACTTGGGTAATAATGGTAAGGCCTGCATTTGTTCTGTAGACTTTAAGAATGGTTCATGGATTATTGATACAGGTGCATCTGATCATATGACAAATAACCCACATCAGTTACAGCTCATCAAGTCATCATCTCAATCCATTATATCAACTACTAATGGCAGTGCCTCACCAATATCCAGATCAGGTTCCAACAACAAGAGTTTTTATCAACACTTGGTTAGAAGAATGATTTACCTGTCACACACAAGGCCTGATATTGCCTACGCAGTAAGCGTTGTAAGCTGATTTATGCATGCACCAAGTGAAGAACATATGAATGATGTGTATCGAATCTTGAGGTACTTAAAGACCTCTCCAGGAAGAGGATTATTGTTTGCTAAAAGCAATAGTCTTAATATTAAAGGATATACGGATGCTGATTGGGCAAGAGATTAAGCCACTAGGAGGTCTACATTTAGGTATTTTACATTTGTAGGAGGAAACTTGGTCACATGGAGGAGCAAGAAACATAAGATGGTAGCAAGATGAAGTGCCGAGGCAGAGTTTTGAGGTATGGCCCATGGTATATGTGAGTTATTATGGGTAAAATGTGTATTGGAGGAGTTAGGATTTAAACATCCGACGCCTATGAATTTACGTTGTGATAATAAGGCAGCAATTGAGATTTCACATAGCTCATACAACATGATCGTACTAAGTGTAGATACCTCATTTTTGACCGTCCTCAAGACTTGGACGTCACCGTTTGAACACTCGGTGATTATCCATGTTTGTGTTCGTCTCGAGTTCCCGGAGGCCTTAGCAGCGCGCCTCGTCTCAGGACCTCCTGACTCGACTGCTTCGTGTATGGTTTTGGCACCAAACACCTGTGTTTTTTCCCTCAAGGGCAGAGAATGGCTTGTTGGCCATCCCCACACCCCACCGGCCCTCCCATATCATCACCGGCTTCAAATTTGTGCCACCGGCAGTGTTTTCTTAAAACCTTTGGCCGGTTGGCACTATATTTAGCCGACCGGCACTTTATTGTGCCGATGACCTATTTGGTTGGCCGGCGACCTTTCTGCATCTGTTGGAGCATAGTGCATGCCAGCTGTGCCAGCTGGAATGCACCCACACCACTCCCCATGCACGGGGATGACCCCTTTGCACCTTTTAACCCCCAAACCTTCTAGAAGGTTGACCCCTTTGGCCAAGCTTCTTGGAGAAGCTTGGCCAGCTATCTTAGCTTCTCCAAGAAGCCAAGACTCCTTTGCACCTCTTGATCCTTTCTCCTTTGCTTAGCCACTAAGCTTCTTGGCTTGTTTTTTGCCTATATAAGCATCATATCTCTCCCTTGTTTTGGGGTTAGCCTTTTTTTAACAAAAAACCAGAGCTTCTATATCTATATATCTGCCATATACTCCCTCTCTCTACATTTTCCCTCTCTCTCCTCTTGTGTGTGTGTTTTTAGGCCTAAAAGTGTGGTTTTACCTTACTTTTGCACCAATACACACACCATCACACCTTAGCTCGAGATTGGGAGGCTTGGAGGGTTGTTTGTTGAACTTTTGGACTGGTTTTGATCAATAGAAGAGGGCTGGATCATCTGTTCTTGAGGTGTTCTTCAAGGGTGAGCACTTTACTTTAGTTTCCCCGTTTTTGCAACTAGTTTTTACCTATTTTGCTTGCTGTTTTTAGCTTTGTGTATAACATAAAAAAGTCTTATATTTTCTTGCTTTTGAACTTTCATTAAGGTCACTTTGTGGTTTGAGTACAAACTCACCCTCTTAGGCCTTATTTTGGCCTCTTTGGTGCCTTTATTTTGAGCCTTGTTTGCTTTGTTTTTTTTGGTCTTCTCACCACTGAAAATCAGTGGGTTTTTAGTGGTGAGGAAGGTGGTTTGAAGTCTTGTATAGGGGAGGGACACCCCTCTCCCCTTTGTCCCTCTTTTGCCTTTGTTTTGGCTTAAAAGGCAACATGCATGCTTGCTTGTTTTTGGCGCCATTTCAGAACTTTTTTGGGTGTTTTGGATCATATTTTATCTCTGTCTAATGGCATTTTGTTGGCCTCTTGCATGCTTAACATACTTGCTTTGCATTCCTCTATTTGGCATAGAAATGCATCTTGTGTTTAGGCCTTGTTTCTTGCATGTATTAGCATAACTCCATGAAGATATTAGCCTCATTTTGTCATGTTTAAGGGCTGTGAGCCACTGATTTTGCCATGTTTGGCATGCTTGATGTGGTTGTTTTGCATTTTGGGCTTGTAAGCCTTGAGTATTTTGGCCTCTAGCATGCTCACCTTAGACCATCCTCATGATTTGGCATCATTTAGGATCATATTTCAGTCCATAAATCATGTTTGTATGTTTGTATATGTGACCTCTTTTATGCTTTGAGGATGTGTCCTTTTATGCCTTGAGATAGGTCTTGTGCATGTTTGTGTGTTTAGGGTATTTTGGGGCTACCATGTCAAGGGGTTTGGGTGTATTTTTGCATGATAGAACTCTGTTTTTGCTCGCCTAATACATGCCATGAGTGATCGTGTTAGTGGTAGTAAGATGCTCTCTTTGGCGCCTTAGGTTTAGGCTCATTAACTCGCATGCTTGTATAGCATTTTGTTCATGTTTTTGGGCATTTTTTGCCACTGTTTTGGGGAGGTTTGAGATCTGCCCCATTGTGGTTAAGTCCACCATTGTTTGCTTATCATATGCTTGTTGCTTATTTGGTTCATTACATGTTGTCCCATGCTAGCTTCATGGCATTTTGGTCCATGGTTGCATCACATTTGCCCCCCATATGATTAGCACTATATACCTAACATAATATGTTGCATAGCATTTGGCATACCTTGCATTTTAGCATCATATTGCATTGTTGAACCATGTTTGCATAACATGCATTGCATTGCTTGGTTTGGGGTGTCAAACCAAGTGTGAGAAATGAGGGGTGTTTGTACTTCAAGTGACAATACACATCTCAATCCTCATGTCACTAAGGCCCTTGATCTTGACATGATAGGGTCTTGGTTCTCATTTGTGTGTCGCATGCATATTTACATTGAATTGCAATCTTGGTCCCTTAGGCCATCATGCGCCAAAAGGCATGATTGGTGGCCCAAGGACCAAGGGCCATGCTTCCTTGAGTCCCATACATGATAGGGGGCATTGGCCATGCTTACATATGCTCAAAATTCCACACCATGTATTGCTTGTCTGCTGTTACTGTCAAAACTGTCTTCTGCAGGAATTGTTTGCCGACCGGCATAAAAGAGTGCCGACCGGCCATTTGTTTGTGGCCGATAACCTCTCAAGCAGCCGATGGTTATTTTGAACGGCCGGTGGTCATTTCCTCCAGCCGGTGGTGTACTGCAGTGTGCTTAGAAGGTGTCCTAGGACTTTGACAGATTTCAGAAAGGCAGGACAGTAAAAACAGAGGCAGCAGTGGTATGGTGCGGGTTTTCCGGGCGAGTCGGATTCAAGCATGCATCATTCGCGCGTCCCAAGGCAGGGTTGCGGCCTTTTCTATTCTGCATTTAAATTATTAATTAAATTAGAAATTTTTGTAATAATTTATTCTGTATTTGGACTGTACTATTTGGGACTGTATATTCTTTTAGTCCCTCTATGTGACGGCAAATCTGTAATAAGCGTGTGTGAGTGGTGTGCATGTCTTCCAACCCCCACTTCTTTCTTCCCTTTTATTTATCCGCTTACGATGGTTAGTATTAGGGCATGTTTATTTTAGCATACCTTATGCTATGCATGTGTGCATCCATGCATTTGTTGACATGCACCGGGCTCGGTACATCATGCTAATTGCATTAGTATTTCAATTCCAAATTGAATACATGATAATTGTAGCATTTCACATGCCATCTTAGGGTTAGCCGAGCCTACTCTAATTGCATCCTTGCATGTGTTGCATTAGCCACTTAACATGAACTAGGGCATGCATGTTTGCTAACTAGTTTATTGTTTTGGCACGAAGTACGATGTAAGTATTTATGCTTTAGCATCTTGCATGCGTGTGAATGTTAACATGACAGCATGATTACCATGTGGCTAAATGCTTATATGAGATAAACTGCCTGATTGCCTGTGGGTGAAGGTTGGATTGTTTGAGTTGGAAAAACTCGTTGAAATCCGTATTTTAGCCTACTTGCGAGTAGCAAATTCCAAAGTATTTTCAAAACAAACGGATATGCAATGCTTGTTTCCAAATTAGGCAATCTAGTCTATACTTGTTTGCTGCGCGCATAACATAGTAATTCTAGGCTAATAACCGGAATATGAACACATAACGTTTTCAAAATTGGATATCATGGTTAGTAGAGGCCGGTCTTCGGACCGGGCGAAAGGGGGTGCTCATAGCTAACCTTCCCCGATCGTACCCAAGCTCCCGAGCCAAGACAACTTTGGTGATGACGGACACGTGGCCTTCGGCACCGAGTCAGGGTTTCCTAAATTTCCCATTTTAAAAAATATTTAGGTGGCGACTCTGTATCTGGCAAAGTAGTCCATATTTGGCACTTCTTTTCAAAAACCTGTTTTCTCAAAACGATTTGCCAGATTTGGACTCTCTGGTTCAGATTTAGAACCGTGACAATTAGAGTCCGAACTGTAGTGACCCCAATATGAACGGAACGGGACTTAACCCTCCCGGGGCGTTCGGGGACGTCTACACTAAGCATGTGGAAGTTGATCGCCATTTTATCAAGGAGAATCTCGACCAAAAGACTACATGGTTTCCATTTGTTAAATTAGAGGATCAATTAGTAGATACTCTCACAAAAGCTGTATCAAGAAGGGTATTTAATAACTCGATTGTCAAGTTGGGCATGATCGATACATATGCTCATGCCCAACTTGAGAGGGAGTGTTAGCATGAGCTATATTATTTCTATTAATATGTGTATACCCCCATAATTAGGCAAAAATCAAGGTGTGAGGTGTACAGTTTCCTGATTTTAGGCGGATTGTGAGGATTGTAACACTACAAAGATACATATTCTTCTGAATGAGAAATATAGGAAAATATTCCCAAACATATGAATATGAATTTCTACAATAGGGTGAGCCACAACCCAGTAGAGATACTCTAGCACAGTATATGAATCTTCGCAAAATTATAAGGTGAATGCACATACATGCCATTTGTCAAACATTTCTCTTTTTCCATCTCAAAATAATGCAATGCCAAATTACAAATCAATTCATGAAAATAATCGTTTTATAATAGAAAACAGGGCAGTGGAAACAACACACTAGGAATCTCTAGGTATGTGTCTACCAATAGGCTATACAAGCACTACCAAAGCCATTTTACCGGTACTAACCAGAAGGATCGGCACCTAACCGCACGGGTTTCTGGACTTTCACCAAGGACACACAGGCCGACATAATAAAACTACAACTACACCCCCTAACCAGATTCACCACAGTATTTACCCATTTTTTCTCAAAAATAAATACATTTACAATGTTCAATATGAAATGATGCTCAATGCACAATGTATGAGAAATTAGTTTGAATTTGACCTAATTCTCATGCAATGTCTACAACAATCAAAAACTATCCTCCACCGATAGCCCAAAACAATTATTTATATTCAAAAGAAAATTTTCAATTAAAATATACAATTTTATCAATTACAACGGGAGTGATACTACATATCCAACTTCACCATCATCATTAACATAAATATCATTCCAATTTCACAATAGCCAACATCATTTTCCATTTCCCTTCACAATTCCATATATCCAAAATCTAGAGCAAATCCCTTTTACTTTACAAAGTCAATTTCAAGAATAAATATCCACCATTATAACATATGTCACTCATAAATACATCCCCACAACCATTTTCAAGAATCTAATTAGAAAACCCCTCTTTTGATTTCAAATCCAAAATTTAGGTTTTTCCCAAAATGTGCCAAATCAATACCCTTTTTAAAGAAAAATAACTAAGCTAAAAATCATATAATAGAGTCAAAGAAATCCCTACCTCAAAGTAAAAGACGAGGAAACAAGGGTAGAACTTAACGGAGTCAGAAACACAAAATGCTCCGATTAAAATAAAGCCATGGACATGCTCAACATTTTTCTCCAAACGAGTAGAGTGAGAAAACTCACGGATTGAGAGTATTTGGAGCTAGAGTTCAAGAACTAGCGAGAGAATGAAGATCTAGGATTTTTTAAGTGCTTACACACACACAAACACACACAGATGAAAAAGTAACTGAAAATGGCTTCCTCTCGGACTGATATACGCACAAACCGCTCGAGCACAAGAATAGTTGCTTGAGCGACAGACACAAAAAGTGACACCACTCAAGCAACCAAAACCACCACTCAAGGGCACAATGACCCCCTCTCAGTAGTTTAGACTTGCAAAAGATCGCTTGCGTGCAAGAAAGACCGCTCGAGCGAAGATATCAAACTCTCAGTAGTTTTGCAGACAGTAAAAAACCGCTCGAGCACAGGAATGATTACTCGAGTGAACAAGCAAAATTCTAAGCAACAACCAAGGTTTAAAAATGCGACGTTACGTAACAGTTTCGGCTGTTACGTAACGGTTGTGGCAGTAGGCACCATGCGTTATCCCCGATTTTGCGGTGTGATTGAAATTCACAAGTGTATCGGCCGCTACGGCCGTCGTAGCGATCGTAACGGTGCTATAACGGTCGTAACGGCCCGTTACGCACATTACAGGGCTTTTTTAGCTGATTCTTTTTAAAAAAAAAAAAAAAAAAAGAAAAGAAAAGGCTGAAGATGTTGTACATACCTTTATTATAATTGAGCTTTTGTCTTTCGTCTTTACAGCCCGTGACCACTTTGAAGTGAGATTCCATAGGTGTATCGGCCATCTACAAATTTTCAGATCTGAAATACGGATGAGTGAGAAATAGAAAGAGAGAAGAGAGAAGAGAGAAGAGGGAAGAGGGAAGAGATGAACCTGTGTTGAATCTTCAAGGCTGCCTCTGTTCTGTGTTGAAACCAGTGACTCTCCGGCTGCCCCTTTGTGTTGAAGACGAAGTAAGTGCATAGTTTGATCTGTTGCCTTTTTTTATTATTTTGTTTGTTCAACTGCCTTTCTAGCTAGCTTCTTGGGGAAGATATATATCATTTATTGACCTAGGGAAGATATATAACATTTGTTTTTCTTTGTGTGTGGTCTCCAACTAGCAATTTTTTTTTTTTTTTTAAACAATGATCTCCAGGCTTTAAATTTTGTAAGCCTACAAAATTTATGTGATATATTTAGTAATTTTAATTTAAATATATATAGAGAGAGAGAGAGCTATGCGCTTATTTTTAGTATTTTATATATAATAATTAGTGATTGATTTTGTTTTATAATATCTAAAAATCATAACACCTATAATTATATTAATACATTTTATATATGTCGGTTTTTATTGAATTTTTTTTTTCTTGCAGGTTATTCAAAAAGATAACAAATACTCAAGTGATTGAAGCCCAAAAAACAACTATGTATGAATTTTTTTTTCTTTATAATTTATTTTTTAATTTTTATATGATTACATTAGCATGTAAACTTCAAATGTATAAATAGTGATTGCATTTTTTTTATAATCATTTCATTTAATATTTAATTATAAATATTTTTTATTTTGTTATTGTAATGTGTTGTGACAACAATGTTGAAGTCACTATTTTTTTTTTAAATATCTTTTTAAAAGAAAAAAAAATCAATACCTCAAAAAAAATTCTTTATAATTTATTTTTTAATTTTTATATGATTATATTAGCATGTAAACTCTAAATGTATAAATAGTGGTTGCATTTTTTTATATAATCATTTCATTTAATATTTAATTATAAATATTTTTTATTTTGTTATTGTAATGTGTTGTGACAACAATGTTGAAGTCACTATTTTTTTTTAAATATCTTTTTAAAAGAAAAAAAAATCAATACATCAAAAAAATTCTTTATAATTTATTTTTTAATTTTTATATGATTATATTAGCATGTAAACTCCAAATATATAAATAGTGGTTGCATTTTTTTATAACTATTTTATTTAGTATTTAGTTTGAAATATTTTTTTTTTTAATTTTGTTATTGTAATGTGTTGTGACAACAATTTTGATGGCACAATTTTTTTTTTTTTAATAAAAAAATGTCTTTCTATAGAATAAAAAAATAAAAATAAAAACAATAGCTCAAACAATGGCATGAAAAATGTCTTTATTCCTAATTACATTAGCATGTAAAATCCAAATGTATAAATAGTGGTTGAATTTTTTTTATAATCATTTCATTTAACATTTAATTATAAATATTTTTTTATTTTGTTATTGTAATGTGTTGTGACAACAAATTTTTATTTTTTTAATGACAAAATTTGTTGTGACAACAATTTTCTGGCAAAATTTTCTTTTTTTAAAAATATCTTTATAATTTATTTTTTAATTTTTATATGATTACATTAGCATGTAAAATCCAAATGTATAAATAGTGGTTGAATTTTTTTTATAATTATTTTATTTAGTATTTAATTTTAAATATTTTTTTAATGTTAAATTGTAATGTGTTGTGCCAACAATTTTTATGGCTAAATTTTCTTTTTTTAAAAAAAAAAAATCAATAGTTCAACAAAAAAAATCTTATAATTTATTTTTTAATTTTTATATGATTACATTAGCATATAAAAACTTAATGTATAAATAGTGGTTGCATTTTTTTTACAATCATTTCATTTAATAAATGTAAATATTGTTTATTTAGTTAGTTCAAGTTTTGCTGAAAAATAATTTTGTAAACATTTAAAATAAATTTTAAAAATGTATCAATGATGCAGAATTCAAATTCAAAAATGCCACGACAAAAGGGTGCCAATGATGAACTCCCAAGTGATGATATTGGTTGGAAATTTGGAACTCAAGTTGAAGGCACTAGGCATCATATTATTTGTAAATTTTGTGGACATCACATTAAAGGTGAGATTACGCATTTCAAACAACATTTAGCACATCAAACGGGGCAAGTGCATTTTTGTCCTAATGTTAGTAGAGACGTGATGCAAGAAATGATGAAACATTTACAAAACAAGAAAATGAGTAAAGCAGACAAACAAAAGAGAAAAGCTGAATTGGAAACACATATTATGGGAGATGATCTCTATGATAAGGATGAAGTGGGAGATTTTGTAGATCTTCGAGATGATGACTCTGACTCTGATCCAGAGATGACCAGGGCTAGACAAGCAAGTATTCATTCACAACAACAATGGGAGGAAAGGCAACAATTTAGACGAGGTGTTGCAGGTCATGGATCACAATACGATGCAGGTGGTAGTTCTGGTGCAGGGGGTAGTGGTCAAAGAATGCCAAAAGGGTCAGGTATTGCTAATATTTTTTGTCGATCACAATCCGTGCATGAAACTGGTGGGAGTAGACGTAATTGGATTAAGCCCAATGCTCCTAAAGCAAGGTTGAGGGCAATGGATGTAGAACTCCAAAAGAGCAAGAGTACAAAGCAGCGAAAAATCTCTACAATGAATTTACAGAAGTTAAGAGAGAGATTGGGACAGACAGTGTCCAAGTTTATACTCTATAATCGTATTACATTCAATGCAGTTGATTCAGAGTATACACAGCACATGCTTGATGTTGCTGCTGAAGTAGGGCCAAGAGTAAAGGGTCCTAGTGCTTATGAAGTTTCTGAAGTATATTTGGGCATGGAGCGTGATGAAATGACAAAATGGATAGGATCATTCAAAGGAATTTGGGCAGAGAGAGGTGTATCCATCATGTGTGATGGTTGGAGCAGTCTAACTCGGTAACACATCATCAACTTCTTAGTGTACTGCAATAGAGGTACTATATTTCACAAATCAATTGATGCCTCTAATATTATTAGTAGGACTGCTGAATATTATTTTGGGTTGTTAGATAAAGTTGTTGATGAAATTGGAGAACAATATGTTGTTCAAGTGGTAACTGATAATGAACCTGCACTGAAAGATGCCAGTAAAATGTTAATGAGAAAAAGGAAACATTTATCACTACAAGAAAAAACACATTTGGCAACTAAATTTTTAGTCGCCAAAAGTCGGTTTTTTAGTTTCCCCGACTAATTTTTTAGTCGCCGGTTTGGTTGCTGGAAGACGATCGGGAAAGGTATTGGCGACTAAAAAACTTTTAGTAGCCAAAAAGCAAGTCTTCAGCGACCAAAACTTTGGTCGCCAATAGTCAATTATATTTTTTTAATTATACATTTACCGACCAATGTTTTAGTCGCCAATAGTCAATTATATTTTTTAAAATTATACATTTACCGACCAATGTTTTAGTCGCCAATACTCAAGGAATCGGCGACCAAACCTTTTAGTCGCCAAAAGCTCATTCGTGAAAAAAAAAAATTACACTCACTAGCTTCTCATCTGCTCTTGTGGAGATTCGAATCATCAACCTCCCACACCATAAACCTCATACAACACACTCTTTCCACTACGCCTCTATAACACCATATGATTATATATGCAACATATATTATTCATATAGTACATAGACCCGTATTAATATAAAAGTATATATATAAAGATAATTATTTTTTATTGAACATAATTTATATAAAAATAAATTATTTACTAGAAAAAAAAAAGTGACCACTTTCGGCGACTAAACTTCTTTTTAGTCGCCAATTCTATACTTTTGGCTACTAATTATTTTTTAGTCGTTAAAAAATTTAATTCCCGTGCTAAAATTATCACTTTTGGCGACTAAACTTCTTTTTAGTCGCCAAAAAGCCTCACTTTTGGCTACTAAACATTTTTTTAGTTGCCCAATGCCTCACTTTTGGCTACTAAATTATTTTTAGTCGCCAAAAAGCCTCGCTTTTGGCTACTAAAATTTTTTTAGTCGGTAAAAGTCTCACTTTTGTCGACCAAACATCTTTTTAGTCGCCTAATGCCTCACTTTTGGCTACTAAATTTTTTTCAGTCGTCAAAAAGCCTTACTTTTGGCTACTAAAATTTTTTTAGTCGGTAAAAGCCATATATCGGCGACCAAATAGATTTTTAGTCGCCGAAACCTATACTTTTGGCTACTAAATTTTTTTAGTCGCCAAAACCTATACTTTCAGCGACCAAAGGTGCTTTTTTAGTCGCCAAAGATGCTTTTTCTTGTAGTGTATATTGGACAGCTTGTTCAGCACATTGTATTGATCTCATGCTAAAAGACATAGCCAATAAGAAAAGTGTAGCAAAGGTGATTGAAGAAGGTAAAACCATCACCAATTTCATTTATAATAGTGGATGGGTGTTGGATTTAATGAGAAAATTCACTGGAGATAGAGAATTGATTCGACCTACTATCACTCGATTTGCTACAAATTTTATTGCTATTAAGAGTATTGTTAGATATAAACAATAATTGAGAGCTATGTTTAATAGTGATGAGTAGAAGAATTCTAGATGGCAGAAGGCAAAGACTGGGCAGCCTTACAATGTGAAAAAAATTATTTTGGGAAAGAAGTTTTGGCAGAAAGCAACAGAGCTTTGTAAAGTTCATGAGCCCCTAGTCAGAGTATTGAGGTTGGTTGATGGGGATGAGAAGCCAACAATGGGTTTCATATATGAAATTATAGATAGAGCAAAGTTGGCAATTAAAAGAGATTGTCGCTACTACACCGAGTATTGGAAAATTATTGATACTCGATGGTCTTTTCAATTGCATCAAGATTTGCATGCGGCTGGTAAGTGTTACGATTTCAATTATAAAATGTATATTTATTTACAATTATTAATTGTCTTCTTATTTTTTAAGGATATTTTTTAAATCCTCAATTCCAATATGGTGTTACCTCATCCAATGAAATGATAAGAGAAGTGATGGATGGACTTAAAAAAGTAATTACCAAACTGGAGCCTAATATGGATGCTCAAGTGAAAGTAACAAATCAAGTACGTACCAATTATTTAAATTTTAATAGTAATAATCTACTTTTGCAAATGTTACTTGTAATGATTGTCCAAATTGTAGTTGTTGCTATTTCGAGATAAACAGGAAACTTTTGGCACTCATTTAGCACAAAGAGCATGGAAACAATCAAATCCAGGTTTTATTTTCAAAATTACAAATTTACAATATATAAATACTTAAATAATTTTCTATCATATTTTGACTTATGTCTAATGTAATGTAATTTTGTACAGCTGAGTGGTGGATTATTCAAGGCAGTTGTGCTCCTGAACTTCAAAAAATAGCTGTGAAAGTATTAGTCAAACCATCACATCATCTCATTGTGAACGTAATTGGAGTACTTTTAGTCTCATCCATTCGAAGACGAGGAATAGATTGAAATATAAGAAAATTCAAAGATTAGTCTTCATCACCTACAACATGAGATTAAAATTGAGACACGTTAAAAGAAATAGCCAAGAGGAGATTGATAGGAGTTTTAATCCTATTAACTTGGATTACATATTTGAAGAAGATGATCCAATAAGTCCATGGATAGAAGAAAAGGAAAATCCTTTACTAGATGGTGTGGATAATTCTAAATGGCTAGATTTGGTCTCAGATGATGATGGTGGTGGTGGCAACGACAGCAATGGCGATGGCAGCGATGGAAACGATGGTGGTGGCACCCATAGATATCAAGCTCGACGCACTTCTCAAAGCTCAACTCCTACTCCAACTCAAAGTGATAATAGTGGTGGTTTAACACCATCTAATGGAGGAGGTGATGATGGTGATGGTGAAGGCACTTCTCACGGTGATAGTGGTGGTGGCGGCGGCGACAATGGTGGTGATGGCGGTGATGGTACTAGTTTTGGTGTAGGAAGTGAAGATTTTATTGGAGGATTTTGATTATGTGATGTTGGGGAACATTATAATATTGGAGAACCTATTGCACCTTTACCCCAACTACCTAGGAGGTTTCATGGTAGTGATACACGTAGGGATGAAAGAAGAATAAGAAGTAGAGAACAACAGCTTGATTCATCTTATAGTAGTCATAGTTATCTATATCACCCTTACCCATCCTATAGCAGTGATAGCCAGGGCTATCCTTACCCACCTCAACAAAATTATCCTTGGCCCCCTCAACAACATGGTCCTCTAGGATACAGTTTGTCAAATTATCAACAAGCCCAAGAAGAGTATGTTGATCCTTTTCAGCCAAGGTATCCATTTTCTCTCCCAATGCACGAAACAGAAATGGGTGACATAATGAGCACATTTACTTATATATTTCCTACTGGATAGGGTGAAGGTAGTAGCAATCAAACTCAACAATCTGATTCCCAAGATACACCATGTCACTCATTTTGGTGGGGTAAAGGTAGCAGCAACAATCAAGCTCAACAATCTGAATCCCAAGATGCACCACGTCACTCATTTTGGTGGTGACATTGTGTAATTTTAGTAGTAACATTATGTAAAATGTACTCTCTATTATTTGTGATTTATGCTATGATGTTATGTACTTTGTCAAGTTCTTCCATTAAGGATATATACTTTTTTAAAATTATTTGAGTTAAAATGTACATATGCTTCCACAAGTATAATAATTAAAAATAATTTTATACATCTAAGTCCAATAAAAGAAATTTTTGCCACAAGTGTAATATGGATTCATGACATATAAAGTCATTAATTATTGAAATAAAATGTAAAAAAATTCATTTTCTAGTGATTTAAAAATATGAAATATATTGGATCATACTTAAAAATTATGAAAAATTTATCAAAATTTATTTTAAAACCCAATAAATATGATTCTTAAAAAAAATATGCGTATCGGTAAGTTTTTTATAAATTGTGCAAAAAATAAAAAAAATTCACAGTTCCGGTAACCACAACCGTTACGCTACGGCCTTTACACCCCGCAACCGCAACCACGCCACTGCCACTGTTACGGCGACTGCAACCGCTTTTCAGAACCTTGGCAACAACTATTTGAAAAACTAACCTCCCAACCTATTTCAAATACAACCAAAACTCCCAATAGCCAAACTCAACAAACAAGAAGATGGAAAATGAGCTGAACAATAGTGAAATACATAGGTTCTCGGATCCAAAAGTAATAAATGGATCAAGTCTAAACCAGAATTGCTATAGGCGACATCGCATAAGAGAGCGAGAGGGCATAGGGTTTGGTTTTTGATTCACGTGTATATCATATATATATATACATATATACTTAGATGGTGTGGTCATTTTATACAAGGTTATCCTAGTGGACAAAGAAAATCAATGCCTGAACCTCTGCCCAACGAAAATTTAATTTTAAATTTTTGCCCCGAACGTCTTAAGAAATTTATAATTTAAATTAACAAAATTAAAAACTCTGACTTTGGAGTGTTTATATATATATATATATGGGTTTGTTTGGAAGTGGGTTGGCTTTTTGACTTTTTGACTATTTTAACATGGGGTTAAAAAGTCTAGTTTGAAAAAAGCTTTTTACCTTTTTTAACTATTGTGAGTGAAAAAATATAATAATTATGAGTTGAATGTGATATTTTGTTTTATTAAACTAAAAAACTTTTTTTGTCTTTTTGTAACTAATATAACTTCAAACCCAACCCAATCCTTCGTCAAAAAACCAATCATTTCATTGGAAAGCATAAAGGCCATGTTTGATTCACAAGACTAATAGTGAGGTATTAATAATCCTATCAAATTAGTGTGGTATTGACTATCCCACCCCTACCCCATTACTAATAATCCTACAAATTTGTTGGATTAATTATCCATTGGATTAATAATCCTAAACCAAAATGTCAAAACAAACATAGAATGATTGGGTCCACAGATTAATAATCTCAATCGTATGCTTTAATCCTTCCAATCAAACATGCCCAAAGCGAATAGTGTGGGTGCCATTGAGACCTAATAATGGAAATTACCAATCGAGTTAGATAACCATGTCTTGGCCGACCTTTGCTTTTTCACATTTAAAAATTTCAATCTACAGCAAAACCTTCACATGCGTTTCCACGTCTCATCATTTGGAAAATATCAACGCAGCACGCTCTAGCCGCTTCTTTTGTTACCCATTCACACAATATGTCAAATTCTTTTTTCTATGACTATCCAATGAGTAATATTAATTTACGGTAAGGATTATAATAAAGTTTAGTTAATGGAAAATAAGATTTGTTTACTTAGATCTTTTGTAACTTTTTATTGACTTTTACTATTTCTTTTAATAATGTCACTATTACAATATTTTTTCTATCTGTACATTGCATTCATATCATAGACTAATCATAATACATCATGCTCATTATTTTCCATCACTTAGCACAAAATTATGAACCTTGATTACTTCATCAATTATGGAAATTATGAAACACTATCTGACCAAGTGCATGGAATGACAATGTGAACTCCACCTTTGGGTGTTCAGTTTTCTAGTGTGTGGCTAAGGAAGTAAGAAAAAAAAAAAAAAATTTGAAGAGGAGCTTTCACTCATGACAGAGGAGAGGAGTCCATTTTGATTGGTGTAGAATGATAAATTTTGAGTGGAGTTGTTACATTCAGCCGTACCACACATTCAAATTTTTTAGTCCACTCAAAAAAAAATTAATTAATGATTCAAATTTATTGTATACGTGGAGCTAACATTACGTCACTTTAATCTTTACCACACAATTTTATTATGAGTAGAAATTCAAAAAAAATTCTGAATTAATAAAAGTATTGTATTACATTTTTTCAAAATAACTCCACGTACTTGAATTGATCTTATTTTGCGTATAATTCACACATTAAAATGTGTAAACAAATTATTTTCTAGAAGAGTGTTAGAGTTTGATAGTAGACCAAAATTTTTTTTAGAAGTCAAAGAGTGAATACAAGTTTACAACTGGCTTGCCCACATTTCAGTACACTTACATTTCAGTACGCTGTCAGTGGACCTACTTATTCGACCTTTCCCATTGGATTGATTTTAGCATTTTTCTTAAAGGACCTTGCTACATCCCTTAAAAACACTCCCCCTAATCCCCCTAATTTTCATGTCAAGTAAAAAAAAAAAAAAAAAACAAGGAAACAGTTACCCAAAATGAAAATTAGGGGGATTAGGGGGACAGTTTTTAGGACTCCAAATCATTTTCCTTTCTTAAAATACTGAGTTGGGGGAGTTCTCACCAAATATTATATATAAGAATTCACATTCTGATAAATTACGCTTTAAACTCTTACACTTGGTATTAAATTTCACTTTAATCCTTATATATAAAGTTATGACTATTAATTCTTTATACTTCTGATCAAATTTTACTTTGATCTTTACATATGAAATCTTGATAGTCAACCTCTTTCACTTTTGATCAAATCTCACTTTGGTTCATACACAAGTGTTAATGTCTTCATTCTATTATTTCACTGTTTGCATCTTTAGCAGAATCTAATTATGTGACAAGAATGTCACTATGAAATGAGAGTAAAAGAAAAAATCATCTTCATTTTCCATCAAAACACATTTTATCTCAAAATTTATATCAAATTATGATTTTATTAGGTTAAAAACAAAAACACAGATTGTTAACGATTAAGAAGATGAATTAAGATTTTACATAAATTGAAATTACAAAACTGTGTTTTCCATAGTAACACAGCCTTTTGTCTATTTCATCTTTTTCTCTTCAATTTCTCTGTTGCCTTTTTTTATTTCAAAAATATTTCCTTACCTCTTTGTCCTAATTTTCAACATACAAACATATATATATATATATAACTCTAACGTGTTTGTCACGTAGGACAAAATATATATTGATGAGAAATGAGGGTAATTTTCTATTCTTATCTTTATTTCGTAGTTATAATCTTGTCACGTGAAATTATGTTAAACATTTAAACAATGAAGTAATAAAAGAGAGACATGTTAAGGACCAAAGTAGTATTTGATCAAAAGTATAGGAGATTAACTGTCATGATTTCATGTGTAGAGACTAAAGTGATATATGACCAAAAACGTAGAAGATTGACTGTTATAATTTCATATGTAGAGATCAAAATAAAATTTAATGTAAAGTGTAATTTACCATTCATATTCATAAGCAATTTAACAAGAATTTTTATTGGTTGACAGATTACCTAACCCGTAATCCTCTTTTTCATCTTGATTTGTGTCTAACTTCGCAAAATATAAAAACATGTCCAACACAAATCAAGTTATTAGTTCGGCAGTTCCACTGTCGATTTTTCCGATTCTCTCAAAATAAGCCGATTTTTCACTTTAAACGGTTTAGTGGGTGTATTTGAACTGGAACCCCGACCGGTTGACGGTTCAACCGGTCGAACCGGCCAGTCCGATTTTTAAAACCTTGATCTCAGGGCATCACATGAATAATAGTATAGATAGATATATTAAACTCCTTTAAAATTTTAATACACATGACACTTCATTATTTATTTATTTATTTATTTCTAGATTTGCACTTCATTCTTTTTCATTAGTAATGCCTTAATTGTATGGATTAGAAAATAATGTCCCTGATATAAAAATGAATATTTTACCATTATATATGCCAATGTTTATGCATCATTTATATTAATTTTGATTTATTTAACCTTATTAAATGCGAAGCCAATGTAAATCATGCCAAACGTATAGGACTTGAGCCTCGTTTAAAAATATGACTTTTTGTTTAAAGAAACCAAAAAGTTAAATAAATAAATAAATAAATAAACCCTAATAGAGCCATAACGCCATTAAAAATATATTACATACTTTAATCATTTACATTTTTCGATACAACTAGAAAAAAATATATTTCCAAACAATAATTTTTTCACCTCAAACAATCAAAAAATCAATTCCCAAATAAGACTTTGATGTACTATTTCTAAACCTCAAAAAGATGATCAATATAACTTAGCCTACACATATAGTATTAAACTTTTATTTTGGCAAATTATATTTTGTATTAAACTTGAAAGATGCATTTCATTGTAATTGTTAATATATTAGAGAGCAATAACAGTAGAATGACCATATTTTCTTATTACATCTTGCTTATCGTCTTATTTTGCATTGGTATAGCTATTCCTTCCGCTCATGCCTATTCCCAATGTAATTTTACTACACAATGGAAGACAAAATGTGAACATCATAACATTATTGATAAGAAAAATGAAAACATTATAGAACTTTAAAGAAGAGTTCAAACAAATAAAATTTAAAAACCTTAACCATTCTACAGTTGGATTGGATTTTGTTTTCCATCTCTTCAGACAAGAGTGGGAATCCATAGAAAGTCAGATGTACATAATCTTACATCACATGCAGGAGAGATTGTTTCCATGAAAACCCACAGCAGAGCCTGCCAACCACAAAACTAAACTCACAAGGTAAGGGGGGTCTCAAACCTTTTCGGAACTAAAAACTGCAATACAAAACTTTGAATGAAATTGAAGCTTTCTACGCCATTACAATGATCCAATGTTCTTAAAAGAAATATCAATTCAAGATCTGAAGAAGTGTAAATCAACAAGAAAAAGTCAAAGACTGAGGCAAGATTTTCAAAATACTTTGTAATTCAAACATATTCCATTGCCTAGAAAGCAGCAGTTAATCAAAAGTTCACAATAACATTCATAAAACTCATTACAATACAACTACCGCAACGACCTTAAAAACAGTCCTTTTCAACAAATGTGACAAATATTTCAAACTTAAATAAGAAAAATCCCAAACATTTAAGTTACCCCTCAAACTGTGACAATGACCAAGCAACTTAAAACTGAAGGCCACCATGGATGAATTAAACCCCATGGAAAACCAATCATCCCTTGAGGACAGAGAAGTTCAAAACTTCATTAAGCAAACAGCACCTGCACAATACTACACTCTTTCTGTTCTTTTCATTTTATTTTATTTTTTTAATTATTTAATTTTGGAAGAAGCCCGCCAACAATCCTCACAAGCTTCATGAAAAAAATGAAGCCACAGGAAAACCTGAAATTAAAGATAGAATATCACAAATATATTCTAAAGGTATATACCAAAGCTGCAAGGTTATCTAGTTCTTTAATGTATATTCATACCGCACATTTTCACAAAGAACTACCACCGATCAGGCTGCAATGTTTTCCTCACAAATGACCACAGCATGATCAGGCGTTTGTTGTATATACCTGGAAGAACGAGAGAGAGAGAGAGAGGAGCAATAACCGGAAAGAAACATATATGTTGTTTAAACAGGAGAAAAATCCAATAGCCTATATATCAGAACTTTAGATAATCAACTGTTGACAAAATTTAAACTAGTTTTGATATGATTAAATTCCAGGAAAACAATAAATATTGAAGAAAATGTTATTAGCGGGGGTTGCAATTAGTGCCATACACACCCAAAGTTCTTCTGTTCGTTCTCAATTTTAATGCAGTCAAACAGATTAATTTCAGACAAACAAACTCTGAAGCATGGACATGGGACATGGGACATGGTGATTTTAAAAACATGGGGCCACGGACATGAACACGGCAAGGACATGGCAATAATCAAAAAACCCCACTCTTAAGTTAACTCTTATCGTTTGTCTTTTTCATGGATGATCTATTAATTATTAAATCTAAGCAAAAAGTAATAAATATTCAACATCCAACATCTAACATCCATCAGAAGGACTACACAAGAGGGAAAAAAAATTAGTTGGCATGTCCCTTGAGAACAAATTAGTTTAATTAATGTCTATGTCCAACACCACTACGGCCATTTTCAGTCAAAAGGCAATTGAGATGATTTAAACACAATGCTGGGATCATGATTCCTAGGACCTTTTAACATGTTTGAGTACTGAATCTGGCTAGAGAACAAAAGTTATTACCTAGAATATCATGGAATATACTGCGGCCCAAAGTGCTCCAGAACAAATACTGAAGATCACAAAGGGCCTGTAAGAAGGCCTGCAACACCAAGAAAGCACATTTCAGAATTTTGCAACACCCAAATCTGCAGGAGTTTAATGGGGGCAAATTTCACCTCTATCTGCTTATTCAAATAGGCTTGATCAATCTAAGTACTTCACTGACCAAAATTCATCTCTGTATATCTGCACAAAAGATAAAATTAATTAAAAACAAAAATCAAGATAAAATTACAGCATAAGGCTAGAGACCAACTCAAAAGGAGATGATGGAAGAAAGTGGTCTCTTCTGCACTGAGAAAAGATTGTGAAATTCAACTTGCCTGCGAGTATTTTTTTGCCGTTGACCAAACTCCTCACTCGCAACCTCTGTATAGAAAAAAGGTTAGTTCAAGCACAAAATAATGAAAAATGACGTAGTCAAGCTAATAAATTATAGCCAGTATAATCAATCAGAAAAATATAAAAGCAGCACTACATTACCGGGTCTCTGTGAAGCCTTCCATTCGTTATTTGGTTTATTTGTATTGTCTTCTTTGCTGAAAAAGAACATAAAAATCATACATTAATCTCCCTTAATTCAAACTGCAAGAATAACATAATCTAATAATTATTTTTTTTTTTTTTTGTAAAAATTTATTAACATAAGAAAGTGCTACAAAAATGGGTGCAACCTTGTACACACAAAGTATATAGAAAGCAAAACAAAGACAAACATGTATCCCTACTATGTAACTACAGAGATGTACTACTCCCCAAAAAGTCCAAAAAAAAATAAAACAGGGAAAAATCTCCCAAAATATTGAGACAAACACTGCCTTTCACACCCCAAATTGACCTATTTTCAAAAGACCTCCGATTCCTCACTCCACACATACCACATAAGGCAAAGTAGAACAGCCTCCCATGCATTGCGAAAGTATCCCTTGGACAACCCTATTCCAAGAAGCAAACAACTACCGAACCGAACAATGCATCACCCACTCCACATCAAAGACCAAGAATATCATAATTCACACAGCCAAAAACAAAAAAGAAGAATAAGGCTTGAAGTTACCTTTACCAAAAAGAGGACCTTTGGCCTTTAACCGCATTGCAATTGGCTCAGGCCACTGTATAGAAGCAGCAGCTTGGCCCTTCCTCTGGGTCCAAACACGAAGCCCCTAACTTCACCTAGTTTGAGTCCATGACCCTGACATCAACAAAGAGGGCCCACTAGGCTGCCGAAAACAGTGACTTTTCTGGACTGTATATTAGCCCCCATTCACCTACCAGTCCAATTCACTTTCTTCCTTATCTCCAACTCCTTTATCATTCCAAGAGAATATCCCACTGACTGGTCCATCCTTTCAAGCAAAGTGAAAGCCCCTTCTCTCCCTACCATTCCCGCTCCCAGCAGAAGAATCTTCTTGGGCCCCTTTCATAATTAAATGTGGCTCATTCCTATCCTCTCTCACCCCATATATTTCCCTCCCTGTACCATGTGTCTACCTCTATTCCATAACGAACTCCTCACCAGCTCTCCCCCACAAGAAACAACTGCCCTCCCCCTAGATGCCCCATTCTATGAAGCACGGACATGGAAAACTCAATGCCTTAGCGGTGTTGGAAACGGGGACATGCCGGGGACACACCATGGACATGTACAGGACAAGCCGTTTGGCTTGTCCCCTTTTTTTTGTTTTTTGTTTTTTTGGTATAGGACACGGTGGGGATACAGCTCGACACGGCAAGGAAATCAGAAGAGAAGAAAGAGAAAAGAGAGAAGAGAGGAGAGAAGAAAGAGAGAAGAGAGGAGTGAGTGACCTGGTATATGCCCTAACCAAAAGAGACAACGAACTCAATGAGCGAGGACCTTGATCTCCATCTGTCTCTCTCTCTCACCTTCGATCTCAATGAACAACGACGACCTTCAAAGCTCCGACAATCTTCGATTGACCTTCGACGAATGACGCCCTCTCTCTCTCTCGCCTTTCCGAGCTCTGTTTCTCTCTCTTCGATCAAGCTTTGTGACATATATAGACATATATATATAACCCAGAATATTAGTATATAGATATATATATATATGTATATATATTTATGTTTTTATAAATTATACTTACATACAATATGTAGATATATATGTTTTTATTTATATATTATATATATAGCCTTTAGAAATTATATATATATATATGTTTTAATTTATTTGTGTTTATTTATATATTATATTTATTGAATTATGTAATTATGTTTGTTTTTGTTAGCAAACAAATATATATATAATTTATGTGTATTTATTTATATATTATATTTATTGAATTAATGTAATTATGTTTGTTTTTGTTAGCAAACAAATATATATATATATATATAAAATTGCCGTGCCCCCTGTGGTGTCCGTGTACCCATATTTTGGAAATTGTCGTGTCCGTACCCGTGTCCGTGCTTCATAGGCCCCATGTCTTCCTCTCTTGACACACCAAACCAACTCTCCTATGCACCTTGACCTCGTATTCTCTATGCGCCACTTCCTTCCGCATTTTTGGCTTCCCTCTATCTCTTCCTTCAATCCCAAAATCTGACCTAATACTTAATCAAGGCCCCGATTCAACCCAAATCTGGATCTCATACTATACCACTCCCACCCCAATCAAAGATAGAAGCTGGAAATTCTAAAGAATGCTAAAAATTAAAATAATGCCAAAAGGTAAGTAAGAAAATAAGCAGACACAAACTGCTTGAATTAGGGCTTGAAATGTTAAAAAATAATCATCAGAGGCATTTTGGATAACAAAGGCCCTCCAGACTGGCTGTGGGTAAGGGATTCAAACCACCGAAATTGTGATTTGTAGCCTCATGCTCTAGTCGTCTGCCCTATAGGCCCCATTTATTTATTTTTTTGATCGGCAACATACCCCAATTGTCTTCACTGGATCTGTTCCCAGGAGTACACTAAAAAAAAAAGGAAGCTTTCGTCTCCCTAACCATTTCATGTAAATAAATTGTGAAAGCATGTCTAGTGTTTATTTCTATAAGAACGGAGCGCTCTTAGGTGTGAAGACAAGATTGCTGCTCATAAAGGGGTACCCTGAATGGACAATTCTTGCTGATAAGTTTCAGACAACTGGAAAGTGAAAACAAGGAGATTCTTTCTTCTTGGGATGACAAATAAAGGAATGGCATTCACCAGAAAAATTACAATACAATTGAAAAGGGGGGAAAATAACTTTACAGAGTGACTTGAAGAAACCATCTTAATAATTGATCCGAAGAAAAAATGAAACTTTGTTCATCACATATTCGAAGGTGATGCAGGAAATGCAAGACAAACAAATAAACAAACAAACATATATATCAGAATAATAACATAAGACTAGAAACCAATGCAACTAACCTGGAAGCTCCTGATGAAGATGTCTTCCCTGACGGACGGGAGTGATAAGCACCATCGACAGCAATATAAGGTGAACAATATGTCGCCCCCAAAGATCCTGCAGCACCAGCCAAAACTGGTAGCCTAGACATAAGAAACAAACCACCATCACTAACCTGTTATTTTGTTCCTAGTTTCTTTTTGACAAGTAAATGTATGCCTCTCATGTACAACTTGCAGAACACCATCCCGGGGTCTCACATGACCCTACAACAGTGTAAAAAAAAAAAAAAAAAGAGTAAAAAAAGAAGATACAAAAAATAAAACAAACCACCCCCTATTTATCTACTGGAATGTACAAATCCCCCCAATCTACAAAATAAAGAAAAGAAAAGGAAAGACCACTGTCACCGCTTAAAAATAAAAGAATATCAAAACTGTTAATTTTCATAGTAGTGGTAGTACTAGTAGCAGTAGTAGTAATAAGGTACAATTTTTCTGAAGACGAAAAACATATGAGAAAGAATGTGATTAAAAAAAAATAACATAAAAAGTTGAGAATAATGATTCAAAGCAAAAAAATAAAAAAAAAAAAAAAAATCATGCAACTATTCTCTTCCACTAGCAATAAATCAACCAGAACATTTATGGGATAATTTGAAAAGATCTATTATTAACAGGTCACTCATAATTGGGAAAAAAAATCATATCTTCCCACTCCATAGGATGTATCATTCAGCAAACTGCCAATTAATCAGCTACCCAAAATGGATGCCATACAAGACACTAGGTAACCAAGGTCTATGAATTACAAGCAGAAAAAGATGCAACAATACGAATAAAATTACATTTGAGTAAAGGAAAAGCTACAATACCATGTCATCTCCGAATTTCCCAACCCAAGTTGGGGTTGAGCAACATAACCAGGGAAGGCCATACCAACAGCAGGAACTCCCATGCCACCAGAATGCTGGCCACTAAACGGCATTACTGCATGTCAAACCATTACAAAATTAGAACTTTAATGTGGCTGAGAACATTAAGAAAAGTTAACGAACAAGAAGCAGAAATCTTGATAGTTTCAAAATCCAAACGACCAAAAATGAACTTTGTAGTGAACTGATTATCAACCACAAAAAAGTACACAATAAAAGCCAACAAGCTTAGGTCTATCCAAATAAGTACATCCCACAAATAGCAGTTCAATAGGATTTTCTTATCTCCGACTGGTAGAAACATGATTGTAAAGCTTCACCTGGCAAGAAGGCTGGAGTTCCAGGAAAGTTCTGATCACCGTGACCACTGCCCATATTCCCAGAGGCTCCCATAACCTGAGTGCCACCATACAGAAAAGACCCCCTTCCGCTACCTAGAACACTGCCTTTTCCTTTTCCAATCAATGCATTCTTTGATTTACTTGATTCTGGAGGAGATTCCAATTCTCCAGGTTCAAAATAATTTATTGACAAAGCTGCTTTTGGTGGAGATGTAGTTTGAGATCCACTACCAGGAGACTGAACAGAAGCTTCAAAAGAAGGTTGAACTCGGCTTTGAACACGATTTCGCTGCACAGTGTGGAGTTGGTTTGGTGGAGAAGCTCTAGTGACTTGGCTATGAGGTGCTCCTGGTTGACAAGTCATCTGCCCAGAGGGCACTAGGTTTCTTCCCTGAGCCCTTGGCAGAAGAGGTTGGGTATTATTGACTAACGAAGGTCTGGAAAGTGGCAACTGCAAGCTGGTTGAAGGCTTTCCAGCAACTGGAGAAATGGAATCATTGATATAAAGCTTTTCCATGCCAATGGAATCAACTACATCCTTTCCTCGCATCATTGTATTGGACTGAGACACAGAAAAATTTTCATCCATAACAGCAGACCGAAGGTTCCTGTTGATAGTTCCAGCTTGTACATCCTTTTTCTGTGTCAAAGTGGTTTCTTTATTGGACGAGACAGAAGGATAGAATGGAGGGGAAGCATAATTCAAGCTTGATGCAAACACTTGTTTTCTAGCAGGAACTGGATCGGATTCCGAATTTGATGTGGCCATAGGTGCTCTCCCAGAAGTAACATGCAGAGTTTTCTCAATTGACTTCCCAGATCTACTAAATACAGCAAAATACAGCATGTTATTCAAAACATTATTCAAAGAATCTTGATGAACCCATAGAAATAGAATAAACTAGATAAAATTCGAACTTTATACTTACTTTCTGAGTTGTGTTGGAGGTGCTTCACTGTTGTTTCTAGAAGGTTCATACCTTCTAGGGCCTCTTCCTCTAAAACCCTTGGGTGCATGGTTCTGAGTGTTATTGTCATATGCTTTAGACTTGTTTACTCTAGGAAATCCTCGATCTGCACCTCGATTTTTTCCACGAGCTCGATAATGACCTCTAGAGTTCCTTGCACCCTGGAAAATATATAATGACAAAAATTAGAGGGCAGATTTTTATAGGAAAATGTCACTTATAATATGAGCCACATTCATCAACCAGATAGCTCAATGAAACCCTCACCTTTTCATAGCGCCTTTCTTGGAGAGTCATCTCCTCAAACTTGTCATGCCCCCATTTCCTATCGTCTTTTGACTCCCACAACTTCCTTCCACCAAGTGTCCGCCTAAACAAATTCAAATAACCAACACAAAAATAAAAGCAGGTTAATATTAAAAAATCAAATCAACACTGAAATATTACCAAAACAAAAAAGAAGAAACATGAAAAAAGAAAAATTTACAAACAAGTGTACAGGAGCATGATGTTAATGGTAATAAATAATGAAAAAAGCAGAACACAGGAGTTCCATAGACAGTTGCATCTGGAAGTGTATGCAAAATATAAAATTATACAACTCTTTTCCATTCCTTTAATGTGTCTAACAAGTTCTTCACAAAAGCATGCCCATGATTTGACTCATTGCTGATTTTCCTCTTGGGATCTCATATTGTTTTTGTGATATGGTAAAGGTAAAGTTATAGTCTTCTAATATGGGCAAGTGAGTAAAAGAGTAGTAGTAAAAAATCTTCATAAACCTACATCTTAAGATATTAGACTATGTATCCAAAAGTTGGACAACGGAAGCGTCATGGATATATATATATATATATTGCATATTATATAGTATTCTTAAATAAGATGTAAATTTATTGAAAATATGAGTTCCATCTCTCCTCCATGTGAGAGGTTAGAAATGTTTCTTTACTAGCAAACGTAAGTTTATTCTTCTTTCTTCAAACATCATAAAATATTAGACCCAAATGTCAATTTCGGGTACAGAGTGACGGATATCCCACAACCTTACCTTACACTTTAGGATAAAATAGAAGAGTCCATGGAACACATATCTTAATTTATAATTTATTTATACAAAATTAGCTCTCACTCATTTATTTTATCTTGACTTCAAATTCCAATTATAATGCACATGCGTAATTTTATATAAAAAAATTCAACTTGTCAAAGGTGCAACATAAAATAGCACTATGCTAATTTGACATAGAAAACATCAAAATGTTATTTTAGTACAACATTTACTACATTGCTAGAGTGAATTTTTTTATTGCAATGTATTGTGGTACACCTAAATACTAACCAGCTAGAGATGCTCTAAATAATAAAATTCTAGGGACGATTACGAGCCGAACCTATGGACCAGATTTATTTACCACCAAGTCTTGCTCTAATTTTCAATGATAAATTTACCATTATAAAAAAATCTTTAAAAAATACAATTTAACTACTTGCAATTCTCACATCATATTTCAATACACAAACTAACACAAATAAACTAAAAATAAATCAAAACTCACAAACAAAAACCAAATGTCCCAATCATTTATCATTTATCATTTTGATCAATTTATCAATACCATTACCAGTACCAAATGATCACTCTACAAACACAAAACATACATCTAAAGAGTCAAACAAAATTCATTATCAAAATGAGAGGCAAATACGTAATATATATATATATATATTTAGGACTTATGAGTAAATAAGTTCAACCCGTAGGACCTGTTGGTAAACACATTTGCCTATCAATTTTGTTTATTTATTTATTTAATTTTTGGATAAGTAGAGATTATATTTATATTAAAAAAAAAAATTTAAAAAAAAAAAAAAAACAGAAGAAGAAGAAGAAGAAGAAGAAGAAGAAAGAAAAGGGCATCAAGGGATAAATAAAACAAAATTCTAGATTATCTATACATTAAAAAAAAAAAAAAAACTCGCAAAATACACTACAAATAATCTACGAGTTCCAAATAATGTATGTTAAGCCATGATGTTAAGTACATGGGCTCTGAAGTTTCTCCTCGACGGATTGGGCCAATGATTGTTGTGCACTTGTGGGCTCCTTGATTTCCTAACATCCCCAAGGTGTTGTGTCTTGCGTTATTTGAAAATTAGCGTGTCCGCATGTCTGTATTGTGTCACATGGCCACATCCATGCTTCTTAGGTCATAAGACCCTTATGAGCCAAAGTCAACACAAAAGCCTCAACTTTGAGAGGCACAATCACTCCCTAGTATGAACGAGAAAAGGAGGAGCATTATGATTATCAATGATTGTGTTGAAAAAATGACTTGCTTGAGAAAATCCCCGAAGAATGAAGTGACAAAACCCATTTATCAATTACATTGAGCCTCAAAAAGAAACATTCAAGAATGCTCAACAAGGATGCCAACTCAATTGAATCATGAACATCAACATTTTTTAAAACAAAAAATGAAATTCCACGATGTCGGTGTCGATTGGGAAAGTGCCATAGATGCAATGAAAATATTGTAAGAGCAAATGAAACCATTCCATGATAGATTTTCATGGAGATGAACCATTTACCACGTAAGCCACTATAAAATCCCTCCCATTAGCATGAACCCCATATTTACTCTTAATAATGGAATGCCACAAAGCGTTACACTCATTGGTAAATCTTCATAACCACTTCCCAAGCAAAGCAATATTCCTTTCCACAATATTACCAATGGCAAAAACTCCCCTTTTTAGGAAGTGAGAGTGTTTCCCAATTAACCAACTAAGCCCTTCTCCCTCATATTTTCCTTCGAAGAAGAAATCCCTCATTATTTTTTCAATTTTATTTGCAACCCCAATTGAAATCTTAAACAATGGTAAATAATAGATTGGAATAATGCTCAAAACTCACTACACGAGGGTATACCTATCTCCTCTAGAAAACAATGCTCTCTCCAATCTATGGGCAATTTTCTCTAACGCTAATCGGCACCTATGGAACTTTCCCAATCAGCATCAATATCATGGAACTTCAATTTTTTTCAGCAACCTTAATGATTGAATCGATTGAGTTGGCCTACTTGCTGAGCATTCTTGAACTCCTCCCAAACATGAAACACTATAAAAGGCAACCAAGGTACTCCATAAAAACTCCAACCTTCCAATCATTCAACTGTTCATGGAAAGTAATATCCTAAAAATCATTAATACATCTTTTTGCACAATCACTAATGCCACTCCTTCATTCCTTCGTTGACAGCAATATACACAAAGGCAAAAGAAGATACTTCAAGCTTCTCTGCACACCAATGATGACTCCATAATTCAACACTATCCCTAATCCTAAAATGAAAACAAATGTAATGCATGAAGTCATGTCATCCCCCACAATGCCCTACCAAAGCCCCATACTACGTGACATAGAGACTCCAGTCTCTGGAAATTTAGTGTCAATTCCTTAGTTTCATCTACTGGAACTATATAATTAGCAAACAATATACACCATGGGGATGTCATCTTGAATGTGTTTAGTTAATTCAATAACCTAGGAAAATAGGTAAGGACTTAAAGCTAACCCTTGATGCAACCCTACAATGATTGGAACCTCACTAGTTTCTCCTAGAAGTGATCTAATTGTAATCACAACTCCATTATACATGACTTTTATCGCATCACTATACCATTTGGTTACATCTTTTTCCTACAACACCCACCATATTATATCTCTAAACACCATATCATAAGCTTTTTCTAGATGTATAAAATTATATGTAGATCCCTCATTTTCTGTATGTATATTTTTATTAATTTTCTCAGTAAATAAATTGATTTTGTAGTTAATCTACTAGGCATAAATCCAAACTGATTTTTTGATACATCATTCCCTTACGATGGTGAATGATGATTCCATTTAATGTATTTTTCATTATTTATTTTAATCAACCAAACATGAGAATGAATATTTTGATGGAATCATTATTCGATTCCACTCCATTCTAATGAACCAAACACTACATTAAAGTTAAGCTTATTTCTTATTTATAAACTTTATCTTTTCTGCAGGACCGCCAACTAACAGTGTCCATATGCATACCAGTGAGAACTATCCACTAATACACCGTTCATTGAATCTGTATGCGTAACAGTGAGAAATATGGACTAAAATACACTCTTCAATAAAACTAAGAACTTGTTTGGGGTGTGATATATAAGCACACTTTTATCTTTTTTTTTATCACATCACCTCTCTACTTTTCTGCACATCTTTTTGTAAAAAATCAAAAAGTGCACTTATTTAGATCAATAATATGGTGCTAAAAATTTGATAAGAAAAAAAAAAACCCTACCAAATTTACATTTCATAGTCTTCTACATGTAAGTTCCACGAATACGTATGACAAGTTGTAAACAACACAAGAAAAATACAAGTCAAGAGTTAAGCAAGGAAACCATAACCATGAATAATTATGAAATGAACATAAAGACCCAACACCATAATACTCTGAAAATATATTCATACTCATTATCAACATAAACGCATACATTGCAATTAAATTAATGCTAAAAACGATCAAGATTCAGAACTCAATGGCAATATACCTGTGTCGACCACCACCGACATTGTCTCGAAACCTATCATCATGCATATAGAAAGCACCAGCTGTTGGCACTGCAAATGGCTCATTCTCTTTCTTCTCCTCTTCAACCTGATTCACACCCTGAAGAAGCTCCATTGACTCCCCAACCGATCTCCGTCCATCCCCATCCAATTCCTTCTCATCCTCGCCGCCAATTTCGACACTGTCTTTGCCTCCTCTCACCTCATGCTCTCCCTCTTCCACCACATCAGCCTCCACCTCCTCTTCCTCCTCCTCCTCCTCCTCCACCTCCAACTCTTCTTCCTCCATCTCCGATTCTTCGTCATCATACTCCGCCGCTGCACCCTGACCATCCGATTCCCCATCGGACCCAATCGCAGCCCTAGAATCAATCCTCCTCAGCGGCCTCTCTCTCTCCTCCTCTTCTTCATCATCGCTAGCCTCTCTCCTTCGCATCCTCAGCAACCGCGTCGCCTCCTCTGGATCACTTTCATACTCAACCTCTTCTTCCCCAGCAGCAGCCATTTCTACACCTCCGCACAACAAAAATCCAAACTTTTTCCCAAAATTCACTGACAAACCATATAAAAAAATTCAAAATTTCTCAGCAAACTCACACCAATTCACAAAAAAACATTACAAAAATAAAATGAGAGCCTAGGTTGAAGAAGGAATCGAATTCGATTCTGTAGGGGTTTTAGGGTTACGATCCATGTATGGTTAGGTTAGGGTGTGGAAACCCTAGATTAAGCTGTGGAATTAGAAAAGAAGGTTTAGAACTTTACACTTTTTGGGTGTGTTGTCAACAATCCGATATATATACATATATATATATATATATGAGAGAGAGAGACCGCGAAGACTTGTGACAAATGAGCATGCGGAAATGTAGTGGATTGGATTGGACTCATTCCTTCATATTTTTACGTACTCAAGTGTTATTTGAAAATAGATTATTTGAGTTTGAAAAGTGGGTTAATTTTTTAGTTTTTTTTCGCTGTTGGACTCATTTTTTCATATTATTACGTACTCAAGTGTTATTTGAAAGTAGATTATTTGAGTTTGGAAAGTGGGTTAATTTTTTAGTTTTTTTTCACTGTTTTTAAGCTTTGGGTTAAAAAAATTGTTTAGAATAGTTTTTTTTGGTTTTTTTAAAATTTTTGTGAGAAAAAAATAAAATAATTATGAGTTAGATATGACATTTTATCATATTTGATTAAAATATTGTATTTTATCCTATATGACTATTTTAACCCAAATGGGGCTTTAATAATTTTTTATCTTTTATAAAAAGATGTATAATATGATAGAGATAATGTGATCTAAATAGAATAAAAAGATAATAAGTATACTCTTTTAGCTTCTTACCAAACAACTCCTCAAATTGTGAGTTTCAATTAAAATTCACATAAATAATTTCAACAGTCTATTTCTTAATTGAATAATAAATCTTTTTTATTTTATTTTATAAAATAAGTGGTAAATATTATTATAAAATTAAATCATTTGTTTATATATTTATAATTATCTGATAAAGTTTAATTTTTGTATGGATAACCTTTAGAAACAAGTTAGACGGTTTGAATTAGGGTTGAGGCCCACAAGAGAAATATAAAGAGATATGGCAAAATGACATATAAAGAGGAGCTTATCCCTTTTTGCACTGAAAGAGCATCTCTAATCTTAGATTTGTTTTAAAAAAATTGGCCAAAATCCCTCTATAGAACTTTTATTTGGTGAAAATGTCAGTTCAATTTATTTTGTTTCTAAATCCGTTAAGGAGGAGGCACATAATTGAGTAAAGACAAAGTAGAATATTCTCTTTTTTTTTCACAATATTACCAGAATAATATGTTATTTGAACAAAAGTAACATGTTATTGTGAGACAAAGTGACATGTTATTGTTTATATTAATTTTGACGGTAATAATTTTACTATTATTTTTTTTAAAGAATTTCATAGTCAATATGAATCTTATTTGATAGATATTAATAAGAGAGTTTTAAAAATATTAATTTTATTAAAAACCAACATGTAAATTAAAAGTTATATTATTTTAAAGTTTAATATTTTGGTAATGGTGGTATGTGTTGAACTTTTCAAGAAAATTTTTTTGTACTTGTCCTTAATGCGTTAAAGTTTTATTATGAGGGGATTTTGACCAAATCCCTCCTTTTTTTTTTATCAAATTTATATTTAAATTTAATAAAAAAATTATCTTTAATAATTTCATTAAATATTTATCAAATTAAGGGGAAAAAATTTACCAAATTAAAAATTCATCAAATTTGAATTTAATAAAAAAATTTAAAAATAAAACATTGAAGATGATTTTTTTTTTTTTCTATCAAATTTGATGAAAAATGAAATTTGGGATAAGAGAAAAAAAAATTTAAAAATTGATGAAAAGGTTAAAATAATTCATATCAAATCAAGTTTTTTACTTAAATTTAAAATTAAATTAGATAAAAAATAAATAAATAATAAAAAGTTGGAGATGCTCTAAGCCTAACGATGAGAGTTTTAGCTATTTTCCTACCTCAAAACTTTTACCCAAGAATCTACTTCTTCATTTAAAAAGGGGAAAATTATTTATACATCCTATTAGGGAGACTTATGCTACATATGATCCTACTAAAAAAGTTATGTTCCCATAAGTCCTGTGGGAAGTTTGTTGATACATTTACCCTTAATATTAGTTGTTAATATCATAAATAATAGTAAAACCATATATAGGAAATTGAATGTTACCATAAATCATATCTATATAAACGTAACGTAACGTGACACCTACATAAACGTAACGTGACACCTATACATAACGTGACACCTACATAAACATAACGTGACACTTATGATCTATGGTAACATGCAATTTCCTACGAAATTGCATGTTACCATACATCATATTTACATAAACGTAACGTGACACCTATATAGGAAATTGAATGTTGCCATAGATCATATCTACATAAACATAATGTAACGTGACACCTACATAAATATAACGTGACACCTCTGATCTATGGCAACATTCAATTTCCTATATAGGGAATTGAATGTTACCATAGATCATATTTATATAAAACGTAACGTGACACCAATATAAACCAGCAACATTTTCACATTCAATTTAAAAAAATAAAAACTCATTAAGTTTGCGAAACGTAACGTGACACGTTACGTTACTTTTATATAGGTGTCACATTACGTTTATGTAGGTGTCACGCTACGTTACGTTTATATAGGTGTCACGTTACGTTACGTTACGTTACGTTTATGTAGGTGTCACGTTACGTTACGTTTATGTAGGTGTCACGTTACGTTACGTTTATGTAAGTGTCACGTTACGTTTATGTAAGTGTCATGTCACATTACGTTTATATAGGATCTTGTGGAATACATTCCTATCTAAATAGGACTTGAGACTCTATAAGAAATTACACAGGACTTAGCCTACCATAAGTGTCTGAAAAATGACTTATAAATAAGTCTCCCTTTAAAAAGACAAAAATAAATAAATAAACATAATTTTCTAGTTATAAAGGAAAATAATATAGTTTTTAATGTAGTCTTTCAAATCATGCAACAGGCACAAAATCAACAGTTGAACTATCATTCACAAAGTTGTAAAGATGATGTGGACTTCTAAGCCATCATTTGACATAAATTAAAATAAAATTTTTTAACTAAAATAATCATAAAATGACAAAATAGATTTTTTAATCTAATAAAATAAAATGTCACATCCAAACATAATCATTTTATTTTTTCTCTCACAAAAGTCAAAAAAGTCTATCCCTATTGGCTTTTTTGGCTTTCGAAGGTTAATATTGTAATTTTAAGTGTGCTAGTAAGGATCAATCAGTCCTTACAGAAGATTAATTGCCAACTAATTATCAGACAATTGTGTTTTAGTTCTCTCAGCTTCAATGAAGAGGACTTTTACTGGTGACTTGTTTAGAAGAATTTAGTAAATAACAATTAAGTGAAGAATAATTTCAGAATTTCATTAAGTAAAATGAAAAACTTACAATGATCTGACCTAGCCTCGTAGAGGTTTATAGTAACAAACTATTTGAACTACTCTTATGAATGAAGTGTAGCACAGGAATTTGAAGTACGGAAATGTAAGGAACTGTAAAAACTGGAAGGGAAAACAAAGTAAATAAAACTGATTTTTTGATCTGAGTCTGGATCCTTCACTCTGGGACTTTCTCTGCTATTTATACTTCTCAATGATAACCGTTAAAGTGGGCTTCTAACCGTCGAAATGTCCTCCCATAATTGCTGAACACGCTCTCTCACAGTCAGTCCTACTATGCCACCTTTGCAGTTAGGCTTCCCTCCTGATTTTGAATTTGAACTTTGTGAGTAACTATTAGGCCACATCACCTTATATCCCTCGATCGTTCTAGTGCTACGCAGAGCCATTATTATCAATACAGGCTGACACGTGTCTGACTATGGTTGGCAACTTGTATTAACTCCCCAAATTTTCCTCTTCATCTCACGTGTTGAATTGTGATTGGCTTTTACAAATTATACAGCTAACATTACACCCCGCACTAATATACCAAATACTTGGTGATATTAGTGGATCAAGGCACTTTACCCACGTCCTAGGACGTGCATGGGCTTTGCATCTTCTTAGAACTGCAACCAACGTCCATCATTGCAATGTTTGTACTGCATTAAATTCTCTTCTACACCTTGAACATTTCCCACTATCTGAGCATTCAAAAAGACTGATACAATCCTCATGGCCAAGCAAACATTTTCTTACATTGATCGAGCATATAAGGAGTCTATGGAAGATGATTATAGGCCTCAAAAGAATCTCAATGCATTTATTAATTACACCTATTCGCCTCCATTTATGCAAGTTATGGAAGCTTTGCAACGTACCAACCTATAGACCCGATGTTTGCCAATTACGAACCCTTAGATCATGCATTTGCAAAAATAGACCTTGGAAACTCTTCTTCTGCCCCATCATCTTCTACATGGGACACAACTGCTTTTTCCTCTACCTCACCAACCTCTGCATGGGACACAGTTGTTCCTTCTTCCTCCAGGTCTACTGGCTGGAGAAGTTGGCCAGAACCTGATGAATCCAAGCTAAGAGAGCAAATTCACCATCAATTCGTCGAATTTGCTAATCCTCTATCTATCCCTCTTTTTGCTCGGAGCTCGGTGGTTTACCCCTGTGTATCCATCGATCGCCGACGCAATTTGGAGAACAACTTACTTGTAGCGTGGTACACATCTGCTATGCCTACGAAGATAGTGCGAGCAACTCCTCGTTCGGAGGAAACACAAGGATACAACCCGTCATTCCTAGCCAAGAAGACAAAATTTTTCTCTTCTGACTGGCTTGAATGTGTGAATAACCCCCAGTTTCCTTGTTCCTTTGGGATAGATCCTCCTGCGCCTCCTCTTCCTCAAAACCCTCACTGGATTAAAGAACTGAAACTTACTCTCTTTGAGAATCAGTTTCTCTCTTCCTACCAACCTCCAGATCTTTCCACTATATTTGAGCGATATCAAGCTCAACTTTTGCTTGCAGTCTTTTCTCACTTGCCCTTCAATGTTCTTGGAGGTGATATTTCTCTTAAGAACTTTTGATGGGCTTGTGACATTATGACTCGGGGTCATGTCCTCAACCCCATTGCTCAAGCAGAACTTCAGATGTTTTTGGATCAACTCTCACCCTTCTTTATTGGTACCAAACTTCTTTGGCTACTACTCAATCTTTGGACAAAATCTCGGCCCATCAAATTCAAACCTAGTATGAAGCAGAGAATCTTATTGACGAATATAATGACTTCAAGAATAAAGATTCTGCATACTGGGATGATCTATATATGGATGAGATGGAACAAGGATTGAAGGAAATGGAGTTCGAAATGAAAGCTGAACAACTTTTCCATCAAATAAGAACATATCAGCTACAGTAACCCAGCTTGGATAGGATAGAGAACAGAATAAAAAATGAACATAAATTCATTGACCACTGTTGGAGCAAATTTCATGACCTTGTTATTCTTTCTATTCCTTATTTTTATGAAATTGAATTTGTAGCCAAGAAGGCTTTCTAATGTAATTATTTTCATATCAATAAAGCTCGGTTTTTCTTTCTCTATTCGGCATGGTCTGATTTTACATTCCAATTGCATACTTGTAACCATTCTATTTGCCCAAAGCAAACAAAATCAGAGTTAATGGAATACTGGAAACCTAATTTGAATTTCTCCAACATAAGGAGTATAATTGACAATTTTTGCTTTAGGTCTTCTCATTCTAATCATATGATTAACACAATCAACAGCTTTGAATTAATTATCTTTGTTTCGAAAAAACAGTCTACGTGTTTCAAAGTATGGAAACTTTTCTTCAGAGATTGCACTGTTTTATTCTTAAAGAGTGAGTCCCTTTGGGTTCTTTCACTACTTAACCAAATATTGGTTTTTTGCAACTTCGAAGTCTAAAACAAACAAATTCTAGCTGCAGAGTATTTCAAAGTTTACTTCAAAGGATTTTGTTTTCAACAAGAAACTTAAAAGTAAGTCTTTAATCCCCCTAAAGCAAAGAAAAACCTAAGCATTCTTGTGCTCTTAGGTATGAAATGTGTTTCGAAGTCAATTACGTGCTTTCGAAGCCCTAGCTGAATGTTTGTCATCTGGCTTTGGAGCCAAATCTTGGCTTCAAAGCCAAATATTTGATTTCGAAGCCAATCTGAGTGTTTGAGATACGTTTCCCTCCCAAACGATCACTCTTGAGAGAAATTTTTCATATCCGTACCTTTAGTACTTCTTATGAATTTTACCCATTTAGACTGATTGGGCATCTTTCAGACAGAAAAGTTTAAAAACCCTTTCCTTTCGTGCTTTTAATTTGCTTGCTCGCCCAACACACAAACCGTTCATTTCTATTGATCTCTCATCTTCTTTACCCTTTTCCTCAGCTTCGTCCTCTGAAAACTTCTGTCAATGGCTTCTTCCTCCTTGAAGATACCAGTTGTGGAGTGCGTGAGTCCATTCGTAACTTTAAAAAGGATCATTGCTGAAGAGTGTGAGAAATACAAAGCTGGCGAGAAAAATGCTATCAATGGGTGTATTTTCGTTCCTCGTCGCCATGAGCAATAGGAATATGTGCTTGAGCCTATTTTTAAAGAGGCCTCTACTTAGCTTCTAGCTCTGTACCCGCGTTTGGAGGACCACTGCCTCCTTTATAAAGGCGGTCTTGATTGGGGAAGTTGAAGAGTGAACCGACCACATCGCTGCTGGCCCACAGTACGACTAGAATGGGAGGAATGATATGATCGGGTCATCCCCGCTAGGACACTAGATCTCTAGGAACTTTGCCTCTTCGACGCCCTTCAACTATCCAGGTTCACTATTTCGGAGGACCCATTTTTAATACCTGCTACTCTTTGTTTTTGGAATTCTATTTTCAATTTCTTCCAATTTAGATGTGGTATGATGGCCCCTACTATCCCTGACATCTACCATCTGTTAGGGTTATCCCTTTGGTACTCCTTTTGGTCCAGACTACCCTGACCTCAACGTCCCTTTTTCTCTTCCCCCTCTGAACTCGTCCTATAGTGACTTTGTCAAGGCTAAGAACAAAAGGGAAGGCCCTGTGACTGATAGGGAATTCTTTTCTTTTTTATTGTATTGGCTTTGCAAATTCCTCTTCTATACTTCTTCTCAAAGAATTATGCCTGAATTTGCCCCTCTTGCCAAAGCCTTTGTTTTGTATAAAAATATGGCCTTAGCTCCATATGTTTTGGGCTATGTCTACAAAGTTTGTTCCCTCTTTTGTGAAAAATCCATGGATGCCAATCAAGGAGGCCCATTTTGGATACTCCAACTCTGGCTTTTTGCATACTTCACTGATTTACGCTCTAAATGTCTAAAGTTTTTAATGCCAAACCCTACCACTTATGGCATGAAGTTAGCAAATGTCTCTCTTTATCCTTCCAACTTTGCCTTCTACTTTTCTTTTTTTCACCAACTCCCAGCTTCCCCTTCTTCTCACACCTTCTTTTGTTCTTTCGAAGCCAATATTGGCTCAGCCTGGTTGAGGGCCTTTTTGAGCGATAGGTCCTGCTCCAGTCCTCAGTACAAAAATATGTGGGCTTCTATTTTGATCCCGAGGGAGTTATTCATTGGCACTATGAACCCTAAAGCTTATAAATGTATCTCTGAGCCCTATTGCCCTACCCAATTTGCTACGCAATTTGGACTCTCTCAGGGGATCCCTATCCCTCTCTGCAGTCAGTCCAACTCAAACCTTGCAAGCAAAAAACTAAAAGTTCTAAGATCTAGATTAGAAGAGGCAACCTCCAAGTTTATCCAAGACTTAATTGATTTTGAATACCTACTCTTCACTCCCCAAAGCAATACACTGAAAAGGTACCAGAATTGGTGGATGGCCAATATAGAGGTGCACTTGGCCATTTCTTCTCAAGATCTATTAGTGGTACTAGATGTGCCTCAAGTCAAGTCCAAGGGGACTGGAGTTGTTACTTCCTCCACTGCTCATGCTACCCCAACTCTTACTCCTGCTACCACAAAGTCTGCGTAGACGCGCCCGAACGTCCCGGGAAAATCCCGTTTTGTTCATTGGGCTCACTATAGTTCGGACTCAATGTCACGGCTCTTAATCTGATCTTGCAAAGTGCAATGCGAGATTGATAAATCACCAAAGAGTCCAAATCCGGCAAATCGTTTTGAAAAATCAATTTTTAGAAAGGAGTGCCAAACATGAACTGCTTTGCCAGATACAGAGTCGCCACCTAAATATTTTATTTTTGGAAAATTTAGGAAACCCTGACTCGTGCCTAAGGCCACGTGTCCGTCATCACCAAAGTTGCCTCGACTCGGGAACTTGGGTACGAGAGGGGAAGGTCATACAATGAGCACCCCTGCTCGCCTGATCAAAGATCGGCCTTTACTAACATGATATCTTGTTTTTGAAAACACATGCGTTCTTATTCTGGTTTAGTAGCCTAGAATTACTATGTGATGCGCACAGTATACAAGTATAGACTGGATCGCCTAAATTGGAACAAAACATCTTATGTTTGTTTTTGAAAGCGGTTTGCTACTCGGAAGTAGGCTAAAGTGCGGATTTTGCCACCCTCAAGTGGGCTTTAGAAAACATGGTGATTTGCCACTCTCAAGTGGGCTTAAAACTCGCAATCAATGAATTGTTCTAATTCAAGTAATCCAACCTTCACCCACAGGCATTCAGGCAGTTATATCACATAAGCAGTTAGTCTCATGGAAAGCATGCTATCATGGCAGTCACTTAAACACATGCAAGGATGCTAAAGCATAAACACTTACCAAGTACTCCGAGCCAAAACAAAAGCCATGTTAGAAATCAATGCATGATTCTAGCTATGTCAAGAATGCCTAATGCAACACATACAAAATGCAACTAAGATAGGCTCGGCTATTCTAAAATGTTATGTGAAATGCAATTTGATACATGTATTCAAACAGGAATTGAAATACAATGCAGTTAGTGTGATACGCCGAGCCCGGTGCATGCAAGACAGATGAATGGATGCAAACATGCGAGCATAAGGATGCTAATTGAAACATGCCCTAAAACTAACCATCGTAAACTGGTAAATAAAAGGGAGAAATAAATGGGGTTTGGAAGACATGCATCACACACACGCACACTTATTTACAACATTGCCCCCTCAGAGGAGGGTCCGAATGAATAATACAGAACCAACTAGCTAATCTAAGCTAATCTAATTAAACTAGTTGTTACACAACGAAATGAATAACAAACTACAGCTAATTATTACACAACTCTAATTAATCAACGAATTAACTAAGTAAGTAATTTAAATAAGCATGTAAACTAAATGAAATATGCTGCCTCAGCTCTGTTTTGGATGACAAAGGATGTATGCATGCTCAAGTCGCTTTGTTCGGAAATTCCTCGCGACGCCCCAATTTGCCTCTGTTTGCAATTAATCTCAGAAACTTGCACCAAGCTCCAGAGAGATGAAACTCCACCTTGGGAATCTGCAAGGATGCTGCCGACCAGATATTGGCCTTGGAGACCACCTACCGACCACTTTTTGTCGTGAAAACCAGAAAAAGTGGTCGGCCAGCCACTTTATCTGGTCGGCCGACCAGTTTTTGCTGCTGGTTTCTGGTTTTCTGCAACAGAGGGCAAGAAAGGGACATGGCAAAGTATTTGCAACACATGTATGCACGACCACCCTCCCTATCATTACATAAGCTCAAGGGAGTGTAGGCCTCGACCCTCGGGCCACCAATCACGCATCTCGATGCATGATGGCCGAGGGGCCGAATTGCGCAACTCAATATGAAATGAATGCACATATGAACACGTAAAGCCTAAAACTCCATCATGTATAGCCAAGAGTGTCGGCGACTGGGAATTGAGGTGCGTTTCATCACTTCGAGTATGAAACGCCCCTCGTTTCCCGTGTTTGGGCTAACTCCTATCCCAAACACAATGCAACAAACATGGCATGCACAATGCGATTTCAAGTATGCAACGTAATGCAATACAACTTAGACATGCAAACATGCAAGGGATGGACATGCAAACATGCGACTAGCATACGCAATGCTATGAATTACATGGCATACACAATGCTCATGACGTTTGCATACACAATGCACATGGTAACTACCATACATAATGCAATGAAAATGGCATACACAAGTGTAATGATCAATCATGCAACAACATGGCATACTCAATGCTATGAACCACATGGCATACTCAATGCACAATGGACTTAAACCAAGATAGATAGGCCTCAGCCATATCCAAATCAGTGGCCAATGGTGATGAAACCAAGGCAATAAAACACAAACAAGCATGCACAATGCAAGGGCCCAAGCCTAAAGCACAAAATACAACTCTCCAAGAGCATTGAAAAAATGAAACATAGAGTACAATGGCATGTGTTCCAGCACTGAAATGGCATGCAAGATGACTTAGAATCATGCAAAACAACTCATGTAATGCATGTTGAAAGGCTCAAGCATCAAAAGCTAGTGAAGCATATTACACTAGAGGCATACAAAGCGATGCTCAAATGACCAAACCAACCCCAAACAGACCCTATGCAGGCCAAAACAGTAGCAAAATGAGTTGGGATGATGGCTTTGAAAGGCACAAAAATGGGGCTCATGCAATGGCTCACAAATATGGCATAAAAGCATAACTCTAAAGAGCACTTAAAGAGTGGAAAATATGGAAGTATAGTAGTCCTACATGCTCTGAAATAACATTTCCAATGATGCCAAAGCACGCAAATATCTCAAGTTAAGCATGCAAGAGACCTCAAAACTCAAAGCTAGTCAAGGCTATTACACAACAAGCATGCATGGCAAGCATCATTCGACCGAGAGGCCTCAAAACAGAGCTAAGGCAGCCCAAAATATGAACAAAACCATGATGGAGCAAAGCCAAAATGTGCTAGAATAAAGAGCCAAAACCTCATGCATTCAAAGCTAGTGAACAAGATTTACACTACAAGCATATGAAGCATGCAAGAGGCTATTAAACCAGCCATAAATAGAGTCATGACATGTCAAATGATGACCAAAAATCCACTGAAATGGAGCTAAAACATGCTAGATTGACATGCTACCTTGATGAGCCATAAATGGGAATACACTACACATATGAGAAGCATGCCAAGGGTGACCAAACCAACCATGGACAGAGTCTAGGCAGGCCTTAAAAGTCACCAAAAAGTGCCTGAACCAAGCCTTGAAAGTATGAAAATGTATGCTCCTTTGATAGGCCAAAAATGCAAGTAAACAAGTCAAAAAGAGAGAGGGTCACCCCTCTCTGATTTAGGACCTCAAAACCACATGCCAACCACTGAAAATCCACTAGATTTCAGTGGCTAAAAGGTCAAGCAAGGATTAGCTCAAAGGCCCTAAGGCATGGCACAAAACAAGGCTAAACAAAGCATGCAAGAGGGTAGAAGACCCTCAACACCCAAGAGACCTTAAACAAACATCACAAGCATCTCAAAACAAGACTTTTTTTAGTTGAAAGCAAAGCCCAAATAAATATGCAAATATGGCTAAGAGAAAGATCAAGACAAAGCTTAAAAGGGGAGCAAAGGGGTTACCCTTGAAGCACTGCAATATCAGCAAGTTTCTCAGCCAAAAACCAACTTTTCAACCTCCAAAAAAATCCTCCAAGAACCTTAGTTCAATGGTGGGGTGTATGGTTAAGAGTTGTGGTGTAAAGGTGAAGAACAAAACGCACTTTAAGGCACCAAATATAGAAATATAGAGGGAGATATATGCTTGCCTTAGGAAATTTTCTGAACCTCTCCAATGGAGAGGGAGGCTCTCTCTTATAGAAAAACAAGAGTTAAAGTTTCTTAGAGAAGCTAAAACTTGGATGCAATCCCTTCATACACGTGTATGGAGGATACAGTCTGTGCCCTCCAGCTGGCACAGCTGGCATCCACACAGTCTGCCAAAACAGAAGGAAAGCTGCCGACCAGAAAAGGTGGTCGGCCTGTTACTTTTAGTGGTCGGCCGACCACCCAAAGTGGTCTCCCAGAAAAAAAGTGGTCGGCCATGGGAATTGGTGGTCTCCACACTGAAAGCAAGCCAATGGTGGGGTGGGAAATTAGAAAATGTGGCCCAAAGACCAAGAAAACCAGTTTCCCGACCAGAAAATCGGCTGGCGGGGAGAAAAGTGGTCTCCAAGGATAAAAGCTAGTCTCCCACCCTTGTACCACTTCCCAAACATGGAAAGTAAGGTTTGTATCCAAGACAAACCAAAACGGATGCAAGACGAGGGTTCGGGAGGCAAGACGCGCGGCCGGGAGCCTCGAAAACCAGCTGCCGAGCATCAAAAGTGGCGTACGACCACAAAAGTGGTCTCCCGGACCACAGTGTCCCTCTAGAAAGAGGAAACAAGGTGTGTTCCAACAACCTTGCAAACGGAGAATGTTAAGCGGTCCCGAGCCGAGGCGTACGGCCGACGGCTCCAAAAACTAGAAACTAGTCTCCAAGTGGGAATAGTAGCCTACAACCACGAAAAGTAGCCTACGACCACTGAGAGATGGTCTACAAGTCCTCTCCCTCCCTCTGGGAAGAGAAAACAAAACTTGGTCCGTGGACTAAGTCAAAGTACAAAGGGTCCCGAGGTCCGAAGGCGAGGCTCTCAGCCAAGAACTCCGAAACCTCGAAACGAGCACAACATGCGCAATCACCGAGCGCTCAATCGATGACGTCTGAGTCTTAAGGTCTGTCAAAAATAGGGTGTCTACACTCCTGCTGCCTCACCTCTTCCTAGAGTCACTAGAGCTGCTTCGAAGAAAGGTACGCACTGTTGCTTCCTTTCTTTTCTTTTCCCTTATGATGCTTTTGCTTTTTACTATAGTTCCTTCTCTGGTGTAGGTGCCTCACAGGGAGACTCTCATCAAAGATTTCAAGCTTTAAATCTCTTCAAAAGCAAGCAGCAACAACAAAGGAAAAGAAAACTCTTGCTTAATCCTGAAGATGAGGTACCTGAGGCTCACGTGGAAGAAGAGGAAGCAGAGAAAGAACAGGAGACACCATTAAAAAAAAAGAAGAAAATAACGATCTATCCCTCTGATTTCACTGGGATTCCATTCATAAAGCATCTGCTGAAGCAGTAGAAGTGGAACACTCCAAAGAGATCATTGTATTCCAGAGGGCTGAGAAGAAGAGATAACAAATACTTAGGGATGAAGCTGCTGCTGCTGATGCACTCCAAAGAGAAACCGCAAGAAGGCAACAAACTACTGAACATTGTGCCTGTTTGGCAGAGCTTAATTACAGCTTATTTCAGCTTTCAGCTTAATTTAAGCTATTTTGATGTGTTTGGTTTAGCTTATAGCTTATAGCTTTTTGGAAGTCTGAAATCAGCTTATTCTTTGAGTGGGGCAGGAGATGCTTTAAGAATAAGCTGGAAATCAGCTTAAGCTGAAAGTTATAAGCTATAAGCTGTTTAGGCATAAGCTATAAGCACTTTCCCACAGCTCTACCAAACAGGGCCATTATATCCTTTGTAATTCTTCAACCATTGTTACCACTTCTAAAATTGGTAATTTCCTTTCATGTCTCTAGTAATTTCCCTTCACAAGTTTTTCAGTAATGAAACTTAACATTGCTTCATATTTCTTATTTTGCAGCAACAGTTACTCTACCTCCTCATTCGATAAGGGTTTCTTCAGTCTTATCTAAAGTTGAAAGACCATTAGAAATACCCTCAAAAAGGAGGAAGAAAATCGACATTAAAGTGCCTTTAAGTGTAGAGCCCATTCAGGCAATACTCCCACTTCCTGGTTCTACACTTTTCACACCTTTTTTTAGGCAAAGCATTCCTATATCATTATCCTTTGGCTTAACTCCATATCTTCCTCATCTAACCTTTAACTCAACCTACTTTACTTTCCCTACAATCTTTGCTGCTCCTTCCCCTCCTGAGGAGATCCTAACTATTACTTCATCTCCAATGATAGCTGATTCTCCCAGAGAATATACTGGTAGCTCAACAATTCTTTGTCCATTATTACTATTCAGCTCCAGCCCTTCTTCTCTTGACTTACTGGTGGCCAGGACTATGGAAACTGCTGGGGACACTTCATCCTCCTCTTCTATCCCTATGCAGCCATCTCTTCCTTCCACTAGAGCCCTTTTTGCGCCACCAATGTCAATGGAAGAGATGGACATTTTCGAAGCTAGACTAGCTAGCCTTTTTGACATGCCTTCTACCAGTCCAACAGCCAGTAATGAAACTGAGCCATTGGTTCTGGCTGACTCTTTCTTGGAAATTTTTGAGAGCTCTTCAACTATCAGTAGGGCTTTCTTACCTTCACTGGACTTGGGCATCTGTTTGGCGTTGCTGACCTTATTCTAGAGGATCCTATTCTAAGCCTTGCAAAGACCTATTATCAAGAATGGTTTCCTTCAGTGCTGCAAGGTCATTGAGCAATCTAACATGGCCATTTCAAGTCACTTGTCTCAAGCAGCAGCTACCATAGATTTTTATATCAATATTTGCTATGTTGCCAAAGCTGTAGAGGAAAAATTGTTAAGAGACTAGGAATTTGTTTCCCATATACATGCCGAGGTGTCTGAATTGAAAGAACAACATTCCTCTGTCTCTTAATTTTGAACCCAACTTTTGGAGAAGAAAGCTTAATTAGAGGAAGAGTTATCAGCAGTTAACCTGGCTTTGGATTGAACTGCTACAAAGTTGTAAATCACCAACCAAGGGCTAGCTAATCGAAGGCAGGAGATGACTACAGCCATTCAGTTGTTCCCATCCTGTAAGAGTAGAGAATCAATTGTTAGGGAACAACTAAAACATTGTACTGACTTTTGGGCCAATCTATGGCTGCATGTACTTAACTCCTTACGAAATGAAATCGTTATTTACTATTTAAGTGTTTTCATGCTTCTCTTGTTTAGCATTTTCTATACTCCTTGTGTTTCCCATACAGTTGGATAATAAGGTTTCAAGTACGTGCCGTTAATTTTTTTAGGGTGTACATACCCATTCAAATTTCTCAAATGGTATGCTCCCCAAGGCAAGACTCTATGAACTTGATATGGCCCTTCCTAATTAGGTGACCATTTGCCAAACTTATGGCTTTTAATTCCTATTGGGAGTATTGTCTTCTATACCAAATCACCTTCATCAAAGCTAATGTTCTTGACTTTCTTATTATAGTTTTTGGTTGTTTTCTTCTTTTGAAAAAGAGCGCTATTTAATGCCAAAATTCTAGCTTCATCCATATTTTCTAATTCCAAGAACATGTTCTGATGGTACTGCTTAGAAGCTAACTGATCTTGGCATCTCACCCTCAAGGACTTAATGTTAATTTCTATAGGTAACACTACATCATGCCCATATACTAAGGCATAAGGAGTAACTCCTGCATTTGATTTTGGAGAAGTCCTATAAGCCCACAATATATCCAACAACAAGTTATGCCAATCCCTAGGATTGTCTTCCACAACTCTCTGTATTCCTTTTTTCAAAGACTTGTTAGATGATTCTCCTTGACCATTTGCTTGTACATAATAAGGGGTGGAATTAACAAGACTAATTTCAAACTCTGCCACGAAAGACTTTACCATCTTTCTATTAAATACAGTCTCATTATCCACTATTATAGTCTGTGGAATGCCAAACCTGTGAATCAAATCTTTAATAAACCCAATAACTTCAGTTTGGTCTACGACATTATATAGTTTAGCTTCGACCCACTTAGTGAAGTAATCTGTGGCCACTAAGATGAAACAATGGTGCTTAGAAGAGGGTGGATGTATTTTCTCTATCATATTCATAGCCCAACCTCTAAATAGCCAAGGCTTCACAACTGCATGTAAATCAGTTATTGGTACATGTCTTATTATGCCATGCTTTTGGCATGCCTGGCAACTTCTAACATACTCCATGCAATCTTTAAGGATGGCTGGCCAATAGTAGGAATGCCTTCGAATCAATCATCTCATCTTCACACTAGGCTGATGGGCACCACAAATGCCTTCATAAACTTTAGCCACGACTGTCAATGCTTCCTTCAGCCTTAACATTCCAATAACAATCCATCCACCCCCCTTTGCAAAGAGCATTACTATACACTATGTATTGCATAGATTGTAATTTGATCTTTCTGCTGGCTTCCAAAGATGGGTGTCACAACCCAAACCCGCCTTTATAGGTTTAGCGTCGTAATCGACCAGTAATCCTTGAATTACCAAAGGCCTCTTAACAAAATAACGTATAGTTAGGGGTTACGGAAGCAAATATACAAAATATACGTAGTCCATTGAGCTGTGAAAATATATATGGGACAGATAATTTAAAGACTTTTATAACCTTACGAGTGACGTCAAAAGATACAGTATTTACACATCACTCCATGAACATATTATTAGAAATCTTGCCCAAAATATTAAGAAACAAAGTCTAGTACATTCACAAAAACAGTCACTAAACTTGACTTAATCCGGAACCTCCTCGGGAGGCACAAAGGTTGGCTGGCAAAAACTAAGACGTCAGGACCTCAATTCTGAGTCTGGTCACGTGCCTGATCACTATATACATAATATAAATAGTAAGCGGAAGCCCATTGCATAATAACAGAGTAAGGAGTTTTAATGAATGACTTTCATACCAGATTCAGAAATCATAATTCAAATTCATAAACAGATTCATGTTGTTGTTCAAATCATAAACAAAAATTAGAGTTCGTGCTTAATCATATGTGGTACATCCATTAGCGCTAACAGAACAGAGACAGAACAAATGCAGAACATATGGTGGTTATGAGTAACCAGTTCTACAAAGGAACCTCCGGATCCAGGTAACAGAGAATATACATGCTGAGCCCCATGATGGAGCCTCCGATACGGGTAACAGAGTGCAGACATATTAAGTTCCATGATGGAACCTCCGATACTGGGTAACAGCTAACAGATATCACATGATACTAAGGATCCCACGAATACATTGTCAGAAATTGGACAATCATTCATTGTACAAAACATAACATTTCAGAAAACATGACTTATTTCATCATATAGAAAATAAATAAATTTGAACATAGCTTTACTAAGTTATTACTCACAGATAGCTTCAAGTGCAGACAGACAGAGCAGACTAATCAAACGGTTTACAGCATGTGACCTACATCAACACATAACAAATACACATTTGAAACACATATTGGAATATATCTAACTCATTACGTTCCATTCATAGTGTTTTTCTACATTTTACCCTCATTATTATGCTTTAATCTTAGCCTAGGAATGCCTATGATAGAATGAGGATGCAAAAATGCATTTAAAAACATTTGATTGAATTTTCTGAAAACAGGGTCCCCGCTCAAGCATATATTTCTTCGCTCGAGCGGACATGCAAAATGAGAGGGGACACTCGAGCGCAACTTCCTCCGCTCGAGCGTTCTGCAAACTTTGAAAAAGTACTGGTTATGTGATTTTCAAGCTCAACGAACACTCGATGGTCGCTCAAGCGTGTGACTCATGCCCCCGCTCGAGCGCAACTCTCGCTGCTCGAATGGTCTGCAAAAACATGAAACTTCTGAGAGCATGCATTTCACGCTCGAGCGAACTTCAGGTTGATCGAGCGGAGATGCAGAAACAAAGGTGGATGCTCGAGCGCATAATCTCACGCTTGAGCGGAGAGCAAAATTCTAGAATTTCCATATTGCTCTTCTTTGCTCAAAATTCGAATTCCACACCTCAGAACTTATCTTCTTGGGCCAAAATTCTGGAAAACATGTAGCAACTTGTAGAATATTATGATTTGAAGATCATTTCATGAAATCAAGGCCCAAGAGTATATCAAACATGCAAGAATTCAACTTGAAATGTAAGAACATGATATGAACTTGTCATGCATATATCCACTTGAGTTCCTAACTTCCAAAACATTATCAAATGAGATGAATTAATGGAAAACAAGATGATTTCACAAAGCTAAGATAGAATGATAACATGCATGGCAGAATTCTTTGAAAACTTCCCCAAGATGCCATCATATAAACATACATGCATGGAATGATCTAACCTCCTTCATTTTAGCTCAATTCTAGCATTACACAACTTAATTATTTAAACTCATATGCTAAGTGACTCAATCCCACACTAAAAGGTTGAATTTCTTACCTTAGATGATTAACTATGCTCTATAGGGCAATTGTTTGAAATTCCAAGCCAGTCTCCAAGTTTCCTAGCAATTCCTTTGCTTGAATTCAACTCTCTCTTAGTCTCTCTCTCTCTCTCTCTCTCTCTCTCTCTCTCTCTCTCTCTACACGCTTTAAGCTCAAGGAAGAGGAAATGAGGGTGCAAAAGTGTAATAGAGGTGTTGAGGTGGCCTTATATAGGCTTGGCTAATGGCCTAATTAATTTGTTGATTAATTAATCAATTGGGTACTAATTATTCTAATTTAATCGTTCTGAATTGAATTTTAATTAAACCTACCACAAAATTCTATAAATCCCAAATAATACATAAATTAAGTCAATTTCTAAATCGAATGCCGATAAGGCCTTCAATTTGCAGATCAAAACAGAAACATGAACAGATCTTTCCTACGTGAAACAAATATAGACACAAATTCTACAACACATAGGTAATTAATTCAGAATTTGATCTTAATAACTTATTAAACATATAAAATCATGAATTAACATTAATCATGGGTCGGGGTTGTTACAATGGGCCAGTTAGGTACTGCATTATTGGATGCCTCCAATCTTGATCTTGTAAGTTATTATGATTGGCTTTTAACACCACATTCCTTTTAGTTAAAGGTGGTATTAATTTTTGATATACTGCTTGACTTATGTTCATTTGTGTGTCATCCCTCCTCCTGAAATTCGAAGCTTTCTGAGCTACATCATTGGCTTTGTTATTCATGAATCTTAGGATATAAGTCACGTTTGCTATCTGAAACCGAGAAAACAACTGTAATGCAATAACATAGTATGGCGACATACTTGCACTTTGACATTTGAAAATTCCTTTCACTTGGTTGACCACCAATTAAGAATCTCCAAATATATCAACCGTATGAGCTTGTAATCCAATAAGCATTTCCAGTCCCATTATTAAAGCTTCATATTCAGCTTGATTATTGGAACAAGTAGTTTCATCCACTCTGAAAACTGTGTGTGGTTTCTATCTCCTGTGGTGACTTAATTACAACACCAATTCCAATCAGACCATTGGCCTTTGACCCATCGAACCACATCTGCCATGGCTCAACATTGATCATACCAAGATCCATTATCTCCTAGCTTTCTGTTTGACATGGATGATTTGCCAAAAAGTTAGCCAAAACTTGTCATTTTACTGCCTTTTGGGGGATATATTCTAGATAAAACTTTGACAAGGCCAATATCCATTTGCCAATTCTTCCTCTCAAGATTAGTCTAGAAAACATATACTTAACCAAGTCTGTGGTTGCAATTACTAAAACAATATTAGGCAAAAGATAATATCTTAATTTCATTGCTGCAAAGTACAATGCAAGGCACAACTTTTCTACAGCTGAGTATTTACATTTAAAAACCTACTAAGGTAATAAACTGCTTGCTCCTTGCCTTCTTCATTCTCCTGGGCTAGGAAAGCTCCCAATGAATCTTCTACTGCAGCAATGTATAACTTCAATTGTTTGTCACTCTTTGGTGGCATTAGCACTGAAGGCTTGGCCAAGTAGGCTTTAATTCCTTCGAAAGCAGTTTGATGCTCTACTGTCCACACAAACTCCTTTTCATCTTTCAACCTTAATAAGGAAGAAAATACTTTAGTTTTCCCTGCAGTGTTAGAAATAAATCTTCGAAGAAAATTAACCTGTCCAATGAATTTTTGTACTTCTTTCTTACTTGATGGAGGCTTGGCCTCAATGATGGCTTTGGCTTTATTCTAATCAATCTGTATTCCCTTCTTGTGTACTACATAGCCCAAGAAGTTTCCAGCTGATACACCAAAAGTACATTTGAGAGGATTAAGCTTTAACTTGAACTTTCTCATTCTTTCGAAAGTTGCTTCCAAGTGAACCAAATGTTCATCCATGGACTGAGATTTTACTACAATGTCATCAATGTAACACTCTAAATACCTTCCAGTGAGATCATGAAAGATAGTGTTCATTGCCCTTTGATATGTAACCCTGCATTCTTTAGGCCAAATGGCATTTTAACCCATTCGAAGGTGCCAATGTTCCTAGGACATCTGAATGTTGTCTTATGGACATCATTCTCTACAATGCAGATTTGCTTGTAACCAGAATGCCTATCCATCATAGACAAAATCTTGTGCCCTACTGAACTATCCACCAATAAGTCTACTATGGGCATAGGATACTCATCTTTTGGAGTTGTTAAATTCAGGTTTCTAAAATCGATGCATGCCCTCATTTTATCATTTTTTTTTTAATCACAGGCACAATATTGGATAGCCATTCAACATATCTGGTTGTTCTAATAAAGCCTGCCTTAAGGAGCCTAAGAATTTCCTCATTGACCTTCTGAATCACTTCAGGACTCATCCTTCTTGGCTTCTGCTTGTATGGCTTGAAATTAGGCTTCATAGGGAGCCTATGCTCCACTAATGACCTATCCAATCCTGGCAGTTCATTATAAGACCATGCAAAACAATCTTTATATCTCTTTAAGACCATAAATAACTGGTCCCTGTCAAGAGCACTTAACCAAGCACTGATATAAGTAGGTTGCTATGCAGAATCTTCCCCTAAATTAACTCTTCCAAGGGGTCTTGTATTTGAGAACTCACTAATACTTCTCTTTTGATTTCTTCTGTCCTCGAAGAAATTTCTTTGCTTTGTTCTACTCCCACTTTCTCTGATTCAACATCTTTGTCTTCTTCCTCATAGACAAAATCTGTCCATAAGGCTTCTTCTTTCTGTTTTTGTTAGACTTTTGTTTTGATGTCCAATGCACAGTATTTATCAAAGATCAAAGGCCTGACCTGTTGTTGTTCCTGCTTACAGCCAACTACTATGGCTTCCTTCTCTTGTTCCTTAACCTTTTGGACTATTGATTTTAAGTCCAACGCTGAAAACTTGACTAAAGCCAAGGGTCTGGTTTCTTGGGTTTCATCTTCTTACCTATAATCATACATCATTATCATCTTTGACGATGAATTCTTTATCAGCACTCTCCTGTACTAAGTGCTTCAGGTGTGCTACTTCCTCATCAGCCGTCACTTTGTCTGAACCATCAGGTTTTCTCAATATACTGAGTGGTGTCATTACTTCAATATACAACTTGGCTTCTGCAAAGTTAGCACAAGCCACAAAGGGTTGAATCTCCTCTATCTCTCCATTGCATAAGGCCATTATTATCTTCTATTGTAGAGAAGAAGGCACACATTTGTTGGTGTGAATCTAATCCCTGCCAAGTAAAGCATTATACTTAGCATTACTATCAATAACAAAGAATGCTGTCATGCAATCTCTGGTTCCCACACTCAGGTTGATGGGCAAAATATCCTGAGCCATCTGCTTATCCCCAGCAAAACCAGCAATGGTTGTGCTGGTTGAGATTAATCTGGGGTTCCTTTTTCCTAGTTTCTTCAAAGAGGATTTTGGAAGCAGGTTCACTACTGCCCCATTATCCACCACTACCCTATTCATTTGTATCCCATAAAAAAAAGCCTTGATATATAAAGGTTTGACATGCTGTGTCATGGATGTTGTAGGATACTCAAAAGGATATGAGAGATTAATACTCACTTCTTTAGTCTCGTCCTTAGTTTCCATTGGTGTGGCCACTTCAGATTTATCTTGAACCATGCTAACCCGTGAATATTCACTAGAAACTGGAATAGGGTCAATCTCCTTACCTTCTTGGTTTCCATCTTCAGCCTGGAACTCATGTGGTAGTATATGTACCATATTCACTGACACTGGAGGAAATTAGCCAAACTGAACTACTGGCTGCACTTGCTTTTTTTCCAGGCTAACTTGTTCAGTTATTTCAGAAGCATCTTCCATGCTGCATTCTGGCACTTCAGTACTAGTGATTTCCTTCGAATGGTCTGTTTCTGCTGGTTTTTTTTATCAAAAATGTCTGTTTAGCCATGAAGGCTTCAAACATCTCCTCCTCAACCATTTCTTTCCTTTGGCCTAGGTCAACTTCTCCTTCTGTCTCACTATTGCTTTCCATCAAGGCCTTTTCAAGACCTGCTAAGCTGGATCTTTCCTTGGCTTTCAGTTTAGAGTGAACTTTAGCCAACTGCTCTTTGTTGAAACTTCTTTTGTTCTGAGGAGTCAATTTTGGACTATGATCCAATTTTGGACTTTCTCTTTCCTCTGTCTGGCCTTTTGGCTAGGCTAATGAAGAACTCTCTCCAGTTTTCTTCAGATCCTTTTGGTACTGAGTGTACCTTCGCTAGATCTTCCTCTTTTGAGACCTAGAAATTACTGGAACCATATTTGGTTCTTTTGTTTTTGGGTGCTTTAGTAACACCCAATTATTTGGAGCCACCAAGGGAGGTTTAACCATTCTACCCTAGTCTCCAACAACACTTCTCTGGGTAGACATTTCCTTAGGCTTGTTCTGCATGACAGACCAATCTAGAACCCCAGGTACCTATGAACTCACTAATTCAGTTGCTGAACTAGCTTTTTCTGCCTTCAAAACTAGCTTCGAAGCTGCCTGTGGAGGCCACTGCTTGGCCCTGATCCCCTATCTTGAGCCTAATTCAGGCCTTCTATCAGGGTGGTTACCTTCCATCTTGTTTAAGGCTGATCTAGGAGGCCAATCTCTGGCTCTAATTCCATAACTTGAGCCCACTTTAGGCTTCCTCTCAGGATGATTGCCCTCCATTCTGTAGTAGTTGGGTGGTTTGAACTCATTTAGAGGTCTCTTACCCTTGGAGTGCACTCTAGCGGCTGGTGGTCCAACCAAGAATGGCTGCTGTCTGGGATCAGTTGGGTACGGCCTCTTGTTGTAAGTACTGGTTGGTTTAGGGCATCTCTGCACATCTTTGTGATACTGTTTTCCATCAATTGGGAGACCTTTTAACCATTTGTAACTTAACCTGCATCTGGGATACATCCTTTGCATAACAGCGGCCTCTTGAGAGTCATCATCTAGCGCCTCCTCACTAGAATCCTCCTTTTGGTCTGCAAAGCTTTGTCCATCTACTGGTGAACTTCTGATATCTTTCTTGGAAGCAGTCTGACTGGCAACATGCATCTGCACATTAACCTCCTCCAATTTCTTTAAGGATAGGTTTTGGAAGTCAGGCACACCAACATTAGCTGTAACTTCCCCAATCTCTGGGAATGGGTTAGTGTCAATTCCCATAGCTTTCTCTGCTTTGGTTGGGAACTTTAAACTCCCCTTTTGAATTTGTTCTTGTATCATGTCCCCAAAAACAATACAGTTTTTAGTTGAGTGAGACCAAGAATTGTGCCATTTACAATACATTTTCCCTTTAAGTTCTTCTAGAGAAGGAATTTTAACTCCTTTTGGTAACTTTAGGAAATTTACTGCAAGCAAATGATTGAAAATGTCATCTTGTAGACACCCCATTTTTTACCGTCCTCAAGACTTGGACGTCACCACTGGAACACTTGGTGATTACCCATGTTCGTGTTTCGTTTTGAGTTCCCAGAGGTCTCGGCTACGCACCTTGCTTCAGGATCTCTCAACTCGACTGTTCAGTGTTTGGTTTTGCACTAAACACTTGTGTTTTTGTTTCTGAGGATAGAGAGTAGCTTGTTAGCTACCCCTGACACCCACCGGCCTTGGCTTGAGGCCACCGGCCGTGTCTTCTTGCCACCGGCCATTGGTGAAATATACAATTGGCCGGTCGGCATTTGGTGTGGTCGACCGGCCATCTGTTTGGCCGATGGCCTCCTTTTCTAGCCGGTAGCACCTTTTTTCCTTTTTCAGGCATAATGCATGCCAGCTGTGCCAGCTGGAATGCATTGACCCTCCTCCCTATGCACGGGTGTGGCTGTTTTGCACCCTTTGACCCTTTTTTTCTTGCACCCTTTGCTCAAGCTTCTTGAGGAAGCTTGACCCCTTGTCTTAGCTTCCTCAAGAAGCTTGCACCTTTGGGTTAGCTTCCATTGGAAGCCTTGACCCTCTTGACCCTTCTCATTTAGCTTCTTTGAGAAGCTTAGCACCATTTCATTGTCTATATAAGAGACCACCCCCTCCTTTGTCTTGGTTCAGCAAAAAACCAGAGGAATATACATATATACATCTGAGATATACCTTCTCTCTCTATATCTCCCTCTCTCTCATCATTTGTGTGTGTTTGAGGGTCTTAAAGTGCATTTTCTCCTTAGTTTTGCACACAAACACACACTACTACACCATACTTTGACTTTGAGAGGCTTTAAGGGTTTGTTCTTGAGGTTTTGGATTGGTTTTGATCAAAAGAAGGAGGCTGCACTTGCTGTTCACCAAGGGTTCTTCAAGGGTAACTCTTTTACTTTAGATTCCCCAATCTTGCACTAGACTTTTGCCTATCTTGCTTATTGTTTTAGACTTTGTGTATAACTGAAAAAAGTCTTGTATTTTCATGCTCAAGATACTTCATTAAGGTTGTTTTGGTGTTGGGGGTCGACCTCCCTCTCTTAGGCCTTGTTTGGCCCCTTTTGTACTTCCATTGTTAAGCTTTGGTTACTCTTGTGTATTGGCCTTCTCACCACTGAAAATCCACTGGATTTCAATGGTGAAGAAGAGGTTTTGAGGTCTTGTATAGGGGAGGAACACCCCTCTCCCTTGGTCTCTCTTTTGTCCATATTTTTGGCTCATAATGGTAGCATGCATGAGTAGTTGTCTTTTGACTCCATTTCAGAGGTTTTTGTATGTTATTGGGTCATATTATGTCTCTTTTTTTGGTCGGATTAATGGCCCCTTTCATGTTTGATATACTTGCTTTGTATTTCCTCATTTTGCCTAGAAATGCATCTAGCCATTAGGCCATCATGCTTGCATATTTTTGCCTAGCTTTGTGAAGCTTTTTGTCATGATTTATCATGCTTGAGGTCTGTTAGGTGCTGGTTTGGTTGTATTTGATATGCTTTGTATGGCCCCTTTGCATCCTAGCATGTTGGCATCGGGTGTGTGTGTCATTAGCATGCATCGGCTAGGCTATTCCAGTGATTTGGAATCACTTACCATGCCATTTCAGTCCCTAATCCATGCTTGTATGCTTGCATTCATTATCCCTTTCATGTCTTGAAGAATTGGTCTTTTATGTCTAGGAATGGGTCATTGTGCATGGCTATGTTTTTGAAGCTTTAAGCTGTCATAACAGTGGGTTTTGGGGGCTCATTTTGCATGTTAAAACTCTGTTTTGTATTGAAAAGTTCATGCCATAAGTGTTTGGGATAGTTGTAGTAGAATGCTCCTTGTCTTGGGCCTATTGGTATGCATGCTTGCATGAGCATTTGTCCGCCATTTTGGGCACTTTTGGCCACTATTTTGGGGTGTGGCTGAGGCCTCCCATTTCAGTTTAAGACCACCCTTGTACATAGTTGCATGCTTAGCATGTGGCATGTTGCATTCCATTGTTTGCATGCTTGCATGATGCCTTGTTTGCATGTTTGCATATTGTTTAGATAATTGCATCATATGATTTTGTTGCACTCTTGGCATACTAATGTTTGCACGAATAGGTAGCATTGCATTGCATTAATTGCACTACTTTGCATTGTATATGGCATACATTGCATTACATTTTGCTTGGTTTGGGGTGTCAAACCAAGCATGAGGATTAAGGAGTGTTCGTACTTAAAGTGACGAAACACGTCTCAATCATCGGTCGCCGATGTCCTTGATCTCAATATGATAGGGTATTAGCACTCATTTGTTTGTTGCATGCATTTACATCAAGTTGCAAACTTGGCCTCTTAGGCCATCATGCATCGAAATGTGCAATTGATGGCCCGAGGGTCGAGGGCCATGCTCCCTTGAGTCTATTGCATGATAGGGAGTATGGCCATGCCCACATTTGCTTGAAAATTCCATGCCATACACTGCTTGCCCTCTGCTGCTGTCAACTGCAGGATCCTGCAGGAAGTAATGTCCGGCCGGCCACTTACAGTGCCGACCGACCATCTGTGGCTGGCCGGTGGTCCAACATTTGGCCGACAAGAACATTCCCATGGCCGGTGGAGTTGAAATGTGGCCGGTGGCATTCCAAAACACTTAGGGAATAATTCCAAGCAGTTCTGGAAATTTGTGTGATCTTCATAGAAGCAAGGCAGTGTAAATAGAGGCAACAGTGCTATGGCAGCGAGTTTCCAGGCAGGACGAGTCAAGCATGCATCATTCGCGTATTCCGAGGCAGAGCTGCGGCAGTCTCTTTAAGCTTCACATTTATTTTGCAATTAATTTGTTAATTAATTAAGGGTCTGTAATAATTAATTAGCTAGGATAGTTGATTTGTTATTCGGACTGTATTATTCTTTCGGTCCCTCCGAGTGAGGGCGTATTTGTAATAAGTGTGTGTGAGTGTGTGCATGTCTTCCAATCCCTCGTCTTTCTTCCCTTTTATTTACCCGCTTATGATGTTTAGACTAGGGCATATTTAAATTAGCATACCTTATGCTATGCATGCGTGCATCCATACATCTGTTTTGCATACATCGGGCTCGGCACATCATGCTAACTGCACTTGTATTTTAATTCCAAGTTGAGTACTTGTTAGTTGCAGCATTTCACATGCCATCTTTAGGGTAGCCGAGCCTATTCTAGCTGCATCCTGCATGTGTTGTATTAGCCATCTTAACATGAACTACGATCATGCATATGATTACTAACTAGTTTCTGTTTGGCTTGGAGTACTAGGTAAGCTTTTATGCTTTAGCATACCGCATGCGTGTGAGTGTTGCCATAATAGCATGATTACCATGAGGCTAGCTGCTTATGTGATATAACTGCTTGAATGCCTGTGGGTGGAGGTCGAATTACCTGAATTGGAATAATGCATTAAAACTGTGAGTTTTAAGCCCACTTGAGGGTGGCAAAACCTGCATTTTAGCCTACTTGCGAGTAGCAAACCATTTTCAAAACAAACATGAAATGTTTTGTTCCAATTTAGGCGATTTGGTCTATACTTGTTTGCCGCGCGCATCACATAGTAAATCTAGGCTAATAATCGGAATAAGAACGCATAATGTTTTCAAAATAAGATATCACGATTAGTAGAGGCCGATCTTCGGATCGGGCGAGAGGGGGTGCTCATAGCTGACCTTCCCCAATCGTACCTAAGTTCCCGAGCCGAGGCAACTTTGACGATGACGGACACGTGGCCTTAGGCAAACGAGTCAGGGTTTCCTAAATTCCCCCATTAAAAAAAATTTAGGTGGCGACTCTATATCTGGCAAAGCAGTCCATGTTTGGCACTTCTTTTCTAAAAATCTGTTTTCTCAAAAACGATTTGCCAGATTTGGACTCTTTGGTTCAGATTAAGAACCGTGACTAATTCGAGTCCGAGCTGTAGCACGGAGGCCCTCACGCGAGGCGCGTCTACACATCTGTCTTTGTTAAATCGAAAGAGTATTTCCTATGAAGGTCTTTCTTTTTAAACTGTTGGTCTATTGTAGTATCCTTATGAATTAACGCCTCACAGGTCATAGGCTCTTTCCTTACGATCTCTGCTGCATCAATCTCGTAATTAGGATCTCTATAATAAGTCTTATATGACACATTACTTTGATCTTGTTCTTCCTCAAGTAATGATTCATATCTAGACACCTTATAGGTTAATTCCACTGAGTCTCAAAACTCAGTTGAGTCGAACTTCTTTCGAAGTCTAAACGCTAAACCATTTTGAGCCAATCTCACAAATTCAGGCTCTGGTAAAATGACCCTACATTTGTTTTGTGTTCTTTTGAATCTAGCAATAAATTGAACAACCTTCTCATCAGGCCTTTGACTCAACCTTACCAAGTCTGCCATGGAAACTTCTGGCTCCGTTTGGAAGAATTGGACATGAAATGCCTCCTCAATTTGCTGCCAAGTTTGGATATAGCTAGGTGTACGGTTAATATACCATACAAAAGCTGCCCCAGTTAGAGAATTTGAAAAAAGTCTTAACTTCATGTAATTATTATTGGTAAATTTCCCACATTGGGTTGCGAACCTAGCAATGTGTTCTACTGTTGACTGGTTTCCATTCCCATAAAAAAGAGCAAAGTCTGGTATTTTAAACCCCATTAGGTATTCATGCACCCTAGCCACCCATTCTGGGTATGGCTTCCTATACACAGGAGTTTGAACCCCCCGAGCCATAGGTCTACACATCTCTCTGATAATATCAACAATTTGGTCCCTAGGAATCATATTTTGTGCTTGTTGGACTACCACTAGAGGAACAAACACAGGATTTGGTGGAAACCCTTGTGCCTGAGGTCTTCTTGGTCTATAGGGAGGTATATTTGGGACTGGCTGTCCCTTTGGTACTGGCTGCTGTTGAGGGTATGGTTGACCTCTCTGAGCCTGTCCTATGAAAGGTGATATAATAGGAGGAACATGTGTTGTTTCTCTCCCAGCTATAGGAAACCCTTCCAACCCTCCGGGTGTGAATTTGAACAAGGGATTATTGAACCCCCTTGTGTCAGGTATGGCTTTGAACATGGGATTTGGAAACATTCTCATGCCATTTTCTTGTGTTGGCCCAAATCCACCAATTTGTATGGCTTCGCTGTTAGGTAATGAGGCATTTTGATTTACCATAGGCCTTAAAAGAGGCTCATACCAAGACTGAGGTATAAGTGATGGTCTTTCATAATTTTGGTTACTAGTCTGACCATTAGTATGTCTATTACTTTGCATAGGCTGTTTATCTCTAGCCAATCTTTGCTGAAAAACATTTGAATTTTCCTCCATATGCCTTGTGTTAGTTGGTTGATGGGAATTCATCCGATCCATAAAGGATATTGCCCATCTTTCCATTGTGTTCATTAATTGTTGTCCCATGGCATCTACCAGGCCTCCCCATGGATTCATTGGCTGAGTAGATGGAATAGTGGATGGTCTAATTCCATGGCCTCGTCCAATATTTCGAACATGTGGTGCATGTTCTAAATTACTGGTCTATTCGACCATAGGTTCTGATAAGATAGTTGCTTTCATAGGATGTGTTATCACATCATCCTTTGGATCAGGTACCTCTACCTCTCTTTTCACACCTTCTTCTAGGCGTTTATTTTCTCATTATTTCCTACATCTAGCCATTTTAAATAGTCCCACTGGGCGTGCCAAAAATATAAGTTGGCTTTTTTGGCTTTCGAAGGTTGATATTGTAATTTTAAGCGTGCCATCAAGGATCAATCAGTCCTTACAGAAGATTAATTGTCAATTAATTATCAGACGATTGTGTTTTAGTTCTTTCAGCCTCAATGAAGAGGACTTTTATTGGTGACTTGTTTAGGAGAATTTAGTAAATAACAATTAAGTGAAGAATAATTTCAGAATTTCATTAAGTAAAATGAAAAACTTACAATGATCTGACCCAGCTACCTCGTAGAGGTTTACAGCAACAAGCTATTTGAAACTACTCCTATGAGTGAAGTGCAGTACAGGAATTTGAAGTACAGAAATGTAAGGAACTGTAAAAACTGGAAGGGAAAACAAAGTAAATAAAACTGGTTTTTTTATCTGAGTCTGGATCCTTCACTCTGGGGCCTTCTCTACTATTTATACTTCTCAATGATAACCGTCGAAATGGGCTTCTAACCGTCGAAATGTCCTCCCATGATTGCTGAACACGCTCTCTCACAGTCAGTCCCACTACGCCACCTTTGCAGTTAGGCTTCCCTCCTGATTTTGAATTTGAACTTTGTGAGTAACCGTTAGGCCACATCACCTTATATCCCTCGATCGTTCCAGTGCTACGCAGACCCATTATTATCAATACGGGCTGACACGTGTCTGACTATGGTTGGCAACTTGTATTAACTTCCCAAATTGCCCTCTTCATGCCACGTGTTGAATTGTGATTGGCTTTTACAAATTAAACAGCCAATCTCATTAATGTGATTAGTATAATAAGCCACCGGTTCATGACCAATGTCATAAACTAATTCCAATCATCCTAATGTGTGTGTTCTCGAAGACAAGTTTTAAAGGTTTAGGCCCAACTAGGTAATGACTCACGACTAATTCATGTTCACTAGGTCATAAAAGGATGTCATGGAGATATCAAGTGCGCCTAAGTCGCAAATTTAACTGGTAAGTGCTAATCCCCTGCACCTTCAAGTCAATTTTATTCTCCATACACTTTACTGCATCTAGTTGAAAGATGACGATACTCCTCTTGCCATCTTTGTTTCTTGCTTCAAAGTTACTTGCAATTAATTCTACTATCCACAAGAATGAGAGAATAAGCTATTAATCTATAACAGCTCCTGAAGTAACTTAAGTGCGAATTAAGCTAAAGAGTCTAATTCAACACAATGCTTTCACAAGTGATGCATCAAATTCTTAGAGTCATAACAACCTTGTCGGCCTTGACCTTTTCATTACTATGCTGCACGTTTGAGCTTAGTGGTAAACGTTATTAAAAAACGTTAGCCTATCTAAGGAATCATACGAATAAGCACCTCCTCATGTCTCACACTCAAGTGTGGAAACAGTAAGTGTCCAGACTTAGACAAGTTGGCAATGCTAATAGATTTTGCAGTCACTTGGTGCTAATCTTTTCACTTAGTGTTAATAGATTTTGCTACTACTAAGCGCTAATCTTTTAACTTCAAGTGATACTTTAATGCACACTATTATAGTGCGTGAAATTTTTCTCCATTCACTCCCAACAGTTGGATAGAGAGCAAAACACTGCTCATACTGGCTACTTTTCTTACACTTAATGACTAATTCCTTTAAGCTCGCATTTCTTGGATGACGTGACCCTTGAATGTTACTTCATCCAATGATGCAAAATTATTACAAGTTAAATTACAAAGTCAATCCGCGCAGTTCAATAGTCAAGATCATATACAGATCTATTGAGGGCTTACTAATTTCACAACTCCAAAACTTGCCAATCAAAACTACGTAGCATGCTGCTAACCATAGCGCACACATCAGTTTTTATCGTGCCAAACAAGGCAACAAAACCACGGCGACTTTGAGTAATGTTTCTTTACTTTGGCTCAATTAAGGTCTGACCTAAAATCTCCAATACTTTTTGCTCATCTAACAATTAATCATGCTATTCTAATCACAACATATTAGAAACTCTAGGAAAAAAATAACAATATGTTGTGTTTAATATTCAGATTATGCCATAACAGAAAGTATATCACTTCTGAAATTTTTCTGAAAATTTTTGGAATTTTTTGGAATTTTAAATAATTAATAAATACACATAAAATCAGAAATAACTATTCCAGAATCTGGGAAAATACAAAAATCATACCAATAAAAAGTAAACTATTACAGTAGTCTACTATAAAAATTTCAGCCTTAGAAACTTAGTCATGCAATACCAGAAGTATTTTAAAGTAGAAATAATGAATTATTATTTCAGGAAAAATATTTTTTATTTTCATAAAATTTTAAAAATTTTATAGTAAATAAAAATTTAATTCCGAGTCTAACAGTACCAACCACACTTAAAACAAAGTTATAACGAATTACTTATGATTATTTAAAGCAATTCTAGATTGTAAAAAAAAAAACAAATAGCGCCTTACACCCAGCTGCCAAACCAACCAAGCTGGTGCAGAAAACAATGCAGCTCGGCTCGGCGCGTGGCGGGGGTGACAGCGTGGATAGAGCGCGCATGGACAGTGCGGCGAATGCGAGCATGATGGTGCGTGGAAGCGCACTTGGCACGTGATGACACGTGGCAGCGCATGGTCACCGCTGATGACGTCAGCTGGCGTGTGAGGCACACGCGCCGCCTTACGGGGTGTTTTCTGGTCCAATTTTGGTACTGTTGGACTCTATTTTCCAAAATAAAAATAATGCTAGTATCAAAAATGACATTTAACAAACCCAAATAATAGGGTGTATCACACACTCTCTCTAATGAGACTATGTACTTCATCTTCTTGCTTAAGCCACCAAAAACACAAAACGAATCCAAATTAGGATTTGTTTTTTCTCATCAATCGTAAGTCGGAATCAGGCCCATAATATACCGTTTTGAAGGTATCGAAACAAGGATTCCAAATATATAATTTTCATAACATAAAAACAAAGCATGTAAAACCAGCATGTAGTCAATGTTACAAAAAATTAAATATGAATCTCCATTTTTCTCAAAATCCGACCGTTGGATTTTTATGAAACTTGGCAGATATATTTTACATGAAATATACTACAACATATATAAATTTTAGGTTGATTGGAGAAAGTTCAGAAAAATATTAATTTTTCATGCATATATCATGTGTATATATATAATTCTATACATACTTTAATGCACAAAAAATAAGTACGAAAATACTTATTTATAGCTCTAATACTAATGTAAGATTTATATAACGCAGCGGGTAAAAGGATTCAAACAATACCTTGTGTAAAAGAATTCGAAACAAAGAACCTTGTGGGTAAATCACGTGCTTGACAATCACGAACTATGAACTCCCAGCAATATAGTGATACTATAGTATGAGTATCACCCACACTAGTCACAGTGCAAAGGCTTGATCGTTTTTCATATGGGAGAGAGTTAGATAGAGAGTATGAAACAAATGTTATGGGTATGAACCACATAACGTATATGATGTTCTATATATCATTCAGATAGATAATCAAATATATAACCATATATATCTATCTATATATATCTCCTAAGGATAGGATAGATGTAGATAGATAGAGGGTTATCCTAACAAATAGGATAATCAGGAAATTAAATTCAAATTACACAAGTAATTTGAATAGGTCATGGGTCATGCCACATGGGCGCCCAAATCCGGATCCAATACCCGACCTAATTTCCAATACCTAATAATGTGACAATCAATTAGGATATCTAAGACAACACTCTCTATCGCTAATTATCAACCAATCATATCACTTACATATTATTGAGCCTAGAAAATGGATTTTGAAAGTGGGTCTAAAAATTATCTTCTCTAATTATCAACTCATTTTTTCTTTTCTTTTCTTTCTTTTTCTTGAGATGAGTGCACACATTGAATTATTGTTACTCGACCAATTATCAACAACTTGTTTTTACCCATTAAACCCATGAGTAGAGGTTTTTGAGTTTTGGGCCGGGTTTCCATTGTCGGTGACCATCTTAACAGGTTTTTTAGCCCAATCTCATTAGCCGTTACCCTTACTAAATCTCTAGGTAGACCTTTAGTAAAAAGGTCAACCAAGTTTTTGCTTAACTTAACATAAGTGATTATGATTATCCCATCCTGTATCAATTGTTTCACAAACTCATGTTTAAGACTTATGTGTTTAAACTTGCCTTTGTAAGTACTACTCTAAGCTCTTGATAAAGTCACTTTGCTATCACAAAGAAAAGAAATTGGCAGCATTGGATTAGGCCATAACTTGATATCCAAAAGCAAATTTCTAATCCACTCAGGCTCTTTCCTAGTTGTTGCCAATGCTATGGATTCAGATTCCATGGTTAAATGGGATATATATGTTTGTTTCTTAGATGTCCATGAAATAGCACCCCCACCAAAGAGAAAAATCCATCTAAAGTGGACTTATTATCCCCTTGACTTGTAATCCAACTAGCATCAATATATCCCTCGAGCACAACAACAAATTCATTGTGGAATAGTTTGAAGCCCATGATTATCTTAAGATAACCAAATATTCGACTAATTGCTTTCCAGTGTTCACTACTTGGATTACTTGTAAATCGACTCATTTTGCAAACAGCAAAGGTTATTTCTGGTCTTGTACAATGCATAAGATACAATTAAACCACCAATACCACTAGCATACTTAAGTTGAGCAACTGCTCGACCAGAATTCTCGATCAATTTAGAATTTGAATCGAAAGGTGTATTTTTTCTTATAACTGAGATGCTTGAATTTTCAGAGCATCTTGTCAATGTAATGCTCTTGACAAAAAGCATTACCTTTATTATGCTTTCTTACTTTAATTCCAAGAATAGTATCTACTTCTTCAAGATATTTTGAAAATGGAAGACAAATGTTGATTGATTGGGCTTGATTTAACTTAGGGATTCTTGTGAAATCCCTTATATTTGCTTAGATTGTATTGGATTGTGTTATCTTTTCTTTCTTAGCACTTTCTCTCTTATTTTCTTGGTAGCCAAACTCTCTCTCTCTCTCTCTCTCTCTCTCTCTTCTAGTTGAATATTAGGCTTGTATAGTTGGATTCTAGCTAAATCCTAGTTACATTGCTTTAGTTCCATTGTCTTTACTTTCCATCATTTTCTTGCATTTTTTTTGGCGCTGGTGTTACATGCACCAATCAGTGTACTAACTAGTGTATCAATTGATGATTTGGGGTCATAACTAGTGTTGGTACACTAGTTAGTACACTAATTGGTGCATATAGCATTATTTATTTATTTATTTTTTTGGAAGCCAAGCACGAGCTTTCCATTTGAAAATTGTTGAGATCTATTCTCTCAACCTATTGTTACATAGATTTGGGCATTTCATGCTCATTTCCATGATGTAGAGTGTAGATTTATTTTATTTTCTATGTTATATCTTCCTTTCTCTTATTAGTAGATTAGCATTTTTTTTAGATTTTGCCTTCTTTGTTGAAAATGGTCAAGTGTATTCTCTCAAACTTCCTTATTGCATGGATTTAGGCATCCCATGCTCATTTCCATGTTGTAGAGACTAGATTCTTTCTAGTTCTTATGCCTTGGTCTTTATTTTCTTGTTCAGTAACTTATTTCTCTTAGATTTTGGCTTGAATATACTCCTTTCATGTCATTTCTCAAAATTGAGGCATTTGCTTTGCCAAGTGCCTCTTTTCATACTCTTTTGAAGTATATTCATCCCAATATCTATCTTTTCCCCCTTCTCTTTTGTTTTTTCTTGAGTAAAATATACTTCATTTTATTGCTCTTAGCTTAGTTCTTAGAGAAATGTTGGAATCTACCCCACAAAGCCTCTATCCATGGATTTGGACTCTTACATGTTTATTTCGATGTATTAGGAGTAGGTTCCAATCATTCCCTCTTTTTTTTTTCTTTTCTTTTTTTTTCTTCTCATTTCTAGTATAGTTGTTATGATTGTTGATAGTAGTCAAGATTTATTTGCTTCAATTTCACATTTCATACTTTATGTCATTATTTTTCTCCTTGGTGAGATTTTGATTTGATTTCACGTGTAAGGAAGTAAACCTTGATCACCATTTGCTTTTCTTCGCTGCTATTTATTTTCTTTCCTTCTCTTATTTCACTTCCTTGTTTAGTCATTATCTATTTTATTTTCCTTCCCATACTTCTTTTTCTTTGTTTCATTATTTACTTTTCATATCCATGATTATGTAATTATTTGCATATGGTCCGGTTCATAGCATTTTGTCAGATATTATTACTATCTTGTTATATTACGTGTTGAGATCACTTTCATACTTAAGATGATTCACATAACATTCTAGTGACAACTGGACCAATAGGTTCATTTCATAAGTTTCGATTGCATTTTAGACTTTTCATATCTAGGATCATGTAGTGGCTCGGGTCAGTTTAACCCGACCCATTGTTGTTTTTGGTTAGGACATGGGGTTATGTCGAGTAACGTGGACCTTTTTGAGCAGTTTGGGCCTTGGGAGTGCCTTAGGTTGGCTGCTGGTACGGTTGGTCATGCCCGAGACCAGAGTGGTTACGCCAGCAATGAGTAGTGTTGGTGGTCGCATCCTCGAGGAAACACGACCAAGCTGCAACCAAAAGTGGCTCTCAAGTCCCTTGGCCTGGGCAGGAGTGCATTGCCTGCGATGGGTTGTGGTGACAGGCCGTAGTTATAGCAGTCGCGGCCGCGGTGCAAAAGGTCGCCCCCGCAATTAGTCATGCACGGTGATGGCGACCGCGGTTGTAGAGGTCGCACTCGTGACCTGTTTTGTCGCCATGGTTGTGACCACGGTGTGTCCTTCGCAATCGCAATGTGTCTGCCTATAAAAGTCTCAAAAATTTCAAAATATATATTTTCTTGATCCTATCTTCCTCATCTCTCTCTCCGTCGGCCATTTCTGACCTTTAAGCTGTTTGAGCTTGGGTTTCATCTACTTTTACCTGTTCCATATACCAAAACGTAGAGCTCGGCGAGAGCTTCTATTTAACCTGAGCGGATCGTCTTTTCATCGTCGACAAATTTTTCTAGCTTATCTCCTCTTTGCTTTAAGAGGTAGGGTCTATTTCCTTAACTCAATATCAGTTCGGCGTTGTATTTGTGACGTATTTTGATATATAGATTTGTGGTTATTTGGTTGATTTTGAAATTGTGATTTGGGGTTAAGGGTTTGTTCCAAATTGGGGGTCGTTTGGTTATGATTTTGCTACTAAATCTATTTTTGGTATACAAAATTGCATATCGATTTCCAAAAGTAGAAAGCCCCAATTTGTTAAAAGCCCTAAATGATATTGTTTTTGGGATTTGGGTTGATTTTGGAAAATGGTTTGGTTGGAAAGAGATGGAAAGAAAATGTTTGTGGGATTTTGAAAACGACAAGTATTATTACTCCTTTGGGGAAAACTCTTGAGTTGTTAGGAAATATACGGGTTTGGAAATTGGTTTTTGAAGTTGTTAGATTGTATATCTATATTGTTATCTTCCAATTATTGTATTAGAGATAACTATTTTGGCTATCAGTGGATGATAGCATTGCGTGCGTTAGAAATTGCATATGAATTAGACATACTGGAATGTTTATAAAATCATACATATCATGGGGCACATCATGTATTTTGGAATGGATTTTAGAACCTGAACTGTATGTTTTTGAAAAGGTTGTTTGCGTATTCTCGTTTTATGTTTTGAGAACATTTATATCTTTTTGGAAAATATTATTTTTGGAACATATGTAATGTGTAATTAAAAAGGGTAAATAAAATGATAAAGCTGTAAGGGGTTGTTAGAGCAGAATTAAGTTGGCTTGTGTGTCCTCGGTGTAAGACTGGAAACCCGTGCGGTAGGTGTCGATTCCATCCGGATAATCCTGGTAAAATGACATAGTCACTTGTATACCACACTATTATGAACACTAGCCTTGGAGATTTACCTATTTTATGTTAGGGAAAATATGTGATTCCCAACAAGTAAATCAATCAATGGGAATAAAAACTAATGCGGAAAAATTAAATCAAAAGCAACACAAGAATTTTTACGTGGTTCCCTCAATGTGAGGTACGTCCACGGGATCGAAATCTGATTCCACTATCAACCAAAAGGTTTCCAAACGATTACAAACGAGACACGAATGGTCTCACAAACCACCCTTAGGTGAATTCCAAATAATCACAAATAAACAAGAGGAAAAACCTCACCAAATAGATAAACCAAAATCTTCAGAACTAGAGTTGTAGAAGACCCAAAATAAACCCAAATCAACTTCACCAAAGCACCCAAACAAAGATGCACAAAATCAATTTGTTGCTGCTCCACAAAGCAATATACCCGAAGCACTCCACCGAATTAATTGATTTCACATTGCTCTGTAGCCGCCGCATGTACTTTTGTGAAGAACAAACAATATATATATATTATTATAATTATATGTTGTGAATCTTGGGTTTTGTTTTATCAAAACCCTAATTGTATCCAAATTGAATTGGGTCTCCACAAAATTAGATATAATATAAAAATATATTATACCTAAACCAAACCAAATTAAAACTCTTTTAGTAAACCAATTGGTCCCACACTCCAATAAGGAGGTATACCCAACAATTCTCCCCCTACCGACTTAGGTGGAGAAATCAACCATACCCGCCAAAGTTCGACACTTTAAATTTTGTCCCTCGACAAAGTCTTTGTCAACATATCTGAAATATTATCATTTGTGTGAACATTTTCGAGTTGTAACAATTTCGAATCTAACACATCACGAATCCAATGGTATCTCACATCAATGTGTTTCGATCTCGAATGAAAAATAGAATTTTTACTCAAGTGAATAGCACTTTGACTATCACAATAAAGCACATACTTTTCTTGCTTTAAACCCAACTCTTGCAAAAATTTCTCCAACCATAACTCTTCTTTGCAAGCTTCTATAATGGCAATAAATTCAGCTTCGGTAGTTGAGAGAGCAACACATTTTTGTAATTTAGATTGCCATGCCACAGCTCCCCCTGCAAAAGTCATCAAATACCCCGAAGTAAATTTCCTAGAATCAACATCACTGGCCATGTCAGAATCCGTGAACCCATCAAGTATCGGCTTACCATCTCTAAAACATAAACACACCTTCGAAGTCCCTCGAAGATACCTTAGAATCTATTTTACCGCTGCCCAATGTTCTTTACCTGGATTAGAGAGAAAACGACTCACCACACCAACTGCGTGAGCAATATCCAGCCTTGTACAAACCATGACATACATCAAAGAACCAACTGCTGAAGCATAAGGAACTTTCAACATCTCTTCTTTGTCTTTCTTACTTGTAGGACATTTATTCGAACTAAGCTTGAAGTGACCCGGAAGTGGACAACCAACCGACTTTGCTTTATTCATGTTAAACCTCTCAAGAACTTTCTCAATGTAGCTTTCTTGAGATAACCAAATCATCCCCTCTTTGCGATCACGAACAATTTTCATACCAAGTATTTGCTTTGCCGGTCCCAAATCTTTCATAGCAAAAGATTTACTCAACTCTAACTTCAACTTGTTAATCATGGTAGAATCTTGACCCACAATTAACATGTCATCAACATAAAGCAAAAGAATAATAAATTTACCATCCAGAAAATTTTTCATAAACACACAATGGTCCGAAGTGGTTTTAGAAAAACCATTATTCATCATGAAAGAGTCAAATTTTTTGTACCATTGCCGCAGGGCTTGCTTGAGGCCATACAAACTTTTCTTCAATTTGCAAACAAATTTCTCTTTCCCTTTCTCTACAAAACCTTCTGGTTGCTCCATGTAAATTTCTTCTTCAAGATCACCGTGAAGAAATGCGATCTTCACATCAAGTTGTTCAACTTCAAGGTTCATACTTGCAGCCATGCCAAGTGCAACCCGAATAGAAGACATCTTCACAACCGGCGAGAAAATCTCATCAAAATCAATACCTTTCTTTTGCCCAAAGCCTTTCACAACAAGACGTGCTTTGTACCTCAGATTCTTACTATCATTCTTCTAAATGAAAACCCACTTTTTTTTCAGAATTTTCCTCCCCTTAGGCAATTTCACTAAATCATAGGTGTGATTTTCAAGTAAGGAGTTCATCTCCTCTTCTATGGCCTTTTTCCAATCACTTTTCTTTGCATGCTCACTTGCTTCTTGGTAGCTCTCAGGCTCTCCTTGATCAGAAATCAACACAAATTCATTGGGAGGATACTTTCTTAAGGTTGTCGGTCCCTTGTAGATTTTCTTAACTCAAGTTGTGGTGGCGGTTCTTGAGTTGGATGCTCTTCCTCAATTTCTGGCTCAACTTCATTAGGATTAGCATCATCCTTCACATCTTCAATAGGTGGCTGCACATCTCCCCCATTTTCATCATCAACTGAAGATGAAGGAGATGGATCTATGTCAATGAGATCACTAGTTTTTGGCTCCGGTTGATCACCTTTGCCAAAGTCTTCAATTGTTTGGTCTTCAAGAAACACAACATCACGACTTCGAATGACTTTCTTGTTGACCGGATCCCACAATCTATACCCAAATTCATCACGCCCATAGCCAAGAAAAATACATTGTCTTGACTTACTATCAAGCTTGGACCTCTCATCCTTTGGAATGTGAACAAAAGCTCGGCAACCAAACACTCTCAAGTGTTCATAAGACACATCTTTACCGGTCCAAACTCTTTCAGGAACATCACCATTCAAAGGATATGAAGGAGACAAATTGATCACGTCAACCGTTGTCTTCATTGCCTCACCCCAAAAAGATCTTGGCAATTTAGCTTGTGAAAGCAAACACCTTGTTCTTTCCACAATGGTGCAGTTCATTCTCTCGGCAACGCCATTTTGTTGAGGAGTCTTCTCAACTGTTTTTTGGTGCCGAATACCTTGGCTACGACAATACTCATCAAATGGCCCAATGTATTCACCACCATTGTCTGATCGGATGCACTTCAATTTCTGCCCTGTTTCTCTTTCAACCATGGCCTGAAAATGCTTAAATACTTCTAGAACTTGATCTTTAGCTTTTAGTAGAAAAGCCCAAACTTTCCTTGAATAATCATCAATGAAAGTAACAAAATAAAGTGCACCATTATGTGTTCTAACTTTTAAAGGACCACAAACATCCAAACGAATCAACTCCAAAACTTTTTCTTTTCTAGAAGTAACATTTTTCTGAAAAGAAACTCTATGTTGTTTACCTGCCAAATGAACACAAGTTTTAAGATGTGTACCTTTCAAACCGGGTAGAAACTCTTTCTTGAACAAAACTTGTAGCCCCTTTTCACTCATGTGCCCAAGTCGCTTGTGCCACAATTCAGTAGAAGTATCATCTTCAAGTGTATTGACAACACCTTTACAAATTTTTCCTTACATCGAATAAAGTGTATGAGTCTTCTTGCACTTAGCCACCACCAAAGAACCCTTTGTGAGCTTCCATATTCCATCACCAAATTTGTTGTTAAAGCCTTCATCATCTAGCTTCCCAGTAGAGATCAAATTGAGGCGAATGTCGGGAACATGCCTCACATCTTTAAGCAACAACTTGCAGCCCAAATTTGTTTCCAAGCAAACATCACCCATGCCGATAATCTTGGACAAACCTTCATTACCCATTCGAACAGAGCCATAATATCCTTTGGTGTAGGTAGTGAAGAAATCAACTCGAGAAGTCACATGAAAAGAAGCACCAGAATTAATCACCCAATTGCTCTCTTGGCCCACAAAATTGATACAATCATCTTCACAAACGACCATGAGATCATCGCTAGTAACTGCCGTTGTGTCTTCTTGCTTCTTATCCACACTTTTTTCACGCCTTTTCTCCTTGTTCTTGAGCTTTCGGCATTCTCGCTTCATGTGCCCTTTCTCATGGCAATAATAGCATTCAATGTCTTTCTTTGAAAAAGAACCATCTTTTGATTTATCACGGCTTTGATCATGACCATGAGGAGTTTTACTCCTCCCTCTTGTTTTGCTTCGGCCTCTCACAACAAATGCTTCTGAATGAGAGGAACCCGCTGATTTTCTTCTAGTTTCTTTATTCAACAAGCTACTAGTGACTTGGCCCATTGTGACAACTCCATCGGGCGCCGAATTACTAACGGTCACAACCAAAGTCTCCCAACTTTCAGGCAAAGAACTAAGTAGCATCAAAGCCTGCAACTCATTATCAAAAATAATTTTCATAGAAGCAAGTTAGTTAACAATACTCTTTATTTCATTCAGATGTTCCGGAATAGGGCTGCCATCTTTATATTTTAAATTAACCAACTTACGAAACAGAAAGACTTTATTTGTGGCTGATTTCCTATCATAAAGGCCCTCTAATTTTTTTCATAAATCATGTGTCGAAGTTTCAGTAGCAACATGATAAAATACATTGTCATCAATCTATTGACGGATAAGACCAACGACTTTTCGATTAAGCCTATTCCATTCATCATCTTTCATACCCTCGGATTTGCCACTATCACCCTCAATGGGTCCATACAAATCTTTACAAAATAATAGGTCCTCTATTTTAGTTTTCCAAGTTACGCAATTGCTTCCATTGAAGCTAGACATACGACCCACATTCCCCTCCATTGATTTACACAAATAAATAAACCCAAATAAACCGTAAGCTCTGATACCAGTTGTTAGGGAAAATATGTGATTCCCTACAAGTAAATCAATCAATGGGAATAAAAACTAATGTGGAAAAATTAAATCAAAAGCAACACAAGAATTTTTACGTGGTTCCCTCAATATGAGGTACGTCCACGGGATCGAAATCTGATTCCACTATCAACCAAAAGGTTTCCAAACGATTACAAACGAGACACGAATGGTCTCACAAACCACCCTTAGGTGAATTCCAAATAATCACAAATAAACAAGAGGAAAGACCTCACCAAATAGATAAACCAAAATCTTCAGAATCAGAGTTGTAGAAGACCCAAAATAACAACCCAAATCAGCTTCACCAAAGCACCCAAACAAAGATGCACAAAATCAATTTGTTGCTGCTCCACAAAGCAATATACCCAAAGCACTCCACCGAATTAATTGATTTCACGTTGCTCTGTAGCCGCCGCATGTACTTTTGTGAAGAACAAACAATATATATATTAGATATAATATATATGTTGTGAATCTTGGGTTTTGTTTTATCAAAACCCTAGTTGTATCCAAATTGAATTGGGTCTCTACAAAATTAGATATAATATATAAAATATATTATACCTAAACCAAACCAAATTAAAACTCTTTTAGTAAACCAATTAGGTCCCACACTCCAATAAGGAGGTATACCCAACATTTTATTTATTATTGTTTTGAATTGAACAAGGATGTTTTGAAAACTATTTAGCAATGTATTTGTTGTTGTATAGCGATGTATTCACTTTTGGTTTAGTAATGTATTTGCTAGTTGGTATTGTGATATATCGAGCTTGTTTTGGAAATGAGTTTTATCAAACAAATGTTTTGATTTCAAAAAATGTTTTGAATAAATGAATGATTTTGATGCTTGAAACGAAAGGATTTTTGCTTAGAAATCAGATGGATTTTGAAAATGTACTAGGCACATTGTATATATGTATAGCATCCATGATCATTTATGCTAGTAAAACATATTTAGTTTTTGAAATATTTTCTATTGGGCTTTATGCTCACCCTACGTGGTTGAAAATGTTTTACAGGTGTGTTGCATGTACGGATGTGGAATGAGATGTTGGAGTTGTGATTGGAGTTGTGTAGGGCGGTTCCATTATCTATAAGCATTGGGCTATTTGTTTTATTTATTAGGTCGCGTGCCATTCTTGTAAGGGTTACACCCTTGTTTATGATATAAACCTTTGGGCACTTCAATTTGATATATAACATCTATTGTATGTTTTAGTTAAAGATCATCCATTCCACATAGGTGTGAATGTAGGGTGTACGAAATTAGATAAAACACATGTATTGTGTGACAATATAGTATCCATTTGCATATGAGATATTATTTTATTATTGTCGTTTTTTACTTATCGGTTTTGGATTTATTCATGTGGGCCGAACTCTGTAAATCTCGGGTGTGTTAGATCATGTGTATTTTCTGTCTTTCTAACTTATTTTGCACTTGGCTTGGAGTTACGGAGTACTAAGTGAGTTTCTTCATTTTCTTTTGTATCATTTATATGTTTTCTTCTTTACTACATCCAATATGCTATCAAGAGCTATTTGCTTATTTTAGATATCTTTGTGTTTGCTTATTGCACGGAGGGCATTTGCTTAAGTTGTGATTGTTTCGATCTCTTTGCATGAGTTATCTCCCTTTTTCTTGAAATTCTTATTTCAAAAACCTTTAAGTGCAAGAGATATGAACATTTCAAAATAAGTGCACTTTTTGTCTTTTTGGACTAAAAAGTTGAGGGAAAAAATATGGATGTTTGGGTTAACTTTTTGACTTTTCATGAAAAAATGTGTAATAAAAAATTGTAAAAATTGGTTTGTAGAGAAAAATTAGGATTGGGAGTTGTGCAGCCGTAACTGTTGACTTTTGGTGAATAGTGTTAACTTTTTAACTTTTTGAGTAACTTTTTGGTTTTTTGACTTTTTTTACATACCCCAAACTTGGCCTTAGTCTATATGTCTATTTGCTCCACCTAGTAAAATTAGCATTAATAATTAGGTTATATGAACATAGTTTGGTAATGATTATTATATCAAGAATTAGTAAAGGTCGATATTTGATCAGGTGAGTTAGGGGTGATCAATTCACTACCTTCCCCCTGTCATACCTAAACTCCTGAACTAAACTTTCTAGTAGTTTTTCCAAAAAGATTGGGTGGTGACTCTTAGGGGTGCAACTTAAGTCGGCTCAAACTAAGCCCAGCCTGAATTTTTTTAAGGCTAGAGCAAAGTATTTTTGAATTTGATATGGGTTTGGGCAAAGATTCAAAAGTCCGAATTAAATTTAGACGGGTTTAAGCAAAGACATCAAACAACCCAACCAATCCGAAGCCCAAATTATGTATATATATACACATATATATATATATATATATATATATATATATTATAAATTATTAGTTGTAAGATGATATTAAAGTAATTTAAATCGTTAGATCATATTGAATATATATTATACATACAAGTAATACAAAATAAAATTTCAAATTTTCTTTTTCACTCGTAAATTGTAAAGACCACCATAGTGGCATCTCTTTTACATTATATGAATGATTTGTTTTGATATTATTAATGATTTTATAAAAAAAATGTAAATAGAGTACAATTTTAACAAATTAAATAACTTAGTTGCATTATATATAATAATAAATAAATAAATTAAAATTTATGTAATTCGGACAATTTAGATTTAGGTCGGGTCGGGCTTGGACAAACAACTTTGGGTTACAATTCAGGCTTAGGTAGGCTTGGATAACTCTCAACACAACTTGGGTTGGGCTTAAACAACCTCTCAACCCGTCTGAACTCGTCCGAGTTGCGCCACTCCAAGTCTAGTAATATGGTCTCTATTTGGCATTTTGATCGATTAGCAAATTTTTTGCGAATTGTCAGATTTAGACCCTCACTCGTTTCACACTGCATGTTGTGAACAAGACAAGAGGTAAACTATCAAGCGCACTGGATATCTTCTGAGAGATCCCACACTCCCTCGTAGTTCCTAGCTTGAAGTCGCTCACGGGCTAGTTATTCGTTGTAGTTATATTTTCAGTTAAAATTAACCCAACTGATTTATAAAAATCAAACTTACTGCAAAGATTTTAATATGATATTTTAAAAAACTTCAATCTACTTATTTGTAAGAATATATTATTTTGAGTCTTCCCATCAATACATTTTTCCAAAGAAAATATAGTATAACAAGCAGTTCGTGGATGCTTTCGAATATTAAAAAAAAAAGAAAATAAATAAATAAAAGAAGCAGTTCATGGATGAGGAGAGTGAAATATGAAATTAAAAAAAAAAAAAAAAAAAAGACTGGAGAGAATCTCATAGAGAAAAATGACCCTTTTGGTCCACTCACCAATGTAATGGTCAGTTTGACAAAAATATGAAAGGTGAATTAAAGATTTGTAACTGATGGGCTTTATTTTGAGTTTTACAACTAGTAAGTGTATATATATTAACGGCTCGCCCATATAATGTATGTGTAATTTAAGTAAGTAAAAATAAAAATAAATGATAAAAAAATTAATATTACAATATGTATTTTAAGTGGTAAGAGTTTTTTTTTCTTAAATTCAAAGTTAAGGTTTTGAGTTTTGTGTACTTTTTTATATAATTTTTTTTATTTTAAATAGAGAAATGTGAATTTAAAAACTCTTTGGTTATACCTTATGTTTGGTTATTTATTTATTTTTTTTTTTAGGTATTATTAAAAATAATTTAGTTATGACATCTATGGTAATTAACCCTACAAATGTCATAATTTATTTTTAATATATATATATATATATATATTTATTTATAATGACATCTCAATTGGAGGGAGTTGACGGGCATTCTAGGTCAATCGTGAGTTTAACATGTAAGGTTCATCAAACAAATTCATATAAATAATCAAGTTAATCGAATAACTATAATTACATGATTAAATTATAGTTGTCTTAAAAAAAAAAAAAAAAAAAAGGCTATCAATTTTTAAAATATGCTTTTCATCTACCATTTTTTTTTCTAAACAAATCTAATATAATCACGTGATTATAATTGTTCGATCAAAGATTTTATAAATTAAATGATTCAAATTATCGTGTAAGAATAGTACACCAAACCTAACAAATACTCTCCAATTAAAATGGCCCACTAAAAGGACTCTTGACGCGATTTTTAAAACCTTGCCTTCCCACAGATCACATTTAGCCCAGGTTTGGTAAACATTTTGGGCTAAATAATCATATATGGACAAAAAAAAGTCAAAAAATAAAAAAGTCAATAAAAAAGTTTGTCATTCCAAAGTTAAAATACCAAACAAGAAAATCAAACAAACAAAAAAGTTCCAAGCTAAAAAAAGTCAAAAAAATCAAAAACTCAACTAAAAAAGTCATTGCCAAACGAACCCTTAATAGTCAATGTTAGACACTGATTGGTGTTGGTAAGGACATAACAAAGAAAGAAAAAATATATATATAAAAATTTTATGTAAAGTGGTGGAACTGAAATTTGTATATATTTATTTCAAATGAAAAGAGCCCTCAAAGCAACTTATTATTTTAAAAATAATATTGTCACAATATTTTGAAAGAATTTGTTATATAAAATTCATGTTTCAAAATTGTTTTCGAGAAAAGAATGGTGCTAGATAGAATTAAATGCAACTTTGTAATGAAAATGTGTTGAAAACATTCCAACAAAATCCTCACCTCCAATGGGATTATGCAAATTTCATTTCATAACGTAAGGCATGAAATCAATGATGGGGTCAAAAGTAAACAATAAAGACATCTAAATCATCAGTTTTATACTTATTATTATATCTATTCTATTATAATTATGTGAACACCTGAGTTGGTGTCAAAAAAAAAATATTTTAGTATTTTAATTCCCAAAATAACCTCACAAGAATTACATAATTTCACATGTATTTAATTTTTTAATCAGTTATAAAAATGTTACAATACCTCCTAAATTTATAAGTGTCTTGTTTCAGGTAACATCAATAATAGAGATTGACAATGCAGTTTGTTCCAGTGGATGGATCGGACTTGTCAAAGCTCCTCAGGCCCACGTAGAAATGGTCTAGCCCACCGAGTCACCTGCAAACAAGTTCAACGGGGAACGGGGTAGTCCCCCTGTGAACCCTCCGACGAGCAAGTTAGAAAGAGGAGTAGAATGTAGAGAGAGAGATTGGAGATAGAAAAGCTTAACCTTCTTCTTGTCTTCAACGTTTGCTTATATCCTTTGGTAATCATTTCGCTGTCCCTTCCGACCTGCCCTCCTCGCCGAAAGTCTATGCTGTAGCTTACCTTGTGCAGGGTAAGGGGGTCCTGTTCCGACGGGGAGGTGTTGTCGTAATAAATGCTGTGATGGGCTGCATTAATGGTGATGTGCAGTGGCAATAACTTTGCAGATCTTTGTCTGCTGATGTGGCTCGTCTTTCACCTGCCATGTGTTTGAATATCATTGGCTCTTTATGCCATGTTGGATTCCAGCTGTTCTGGACCTCACCAGCTGGGTTATGTAATGGGCTCTAGGCGATGGACTTGGGTTATTTATAGTGATTCATGGCCTTTGTGGGCTTGTACACATCAGTAGTCCCCCATTCCTGAGTGCAGCTTTAGTCCAACGAAGGGAATAGTAATGAAGAAGGTGAGGGTGGTAGGGAGTGGTAGTATGGAGGTCGACCGGCGGGGGTGACCGAGCGGGTGAACCGACCGGGGGGTGGTCCGACCGTGCAGAGTGACCGAATGGAAGGGCCGACCGTGAATGTTGGCCGAGTGGGAAGGTCGACCACGAAGAGGGGCGACCATGGAGGTTGGCCGAGCGGGAAGGCCGACCGTGAAGAGGGCTGACCGCGAAGGGCCGGGCGGGAGGGCCGACCATGAGGAGGGCTGACTGCGAAGGGTGAGGTGGAGAGGCGTGGGGCTCAAGAGGCGGCGTGTCACGTGGTGATTTGAAGGGGAAAAGACAGGGTAAGGGGAAGAGACAGTGAATCGTGGTCGTACACGTGGCAACATCCCGTGGGGGGGGAAGATTAGGCGTTGGATCAGAAATGAAACGTTAGGTCATTATGGGTGTTGAAAAGACAGTTTTGGCGGATGATTTTGAAAAGTTGTCAAACTGGCGAAAATTAATTGGGATCCTTGGAATACGGGCAAACCGTGGGCTTTTGGCATTATTCGATTCACCTACTCGTTTACGAAAAATCAAAATATTCCAAGTGTGAATTCCTTTATTGCTTACGATACACCTCTGCAACACTTTTTCAATTTCCTTGCACCTGCCTCCGAAGTGATTCGCAGACATACTATAGAAATGGCCTAAGAAGAAACTGCGACTGTCAGGGTAGATCCACTGGGTGATGATGATGTAGTAGAGTTAGCGCAGCAATACAGGATGGAGAAAGTGGGGGAGTCGGTCGCACGATCCCATGGTTCCACCATGATAGCAGCTCTAAAGCCAATCAACCAGGCAGAACCTGATCACTGGCATACAAAGACAGATAAATCAACGGTTACTGCAGCGGATTTGGAGCCTATCTGCGTAAAATACTAGGTGCCTGCCGAAATAGAGTTATCGTTGCCGATGTCGATGGAGAGGCCATCCGATGCCAGGCCAGGGCAGTTTGCCCTCTACGAGGAGGCATTGAAAGGAGGACTGAGGCTGCCCCTGTCGCAGGTGGTAGTAGATGTCCTAAATCGTTTGGAGGTGGCGCCGGGCCAACTAATGCCCAATTCGTGGAAGATCTTGCTGTCCTGTGCAAGTGCCTGGCCGAAGGCGAACGAAGGGGCGACCATGACAGTGGACGAATTCTTCGCATGCTACAAGGCCTCAAGGCAGCAAGAGACTTGGGTCACTCTGCAGGCAGCAACAAGGAAAGGGCTGGCGGCGGGGCTGCCGTCGTCGATCAAGGGGTGGAGACCACGGTGGTTCTATGTGTCTGCCAGTGGAGGAGTTGGAGTGCGCACCATTTGGAAGGTGCCCACCAAGTCGATGGAGCCAAAGCTCGGAGCAGCAACAGAAGAGAGAGTGAAGAGGGTAAAGGAGTGGAGGGAGAAAGAAGGGGCCAAATGGGACGAGCTCGTTCAGCCGTCTGCATTGTTTAAGTTATGGTTGGGTCCACAGCCGAGCGGTGGGGACCTCGACCGAGCGGAGTTGGAGGCAAGGAGGAAGGCTCAAGAGGCGGAGGATCAGACCATCCTTGCGAAAGCCCAAAAATTCAAAGAGTCCCAGACCGACCGATCGCCAAAATCGGTTGCAAGGGAGAGGATTCGACCTCGCCCCAAACCCTTGGGGGAGAAAGACTTAGGCGAATTTGTGCCACGACCGCCCCCAATAGACCCTTTGAAGGAGAGGTCTTTGAAGGAGATGGAGGTGTTGGGCGTGGGGAAGAAGAAGAAAAGAGTGAGGCGGAGTGAAGAAGGGCCTGCCCAGAAGAGGAGGAAGGAAGCGAGGGTAGAGGAGACCAGTATGGCGAAGGAGGTAGAGGGGGGGGAAGTGGAGGAGACCCCAGGAAAAGTAATTGCCCCAGAAGTGGTGGACATCGCCTTAGAGGGCATGGAAGTGGTTCCAGTAGTGGCGGCGATCGCCGTAGGGGTCGCGAGGGCCGCCCCTGAAGTGCGAGCAGAGGATGGGGCAACTGGCCCTAGACCAAGGAGGGAAGAACAGCCCCAGGGGGGTCCTGCACCCCAAGGAGGGGGGGTCAGTCTGACTACAGCGATCTACCACGCTCATGCGGTGGCGGGGCGGCTGGAGGGAGAAGAAGGCCCAACCAGGGTAAGGGCAGACCGCCTGGTGGGGATTGTAGAAGAGGCAGCCTTGCGCTCAGCATCCAGATTCAACGAAGCTGAACTGCTGAGGGGGTTATGCTCCGCTCAAATAGAGGTAACCACCCTAGCAGGGGCTCTGCTGAGGAAGGCGGGGGCTGCAAAACTTAAGGCAGATGAGGCCAAGACTCAGCTTGCAAAGTTGAAGAAGGAGAGTGCAAGTTGGGAGACTGCCCACGCTGATCTGCAAGCGGTCAAGGTGGAGCTGGAGGACACACGCCGCCAGGTTGTGTCGCTCGAGTTCCAACTGGCTGGCGAGCAGAAGAGACTGGATGAGGCCCAAAAAGCCTGCGCAGTCACAGTCGAACGACATGAAGAGGTAATGAGTGGCAATGAAGAGCTGGTCAGGCAGAAAGATGAGGCAGATGTGAAGATTGCCGACCTGAAGAAGGAGCTGGAGGGTGAACGTGCCAAGGCAGTGGAGAAGAGGGGGAGACTTCAGAAGGAGTTGGCAGCAGAGAGAGCCAAGGCGACGGCGGAAAAAGAGAGCCTGGAGGAGGAGTTGGGGGAAGAGAGGGCTAAGGCTGCATCTGAAAGGGCGACCCTGCAGAAGGAGCTGGACGAAGAGAGGGCGAAGGCAGCCTCTGAAAGGGCGGCTTACCCCGATCTGTGCGTCGCAGCAGTGGAGCAGTTCAAAGGGTCTGCTGAATTTCATATGGCAATTGATGCCGCGGTCGCCAGCAGCTTCGCTAGGCAAGAGTCTGGGGGGCGGGCCCATCGAGGACGATCGCTGGAGGCAGAGCTGAAGCAGAAGTTATTGAGAGCTTCCAACAGTCAGACTTCTGCAAACACGAAATGGCTGAGTTCTGGGACAATGGCTGGAAGATGTTCAAACGTAGAGCTGAAGAACTGTTCCCAGACTTAGACCTTAGTAGTGTAACAATTGGTGAGGACGATGTGGCCCAAACCCCCCTGGATGAGGGTATTGAGGAAGAAGACCTCGTCTCCAGTGAGGAGGAATAAATGGAGTGGAGAAGTTTGTACTTAAGAGTTTTTTTTTTTTTTTTTTGAATTGCTGTAATGAACTTATGTACAAAGTTGTGGATAAATAAAATTTCAGTTGTGTTTGGCATTTGACTGTTTTTGTTTGTGCGTCCGAAATGGATGAAAACTTGTGATTAAAAACTTGTGATAAACTTGAATTTAGGAATTCCTCAAGACAGAGTGGGATTGAAGTTGTAATAAAAACTGAGTGCAGAGTAAAGTTATGGACTCCTTAATGCAGAGTGAAATTGAACTTGTAATAAAAACTCAATGCAGAGTAAAGTTAGGAACTCCTCAATGCAGAGTGAAATTGAACTTGTAATAAAAACTCAATGTAGAGTAAAGTTAGGAACTCCTCAATGCAGAGTGACACTTAAAATGTAATAAATTTATAAGTTTGTGTTTGCCACATTGCTGAAGGAGATTATTGGTTTATTGGAGTAGGGCTTGGCTTGTAAGGAAACAGGTTGACTAGTAAGAGTTTGATTGAGAAGAAAATAACCTGACTTGTAAAGAAAACGTGTAACAACGTCTTTGGAATTTGACTAAGCAAAGGGTGGTGTAAAGACTTGGACCTGGAATTGTGACTAAGTGTGTCTACTAATTCCACAAGCTTGAAGTTTGCATAGATGGCTTTGACCGAGTCCTGCACGCGTGCTCAGTTGGGGCTAAGCTATGATTCACTGTCGTTGTAAGTAATTTACTCTGAACCTGAAATTGTGGTGCTCGGTCTGGCGAAGACTTGTTATGCTTAGGCTGGTTGAGGCTGGGTCTAACCGAGTGCTTCATGCTCAGTCCGGATGAGGCTTTTAGTGCTCAGTCTGGCTGAGGTGTTTCGTGGTCAGTCTGGCTGAAGCTTTTAATGCTCAGTCTGACTGAGGCTTTTTGTGCTCAGTCTAGCTGAGGCTTTTGGCGGTCGGTCTGGCCGAGGCTTGCGGTGCTTAGTCTGGCTGAGGCTTTTCATGCTCAGTCTGGCTGAGGCTTTTAGTGCTCAGTCTGGCTGAGGCTCACAATGCTCAGTCTGGCTGAGGCTTTTGATGCTCAGTGTGGCTGAGGCTTTTGATGCTCAGTGTGGCTGAGGCTTTTCGTGCTCAGTTTGGCTGAGGCTTTTAGTGCTCAGTCTGGCTGAGGCTTGCGGTGCTCAGTCTGGCTGAGGCTTTTAGTGCTCAGTTTGGCTGAGGCTTGCGATGCTCAGTCTAGTTGAGGCTTTTGGCGGTCGGTCTGGCCGAGGCTTGCGGTGCTCAGTCTGGCTGAGGCTTTTCGTGCTCAGTCTGGCTGAGGCTCGCAGTACTCAGTCTGGCTGAGGCTTTTGATGCTCAGTCTGGCTGAGGCCTTTTATAAGTGCTATAGATAAAAGTGTTATTGAGACAACGCACAGATAGCTGAGATATAAAATGGTTGTCATGGACAGTGTAGTCCGATCGATCAAAATTTATATTATGCATCAAAAAGAAAATACAACAACTGAGCAATACAAAAGTAAGAATTCATTGATAGTAGCGCTTCAAGTGTTCAGCGTTCCAGGGGTGGGGGAGGTCTCGACCTTCCATGTCCTGAAGTCGGTAAGTGCCCGGACGTGGTCGGGCTTTCACAACGTAAGGTCCCTCCCATTTGGCCGCCAGTTTACCCTCAGTCGTATTTTTGGTGGCAAGAGTTGCTTCTCTCAAGACAAGGTCCCCTACAGCGAACTCCCTTGGTCGGACTTTGCGGTTGTAGTGTGCTCGCATTTTCTGTTGGTATGAGGCCAATCTGACAGCAGTGGTTTCTCTGAGCTCTTCAATTAGGTCCAGGTCTGCCCGATGGAGCTCTTCGGCTAGTGCTGGATCCGGATGTAAAACCCTGGGAGAAGGCAGACCGACTTCCACCGGAATAACCGCGTCAGCGCCGTATGTTAAGCGGAAAGGGGTTTCCCCAGTGGGAGTCCGAGCTGTAGTTCGGTAAGCCCAGAGTACATTCGGTAGTTCCTCAGCCCAAAGTCCCTTAGCAGCTTCTAGCTTAGTTTTGATGATCTTCAGAAGAGAACGGTTGGTGACCTCAACTTGGCCATTGGCTTGGGGATGACCAGGGGAAGAGAAACATGGTTGAATTTGGAGGTCTGCACAGAACTTCCTGTACTTGGCGTTGTCGAATTGTTTGCCGTTGTCAGAGATGATGGCCTGAGGGATGCCAAACCTGCAAACGATCGATTGCCAGATAAACTTGGTTGTGTTCCGCTCGGTAATGGTGGCAAGGGGTTCTGCCTCTACCCACTTGGTGAAGTAATCAATGGCGACAATCGCAAACTTGGTCTGGCCTCGGCCAGTGGGAAGTGGACCGACCAAGTCGATTCCCCATTTGGCGAATGGATAGGGACTGCAAAGTGTGATCAACTCTGTAGGAGGAGCATGGGGGATGTTGGCAAAACGTTGACACTTATCACATTTGAGCACGAAATCTGTCACATCTTGATTAAGAGTTGGCCAGAAATAACCAGTACGGAGTATTTTGTGGGCTAGAGACCTGCCGCCGAATGATTACCACAAACTCCCTCATGGATTTCCCGCATTACATAGGTTGCTTGAGCCGAATTGAGGCATCGCAGATACGGGCATGAGAAGCCACGTTTGTACAAGATGCCACTGACGAGGATGTAATTGGACGACCGGGCCCTGACTTTGGCGGCTTGCTGTTGGTCGTCTGGAAGTTCCCCCGTTGTCAGAAATAGAAAGATGTCCGACGCCCAAGGGATGGGCTCGTTTTGGAGGAACTGTACTTCTTGCTGATCGGGGGAAATGGCAGGGTGGGACAGGTATTCGAGGCGGACACCGCGGCTGAGGTCGGACTGGTCTGCGGAAGCCAACTGAGCCATCTCGTCTGCCTTGGAGTTTTTCTGCTCGAGGAATGTGCTTGATGTGGAAGGTATTGAAGAGGCGAACAAGGGGAAGTGCAATGTCCCTGTAAGCCCGCATTGTGTCCTCCTTGGCATCGAATTCCCCCGTGATTTGTCCGACGATGAGCTGGAAGTTGCTCGAACACCCGGATGTGGTTGACACCAATATCCCTGGCTAGGCGAAGACCTATCAATGCCTCATATTCGGCCTCATTGTTACTGGCAGCAAACAAGAAACGGAGAGCACATTTGAAGTAACCGCCCTCAGGGGTGGTGAGGATGAGGCCAGCCCCACTGCCTTCCCTGCAGGATGATCTGTCGACGTTGAGAGTCCAAGAATGAGGGTCTTCTGGCTCGGTAGGGGTTGGTGGGGGTGGAGGGGCAGTGGTTGGGATAGGATTAGTAAATTCCAGGATGAAATCTGCGACAGCCTGTCTCTTAATTGCTGTTCGCGGCCGGTAGGTGATGTCAAACTGGCTGAGTTCCACTGACCACTGCATGAGTCTGCCAAAGAGTTCTGGTTGCTGCATGACTTCTTCAAGGGTTGGTCGGTGAGGACTACTATGGAATGGGCTTGGAAGTAAGGACGGAGCCGTCTGGAGGCGGTGACCAATGCCAAGGACAATTTTTCTAACAGTGGATAATTCTGCTCCGCTCCCCTGAGAGCTCGACTGATGTAGTAGACCGGCCGTTGGACAGAGTCGTCTTCCCTGATAAGAGCCGCACTGACTGCGGTGCTTGACACGGCTAAATAGAGGAAGAGGGGCTCGCCCGTGATTGCCTGTGAAAGGAGGGGGGGATTGGCCATGCACTGCTTCAACTGCTGAAAAGCCTCTTCGGATTCAGTTGTCCATTCAAAAGTTTGCCGGAGGACTTTGAAGAATGGTAGGCACTTGTCTGTTGCGCGGGAAATGAAGCGGTTGAGGGCTGCAACTCGGCCAGTGAGCCTTTGAACCTCCTTAATCGTTCTGGGTGACTGCATCTCAATCAAGGCCTTGATCTTTTCGGGGTTAGCTTCAATGCCGCTTGGCTGACCATAAAACCCAAAAACTTTCCAGATCCTACGCCGAAGGCGCACTTCTCTGGGTTGAGCTTCATTTGGTACTTGCGTAGGGTGGCGAAGTCTCTCGCAGGTCGGTCAGTCAGATGATCAGTGGAGAGTTTGCTCTTGACTAGCATGTCGTCGACATATACTTCTATATTCGACCTATCTGATGATGGAAAATGGCGTTGACCAACGTTGGTAGGTGGCCCCAGCATTCTTTAGTCCGAATGGCACACGGTAGTGGTAAGTACCTCGGTCGGTAATGAAGGAGGTATGTTCCCGGTCGGACGGGTGCATCAGGATTTGGTTGTACCCAGAGAAAGCATCCATGAAGCTGAGCATCTAATGACCGGTCGTGGCGTCGACCAGCAGATCTATGCAGGGAAGAGGATAGCTGTCTTTGGGGCAAGCTCGGTTCACGTCAGAGTAATCAACGCAAGAGTCGCCATTTGCCATTATTCTTGCGGACTAGGACCACGTTTGACAGCCATTTAGGGTAGTCCACGTTTGTGATGAATTGGGCCTCAAGGAGCTTATCGACCTCTGCTGCAATAAGAGTATTGCGCTCCGGATGGAAGATGCGCTGTTCTGGCGGTAGGGTCGGAAATGGGGTTCGATGCTGAGGCGATGGGTTATGAAGGAGGGGTCAATACCCGGCATGTCTGAATGGGTCCAGGCAAATACATCATTGTGCTGGTAGGAGGGCAGTAAGGTCGGCCTTGGCTTGGGGAGATAGTTGGCTGATTTTGGCAGTTTTGGTTGGGTTGGTGGGGTCGATGGGAACCTCAACGAGCTCCTCCACAGGTTCTCCTCTGACCAGCTCGTCCTCATCTCGGACGTCAAGTCTTCGATGATCATTGCCTCCTTCAGCTTGACTTCTTTGAGTGAGGCAACATAACACTCCCTGGCCACGGTCTGCTCTCCTCTGACTGTTCCGACCCCGAGATCGGTGGGAAACTTGATGGCAAGGTGATAGGTGGATGTGATGGCTTGGAAGGCATTTAGGGCAGTGCGGCCAAGGATGATGTTGTAGGCAGATGGGCAGTCGACCACAAGGAAGGTGAGCAACTTCGTGGTCTGCCGTGGGTATTCGCCGATCGTGATAGGGAGATCGATGGAACCGATGGAGGTACACGGTCGCCAGTGAAACCGACCAGAGGGGTTTGGAGAGGAGACAAACTTTCTTCCCCAATCTTGAGCTGGCGGAAGCAATTGAGGAAGATGATGTCTGAAGAGCTGCCGTTGTCGATGAGAACTCGTCTGACCTTGTAGTTAGAGGGATGGCAGAGATGACAAGGGGGTCATCATGTAGGTAACGATGCCTGTACAGTCGGTGTCCGTGAAGGTGATAGGTTCGGTCCACTGTTTCGGCTGTTTAGAGGGTCGGTCCACCGTTGCACTGCTTTGTCTGAGCCCTGCCTTATTTTTCTGAGTTCTGCCTTCTGAGCTGAGCGGGATGGTCCCCCACAAGCAAGGCCGCCTAAAATAACTCTGATCTCTCCAACTGGTGGAGGGGGATTACTGGTGGTCGAAACTGTTGCGGAGGGCGATCATGGCCTTGGTTAGGTGGGGCTGGCTGCCGGGGTGGGGTGCGCCGGCGATTGTTTCTGAGGGGCTCGGTTCTTTGCCTCTACTGAGGGCAGGGTGTCCGTGAACCGGCTAAGACGTCCCTGACGTATGAAGGTCTCGATTGATCTTTGAGGTTAATGCACTCGTCAGTGTTATGGCCATGGTCCTGGTGGAAACGGCAATATTTGGACTGATCTTTCTGATTGGAAGGGGTTCGTGAAGGCAGAGGCCATTTGAGGGGGTAATCCCGTTGGATCTGATTGAGGACGTGTTCCATGGGAGAATTAAGGGGTGTGTACCGCTCGAACCAACCGGGCGGTCGAGCGGGTGCCGACCGGTCAGCTCGGGGGGGTCAGTCGTTATAGTGGGGTGTTTGGCTATTATACTGGGCGTTCCTGGGTTCTGAGTCTTTTCTCTTGTCTCTAGGGGTCGGGTTTTTAGTTATTGGATCTACCGAGCGGCCAGTGAATCTTCAGCATTCATGTATTTTTGGGCTTTGGAGAGTAGGGCTGCCATGGAGGTCGGGGGGTTTTTAGAGAGGAAGAAAAGGAAATCGGACGACCGCAGACCGGCCATGAAAGCCGTAAGGATGACCTTGTCGTCGTTTTCCGCTACTTGCAGCTTCGGTGTTGAAGCGGGTAACGAAGCTGCGCAGCGATTCCCCCTCAGTCTGACGAATGTTGAGGAGTTGGGTGGCCGGGCGTCGCTGGCGCTGGGCTCCAATAAAATGGCTCAGGAAAGAGTCACTGAGGTGCTGAAAAGTGGAGACGGAGTCTGCGGTAACTGGCTGAACCACAGAGAACTGACCCCTTCAGTGTCACGGGGAAAGCTCGACACATGATCTCGTCAGGGAAAGCATGGAGGATCATGAGGGTTCGGTAGGTCTCCAGATGGTCGACTGGATCCGTCGTACCGTCAAAAGAATCAATGGTGGGCATCTTGAACTTAGCGGGCAGAGGTTTGTCCCGGATGGAAGCAACAAATGGTGAATTTGCCGTGGTAGAGGGTTTATGCTGGATGTTCTACATGACCCCTTGAAGTTGGAGCTTCATGGCTTCGAAGTTCAGCATCCCAGAGGGGAACGTTGTCACCCCCGGAGGGAAACAGGGGCTGGACGCTGCTGGCTTCCCCTTTAGGGGCTGGTGCTATGACCGATAGATGTGGGGGTGGAGGAGGTGGATTTATATGTGGGGGAGGAGGTTGCAAACCTTCCAAGTTAGGTGGATAGGGTTGCGGGACAGTATCGCCCGGGGCTCGTTCTTGGTTGGGTGGAATATCTGGAGGTGGTGGAGGAGGCATGGGGAGGTTTCTTTGGAGTAAAGCATTGATCAGGGCCTGGTTTTGCTCGGCCATACGGTTAATGCTGTTGGTAAGCTCGATGAAATACTGTGGTGGGTTGTTTGGATTGGGAGGGTCGGTTTGATGATCGGCAGCATTATGGTGAGAAGCCATGGATCTAGTCGTGACCATACACTTTGATGGGTGAGAGGAAAAGGCTACTGGGACAGGGTCTCCGGCGACAATGAACACAACTGGCGCACGGATAAACCAAGTTCCCACAGACGGCGCCAACTGATAATGCAGTTTGTTCCAGTGGATGGATCGAACTTGTCCAAGCTCCTCAGGCCCACGTAGAAATGGTCTAGCACACCGAGTCACCTGCAAACAAGTTCAACGGGGAACGGGGTAGTCCCCCTATGAACCCTCCGACGAGCAAGTTAGAAAGAGGAGTAGAATATAGAGAGAGAGATTGGAGATAGAAAAGCTTAACCTTCTTCTTGTCTTCAATGTTTGCTTATATCCTTTGGTAATCATTTCGCTGTCCCTTCCGACCTGCCCTCCTTGCCGAAAGTCTATGTTGTAGCTTACCTTGTGCAGGGTAAGGGGGTCCTGTTCCGACGGGGAGGTGTTGTCGTAATAAATGCTGTGATGGGCTGCATTAATGGTGATGTGCAGTGGCAATAACTTTGCAGATCTTTGTCTGCTGATGTGGCTCGTCCTTCTCCTGCCATGTGTCTGAATGTCATTGGCTCTTTATGCCATGTTGGATTCCAGCTGTTCTGGACCTCACCAGCTGGGTTATGTATTGGGCTCCAGGCGATGGGCTTGGGTTGTTTATAGTGATTCATGGCCTTTGTGGGCTTGTACACATCAGAGACCACTAAAAGTGGTGCTCTAAACTAGCATTAATGAGTTGGCATCTATTTAAAAAAAAAAAAAAAAGGCACAGTAGCACTGTGGCAGTCGGTGAGATCCACTGCCACATCATTAGTGATAGCACTAATTAGTGCTCTCACTCATTTTCTTTCATGTAACAGTTAGATCAAAACCTCCTATAACTAATAAAATTTAGATTCAAATCAAAATCTAGGACCTATAATAGTACACACATCGTATGTGCAGACACCACTAGTACTATTCTAAAGAGAAGGCTAAGCTTGGTGTTTATGCATCCTTGTTTAGTTTTTTTAAAAGTACTCCTATAGCAATTAGGTAGTAGTTATGCCCTAAATTTAGTATTTTGTTTTTATTCAATCTCGTAACTTTTGATTCGGATTTTAAATTCAATTATATAATTTATGAGCACTGATTGGCACCCCCAGTGGGGGTCGACCCCCAGTGACGTGGGGCACCCCCACTAGCCAGAAAACTATTTTTTTTTTTTTTTTTCTTCCAATCTCACAGTGCCACATGGCACTGGGGGGGGTGGTGGGGGTGATGAGTCACTGGGGTAGGAAGCATTTTTGATAATTTATAATGATCATATGTACATATATTGCGTGTACCAACATTTCTAGTCTAGTTATATGTTTGGCAAGGCCTGAACGTACAGGTCCTAAGTGCACTTTTATGCAATAAAAACAAAAAGTTTGTGAATGAAATAGGAAGTACTTATAACTTTTCATTTTTTATTTTATTTATTAATCCCTAGACAAAAATTGTTTGAAGAAAGTTTACTTACATAATAAGATCTTAATAAATCATTACAAGAGCTTAAAAAGTTGGAAAAAAAATCTGGTTTTTGTAGCTTCATGATTTAACAAAAGTTAATATACAACATGAAATATATACATACGAAAAAAGTTATAATACCAATACAAATTAATCTAAATGCAACAACGTATGACCTAAATATTATTCTTTTTGTATTTTTACTTACAAAATTACTAATTAAGCTTACATAATCGAGCTTATTTATTACGGTATCATTTTTAATGAATAACTTGATTAATTATAAAATTACTAATTAAACATTATTCTCTTTATTATTTTATATTTTGGGGGCCCTTGGCTTTCGTTTGTTTGTCCATTCAAGTGCGACTTACTAAGAAAATTTTAATTTTGAATATAGAATGAAAGTTAAAATTATTTTGAGACCTCAATTCTTATAACAAATATAAGTGGTTGTAACTGTCTGTTTTGTGTAATGTATAAATAAACAACATTGGTAGGTGGCCCGAAATTCAGTGGCTCGAATGGCTCAAAACTGTCAAAACGACGTCGTTTTTGTTTTGGCAGTTTCGAGCCATTTGAGCCACTGATTTTGTGACCCTCAAACATTTTTCATAAATAAATATTTTTTTATTTATTTGCGTAATCTGTAGGTAAAATTAAAATTAAAATTTCAAAATAATAATTATTAATAATTCTTATTTTATGGATTAACTGTCTAGTGGTTATGAGATTATAAATGAGTTTTTTATGAAATGAAGAATGATAATATAGGAAAGCAAAAATCCACGTGACAGACAGAAAAATAAAAGTTTCAAGATATCAATTCAAGCATTTGCTTTATGAATAGAATAGATTTTTTAGGCCCAAAGTGATTACTTTGCTAGATTATGTCCATGTATATGAACTATATATAAAGCCTTCTTTGGACTACAGTAGAGGTCAAGTTTAAGTTTTGGATTACATATATATCAATCATCCTTGAGAGAGAGAGAGGATGGAGGGAGAGAAAGTGAAGGCAATTGTAATGGTTATGTTATTTATGGGAATAATTGAAGTGGAATCAAGAGCTTCATTCAAGATTTGCTTTGGGGGATGCTTTATTGATTGCTCCATCAATAAGTCTTCTCCATTTGTTTGTGCTGCTAAATGCCTAATGGATTGCATCTTTCAAAACACTGCTTCTGATGCCATACAAAATACACATGACTGGTGCACTTTGGGCTGTGCTTCCTCTTTGTGCACCCATTTTAGCACTAAAGAAAACCCTAGTAAGTTTTTCTTTCTCCTCTCTTAAAATAAAAATTTACAGGTTAATTATATTTTTGGTCTTCAAAATATGAATCATATGTCATTTTGAAATGTTTATATTGTGTCTATTTAGTCCTCAAGGTATAAAAATATATCAATTTGGTCTCCATTGTTAAAATTGTGTCAATATAATCCTCAATGTATAAAAATATTTCAATTTAGTCTCACAATTTAAAAATGTAATTAATCTAAAATTTAATATAACAGTGATAATATATGTCATTACCAACAAATGTATCACCATAACTTTCAGTAATAATCTATATATCTATCTATACTTATTAAGTCAAGGCTTCTATGGTGTTGACACAATGTGACATTCTCATGATTTTTGAAAATGTCCTTCCAACCTATTTAAAGCACAAATTATATAGTGAGGTGAAAGAGGTTCAAATCTAAGACATTCAGTGTGGAAGGACATTTTCACCTCACTATATAATTTTGTGTTTTTGAGTTGTGTGTTTGATTATGAGTTGTAAGTTTTTGAATCAAATATCATGTGTCACAAAATTATTTAGTCATTCCACCCTTTGGTTTGAGTGTGGTGTTTGGTTAGAGTTTTCAAAAATTGATTCCACACCCACTGGCGAAAACACGTCTACTTGGTCATCTTCCCGGACGTCCGACCGGAACAATGTTCGAGTTTTTTTTTTTTTTGGCACCTGTTATTTTTATATTTTAAGTAAAAAATATTTTCAGAATTTTTTTAAAATTTTTTATGAGCTTTAAATAGAATTTTGGATTGTATATTTGGTTATGAGTTGTAAATTTTTGAATAAAATATCATGTGTCACATCAAAAACTTCAAACTCAATTCAAAATTCTTTTCAAAACTCGTAACCAAACAAATTTTCTGCACTTAAAACATAATTTTAAAACTCCACAAACTCAAAATACAACTCTATTCTCAAATCATAATTTTAAAACTCTATCGAACGCTATCAACATTTTTATCACTTAATTAACACACAACATATATATTTTAAAATTAAAATCAAACTTAATATTTTACCGATTTAATAACACACCTATCCAGTTTGCACATCTCCAATAGTCTATTATATGGGATGGTAAATCATATTATTTAGACCTAACTACAACACAATCTAATAAATAGTTTATTATCTTATACTACTTGTTGATGGAATTATGATATTAACGTAATGTTAACTTCTTAATCTATTTCTACCACCATTTCTCTCACTCTCTCATTGTTGTTTCCTTTTATCAGATGAAGAGAAAGTAGAGAGCTGTGCAAATTCTTGCTCAGAGAACTGTACCAAGAACTACTTATCGCCTTAGGATGTCAAGTATTTGGATGAATAATTGTGGTTTATAGCCACCATTTTATCATATTTTGTTTATGAGGTGGCATATCATTATTATATTAATAATAAATATGAATGGTGTGACTTATTAAATTAATATAATATTGAAATTAAAATATTATATAATTTTGATATATAAATGTCATCATCATATTGTGATTGACAAAAAACTTATCTGGTTGAATTTTTCAATAGAGAGATTCCCTAATCTCACCTTTGGTGAGATCTGGAACTAATTGATTTTATGGATTGCAAAATTTTCCGACTTGATTGAATTTGTTCTAATCCGATTTTAATATTGATTGAGTAGGATAAAGAATAGTGTTAGGTAGGTCAAACCTATTAAATTTATATTAAAATATAAAATTATATCACTAAAATAATTAAGTTTAAAAGTAATAATTTAAATTACTTTTAAACTTAATTATTTTGTGCACGAATAAATTTAAAAGTAATAATTTCGCATATAAATTTATACGCGAAATCTGAAAAATCTTATCCGTTGCCATCCCTAATTTTGTACACGTTGTTTGGGGTTAACTTTTTTGGTACTTTTTATTGGTTTATTTTCTTTTTTAGTAAAATTTTCAAACAAAATTTAAAAAAGCCTTAGGGTTCTAGATTTAACTCAACCAAAAAAAATTTAAAAATTGTAAACTCTTTTTAAAAAAATTCAGAAAAAAATAAACAAAAAATAATGGAATTTTTTTGACTTTTTCTTGGCCTTTTTAAATTGAGAAAATTGATGAAAAATTCACTCTAACAATTGTCTAAAGCATTAGGTCTAGTGTGTGTGTGTTTTTTTTTTATTTTTTTATATTGGTGATAGGTCCACACTTTGTGAAATAGTTTAGCGAGAACTCGTAGAGGACATTTTGTTTCTAATTTTGTCTATGGACTTTTTATCTGTTTGACTTTTTGTTGACTATCTGTTCAAATTTATATATATCTGTTCAAATTTTTGTCTGTCTATTCAAATTTTTGTCTGTGTAAATTATCTATCTGTTCAAATTTTTCTGCATAAATTTTCTATCTGTCCAAAATTTATCTGTGCAAATTTTTTATCTATCCAAATTTTACTTGTCCAATTTTTTATCTATTCAATATTTTCATCTGTACAAATTTTCTATCCAAATTTATCTTGTACAAATTTTCAAATATTACACTCAAACCCTATATGTTCAAATTTTGCAATGAACAAGCCTTCCTTGACCTCACTTTTCAATTAAACAGTGTTTCTTGAAATCTCTGTTGATCATGAATTCTCTATATACCAAAATACTCAACACTCAGATCTGAGCCATTAACAGATCTGTTTCATCATCAACAATAATATTCATTATCAAGAAAAAAAAGAGTAGAGAGAGAAAGAGATGCAACTGAGAAATCTCATAAACTTTGAAATTTAGAATAATATTTTGCCAATAAAAGGAAGCATATAAGAAACTCAGTAATGGAAACAATTTAGTACGTCGGAATATCTATCATCATGTTTGGTTCGATAAAAAGGAAAGAATATACCTTGGAAATTTGGAAATGAAATCATCATATTCTCCAATTTAGGGGAATGGTCATTTTACTAGAAGGCCAAAGATTAGCCACTCCAATTTGGGAACCGAACTAGGAATTGCACTCTCGTGTTATAATGAAAAAGTTAATGATTCTTATACTTGATCAGTTAGATAGTGAATACAAGCATCAATTTCTTCCCAATCAACAGAAAGCCTTTCAAGAAGCATAGATTCGACGCCATATCCAATCCCACCACCAACCAGACTTGATCTTCACGGCCTCTAAGGCTATCGACGAAACCAGTTCATCCTCTCGCTTCCTCTCTCCTACTCCCTCCGATCGGGTCTTCTCTTTGACTTCTCCACCTGGATCTACGATGGAGCGACAGAGCTAGTATGGATTATGGAGGTCTGCTGCTCTTCGTCGCCCGATTTGTTGGAAATGGTTGGAAAAATTCTGGGTAAAACAGAATTTTTTCTTAACTTTGGTATATTATTTAGGTGGGACCCATGCGTCAAATTTGGCGGGTCAAAGTGGTAACGCGTTCTATGCCGCGTTGTGATTCACGTGGTATATTTGGTTGCTCAAAACCATTACCGAGTGAATGGGAAATTGAAGCCAAAGTATGCTCCATGGAAATGGAGTTTTGGTGGAAAATCCTTAAAGGTTTGAACAATGCTGGTCCCACATTGATTTAGTGGGAAGTTTTGAATGGGTTTATAAGGCTTAAGATTGGAACTTGGAGTGTGCCCTAAGGGGTACCCAAGTTTGTAGAAGGGAGAGGTTATAGGCTAGACTCATTGGACCGAAAAATCACCACGCACGCGCGCGCTGCCACCGTCGGGCAGGCTTGGCTTAGGTGCGTGGTGTGAGGTTGGGTTGGGCTTGTCCGGTCCAATACCTATCTTTTTGGGCCAAAAACATTTGAATTTATTTTTCTTAAATTAAATTCTAATTTTTCTAATTTGATTTTCAGAATTTAAATTCAAAATTGAGTCTGGTTTTCTCCCACCCGAACAAAATTGACTCTGTTTAAAATTCAAATAACCCGAACAGATTCAAATCTGTGCAAATTCGGTTTTATTTGTTTGAATTGGAACTCAAACAATACTAATTCAAACCAACGGGTTTAGTACCTGTTCAAACAGGTATGCTACCTGTTCAATTCAAAACCAGCAGCCACCAATCTATCTATAAATAGGCAACTCTCATTTGATGAATTTATTCCAATTTTTCGTCCATCCTTGCTGCAATACCATCTCTTCATTTTGCTGCATTTATTCTATTATTTTTCTGTGAGGAAGAGTGTATACACTAAGTGTGTTCGTTAAACAAATAAATTGTAGTGCTGCATTTATTTGTTGTTGATCATTTCATCCTGGGAGATAGACGTTCATATTCTGAAAGCACCGAGGAGTGGACGAATCTGTCTTAAGGATACAGTGTCGAACACTGGACTTGATCAGATTATTATTCGAAGAAATTAATCAAGTAAGTTGTTTAATTTATTTTTTCTGTTTTATTTGTTTTGTTTAAATCATATTTTAATTTTGTTTTTGTAACAAAATAAAATCTGTTTTTATTTATTTTATTTATTTTATTGGTTTGATTTTTGTAATCAAACAAATTCTCTCATTTCCTTTATTTCTTTTATATTTGTTTGTTGTTTAGTACACAACATAATTTATTTTTCAAATACAGTGAAGATTATCTAACAATCTTAAGACAGATTATATTTGGTGTCTTCATTGTATTTAATTTTCTGTGTTTTCAAAGTAATATTCTGGTTGAAAAATACAAATAGTATTTATAAACTATTTGATGGATAGTAGTAATATACTGTCTATTTTCTTTGACAACTAGTAGTAATATACTGGTGTCATTAACAATTGCAGAATATTATTTGGTGTTATAGAAAATTATTTTGTGGTTTGTTTTTCTAATTTTTGTAATCAGATATTATGGCTACTACAACTGAAACTGCAACTGGAAGTGGTACTCTAACTGTTACACCAACACCGGTCCCTATCCAGAACCATGTTCAAGTTCCAATAAATCATGGAGAAAAACGGGAAAAATTTAATGGTACCGAGTTTAAGAGATGGCAGCAGAAGATACTGTTCTATCTTACAACTCTAAATTTGGCCCGGTTTCTCCGTGAAGAGGCTCCGGCACTTAAAGAGGGTGAAAGTGATCGGCAAGTTTTGCCGCTATAGATGCTTGGAAACATTCAGATTTCCTGTGCAGAAACTACATCCTTAATGGCCTTGACAACGTGTTTTATAATGTTTACAGTCCTTTGAAGTCAGCAAAAGAATTGTGGGATTCTTTGGAGAAGAAATACAAGACAGAGGATGCCGGCACGAAGAAATTTGTTGTCGGTAAATTTCTGGACTTCGTTATGGTAGACTCCCAAATGGTAATTTCTCAAGTTCAAAGTTTTCAATTAATTTTACATGATATTAATTCTGAAGGTATGTCTCTGAGCGAGTCTTTCCAAGTCGCTGCTTTAGTGGAAAAGTTACCACCGGCTTGGAAAGATTTCAAAAATTATTTAAAACATAAACGCAAAGAGATGACCATGGATGAACTTATTGTAAGACTGAGAATTGAGAAAGATAACCGTAAGGCTGAAAAGAGGAATGGGAAAAATCCCATTGAGTCCAAGGCTAATGTGGTTGAAGAAGTTCATAAACCACATAACAAAAAGAGGAAGTTTACTAGAGATGGTCCTAAACAAGGCGACAACAATGGCAACAAGAAGTTCAAAGGAAAATGTTATAATTGTGGCAAGACTGGACATCGAGCTTTTGATTGCCGCCGCCCTAAGAAGGATCGTGGAAGTACAAGCAAGAAGACCACCAATCAAGCCAATGTGACAGAATTAGATTACATCTTTGACGGGGTAAACGACATCAACCTCACTGCTGTGGTGTCTGAGGCTAACTTGGTTGGAAATCCCAAAGAGTGGTGAGTTGACACTGGAGCAACTCATCACATATGTGCGGACAAGATGATGTTCACTACCTACAATGAGGCTGCAAATGGTGAACAACTTTTCATGGGAAATTCTTCTACTTCTACTGTGGCTGGACAAGGAAAGGTGATCTTGAAGATGACATCAGGGAATGAACTGACCATCAACAACGTACTGCAAGTACCTGACATCCGGAAGAATTTGGTTTCGGGCTCTTTGTTAAGTAAAAATGGTTTTAGGCTTGTATTTGAGTCTGATAAATTTGTATTATCAAAGAGTGGTATGTATGTTGGTAAGGGATACATGAGTGATGGTCTCTTCAAATTAAATGTAATGACAGTTGTACCGAAAGTTGCTATGAATAAGAATAACACATCTTTTGCTTATATTCTTGAGTCGAATTTATGGCATGGTAGATTAGGACAAGTGAATTTTGATGCTTTGCGTAGATTAATTGGTTTAGATTATATACCAAAGTTTGAAATTAATCCTAATCATAAATGTGAAATTTGTGTAGAAGCAAAACTAACTAAGGCTTCATTTAAATCGATTGAAAGGAAAACTGAACCTCTAGAATTAATTCATATAGACATATGTGATCTTAAGTTTGTTCAAACTAGAGGAGGCAAAAAGTATTTCATAGCATTTATCGATGACTGCACAAGATATTGTTATGTTTATTTACTTAGAAGTAAAGATGAAGCCTTAGAAATGTTTAAACTTTACAAAACAGAAATTGAAAATCAACTTGGTAAAACCATTAAAATGGTTAGAAGTGATAGGAGTGGTGAATATGATGCACCATTAAATGAATTTTGTGCACAACATGGTATTATTCACCAAACTACAGCACCTTATTCTCCACAGCAAAATGGAATTGCTGAAAGGAAGAATAGAACCCTAAAAGAAATGATGAATGCCATGTTACTAAGTTCAGGCTTACCACAGAACTTGTGGGGGGAAGCAATATTGTCTGCTAATTATATTCTTAACAGAATACCCTACAAGAAAACCAACAGCACTTCTTATGAATTGTGAAAAGGTCGACTGCCTTCCTACAAATACTTAAAAGTGTGGGGGTGTTTGGCAAAAGTTGAAGTTCCTATTCCTAAAAAGACTAAGATTGGACCAAAAACAGTAGATTGTGTGTTTATTGGTTATGCTCGGAATAGTAGTGCATATCGGTTTCTGACTTATAAATCAGAAATACCTTATATAAATGTGAACACTATTATAGAGTCTAGGAATGCTGTGTTTTTTGAACATGTCTGTCCTTACAAGAAAGGACAGGAATTAAGTTCACAGAAAAGAACTTATGATTGTATACAAAGTCAAGAGACTAATGACAATCAACACAAGAGACTAGTAATGGTCTCGACTAACAGGATCTAACTGATGATGAACCAAGACGAAGTAAGAGAGCGAAAACATCAAAATCATTTGGTCCAGATTTTCTGACATACCTGTTAGAAAATGAACCTCAAAGCTTTAAGGAAGCAATGATAGGTCCTGAAACACCTTTGTGGAAAGAGGCTGTTAATAATGAAATTGAATCCAATATGCAAAATCATACTTGGGAATTGGTGGATCTTCCACATGGTTCTAAACCTCTAGGATATAAGTGGATATTCAAGACAAAAATGAAGGCAGATGGTTCAATAGATAAGTATAAAGCAAGACTTGTAGTAAAAGGTTACAGACAAAAGGAAGGTCTGGACTATTTTGACACATATTCCCCTGTGACAAGAATAACATCCATTCGTATGCTTATTGCTATAGCAGCATTGTTTAAATTAGAAATACATCAAATGGATGTTAAGACAGCTTTCTTAAACGGTGATCTAAATGAAGAGATCTATATGGAGCAACCCGAAGGGTTTGTAATGCCAGGACAAGAAAAGAAAGTTTGTCGGCTTGTAAAATCTCTTTATGGATTAAAACAAGCACCTAAGCAATGGCATGAAAAATTTGATCATGCAATGCTTACTAATGGGTTTAAGATAAACGAATGTGACAAGTGCATCTATGTTAAAAATACTGACCAAGGATATGTCATAGTTTGTCTTTATGTGGATGACGTGCTTATCATTGGAAGCAGTCAAAACATGATCAAATCAACTAAGCAAATGCTTAACAAAAGATTTGATATGAAAGATATGGGGGTTGTAGATGTTATATTAGGAATGAAATTTACTAAAACATCTGACGGATATGCATTATCTCAATCACATTATATTGAGAAAATTCTTGGTAAATTTATCAAGGATGATATGAATGTAGCAAGAACACCTGTAGACATTAATCTTTATTTATCAAAAAATAAAGGTGATGCAGTGTCTTAGTTAAAATACTCCCAAATCATTGAAAGCCTAATGTACCTAATGAATTGTACTCGTCCTGACATAGCTTATACAGTCAGTAAATTGAGTAGGTACACTAGTAACCCCAGAGAAGACCATTGGAAAGCAATCATTCGGGTTCTTAGATATCTAAGATTTACTCGTGATCATGGTTTGAACTTTACTCGATATCCAACAGTACTCGAAGGTTTTTGTGATGCCAATTGGATATCAGATACTAAAGATTCAAAATCCACTAGTGGATATGTTTTTACTCTGGGAGGCGTTGCTGTTTCTTGGAAGAGCACGAAACAAACATGCATCGCTCGATCCACAATGGAATACGAGTTTATTACTTTAGACAAAGCAGGAGAAGAAGCAAAATGGCTTCGTCACTTCTTAGAAGACATTCCAATGTGGCCAAAACCTGTGCCAGCTATTTGCATTCATTGTGATAGCCAATCTGCAATAGGCAGGGCACAGAATCATATGTATAACGGTAAGTCACGACATATTCGTCGTCGACATAATACCGTAAGACAATTGTTGTCAAATGGAATAATCTCAATAGATTATATAAAATCTAAAGAGAATATTGCGGATCCGTTAACAAAAGGTTTGACAAAAGAGCTAGTGTATAGTTCATCGAAGGGGATGGGATTAAAGCCTATTATATAAGAGTCATCATAATGGTAACCTTACTTATATGACTGGAGATCCCAAGAACTAAGTTCAAAGGGACAGCTAAGTTATGTGTGGCTCGCTAGAAATCACCAATGGATTAAAATTCCCTACCCATTCCTATGGTGAGAGTAATATCTGTAACATATGTTGTCTGCAGGGGTATAAGGATAAGCTTTGCTTTTAATGATCACTTATATCTTGATTTAGGTATAAAAATCAAGACAAATATAAAGAGATACTTACAATAAGAATCACCTATATGAGTGTCGAACTGGGGCCGGTTCTATGAGAATGAAAGAGGCTAAATTCTCTAGAAATACTTATGAAAACCAGGAGCGTTCAAGGCCAAAATGAACACAACAATGAGAACCACGATGTGTTAGAAGATATTTTGTGTGAAATCTATTATCTTGACTTACATAAACGGCTGAACAATTCAAGGCATCGCGTCCATTGGTTAGCTAGTAAGTCCGATAGGTTATCACTAGGGAAGGTTCAAGGTCGAAAGCTACCTATCCTGATGCAAGATATTTTCGACTTATACTCTTTCGATAAAGTCTGCATATTGTTGCATTTCCATTGTCACCAAATTCCATTCATGTGGGGGATTGTTGGAAATGGTTGGAAAAATTCTGGGTAAAACAGAATTTTTTCTTAACTTTGGTCTATTATTTAGGTGGGACCCGTGCGTCAAATTTGGCGGGTCAAAGTGGTAACGCGTTCTATGTCGCGTTGTGATTCACGTGGTATATTTGGTTGCTCAAAACCATTACCGAGTGAATGGGAAATTGAAGCCAAAGTATGTTTCATGGAAATGGAGTTTTGGTGGAAAATCCTTAAATGTTTGAATAAGGCTTGTCCCAAATTGATTTGGTGGGAAGTTTTGAATGGGTTTATAAGGCTTAGGATTGGAACTTGGGATGTGCCCCAAGGGGTACCCAAGTTTGTAGAAGGAAGAGGTTATGGGCAAAATAGGCTAGACCCATTGGACCCAAAAATCACCATACACACGCGCGCCCCGCCGTCGCCGTCCGTCAGGCTGGGCTAGACCTGGGCTTGGGCGCGGGTGTGTGGTGTGAGGTTGGGTTGGGCTTATCTGGTCCAATACCTATCTTTTTGAGCTAAAAGCATTTGAATTTATTTTTCTTAAATTAAATTCTAATTTTTCCAATTTGATTTTTGGAATTTAAATTCAAAATTGAGTCCGGTTTTCTCCCACTCGAACAGAATTGACTCTGTTTAAAATTCAAATAACTCGGACAGATTCAAATTTGTGCAAATTCGGTTTTATCTATTTGAATTTGAACTCAAACAGTACTAATTCAAACCAACAGGTTTAGTACCTGTTCAAACAGGTATGCTACCTATTTAATTCAAAATCAGCAGCCACCAATCCATCTATAAATAGGCAGCCCTCATTTGATGAATTTATTCCAATTTTTCGTCCATCCTTGCTGTAATATCATCTCTGCATTTTGCTGCATTTATTCTATTATTTTTCTGTGAGAAAGAGTGTATACACTAAGTGTGTTCATTGAACAAATAAATTGTAGTGCTGCATTTATTTGTTATTGATCATTTCATCCTGGGAGATAGACGTTCATATTCTGAAAGCACCGAGGAGAGGACGAATCTGTCTTAAGGACACAGTGTCGAATACTGGACTTGATCAGATTATTATTCGAAGAAATTAATCAAGTAAGTTGTTTAATTTATTTTTCTGTTTTGTTTGTTTATTTAAATCATATTTTAATTTTATTTTTGTAACAAAATAAAATCTGTTTTTATTTATGTTATTTTATTTTATTTTTTGGTTTGATTTTTGTAATCAAACAAGTTCTCTCATTTCCTTTATTTCTTTTATATTCTGTTTGTTGTTTAGTACACAACAGAATTTATTTTCCAAATACAGTGAAGATTGTCCAACACGATCTTGGTTGGAGAAGATGGCGGTGGCGGTGGTAGTGGTCGGGGGGGTCGGCGTCGGTTAAGGAGTGGAATCGGAGAAAGGCGGGAGCGGGAGCGGGAACGGGAATGGGGGCGGGGGGCGGTGAATCGGCGGCGATGGAGGAGTGGAATCGGAGAAGGGCAGCTATATAGAGAGAGGGAAACAAACAAATGAAAGAGGGAGACATATTTATGGACCTAATATTTGGATAAACAAAATACTCACTCCGTCTCAAAATATTAGTCCCTATTCTATTTTTTATTGTCTTAAAATATTAGTCTCTTTTCAAAAATCAAGTATAAAAATAATGTAAATTTTGCTATTTTACACTTCTTTTAAATTCATTAACAACATAAAAGTATAATTATGACATTGATATTCCCAAAAAATGTACTATCCAAGGATAATTTTGGGAAATCAATTTTTTTAAAGTGTAATAATTATACTATCAAAAAAAGTTAGAATCCTTAAAAAGGACAATTATTTTGAGACGGAGGGAGTATAAATTTAATTTTATAAATCGAGTGTCGTTAAATTTTATTATGATTTTATTTTTTTGATTTTTAAATTCGTTTATATAAATTAAAAAAATAAAAAAATTAACATTATTTTAAGAAGGGTAAATTAAAAACACACATCCTGAAATTTACTTAAATTACAAATTATTTCTTATAGTTTTAGAAATTACATTATGTCCCCTAAGATTTTTAATTTCATAACAAATATGTCCTTTTATAAATAAATCATCAAGTTAATTAATAGTTTTTAATAATATTAAAATTTTATTTCAATTAATAATTCAAATAATTTTATTATTGTATAAGTAAACAATTAGAAATTTTACTTTAAATTAATTTTGTTAAATAAAAAATTCTAATAAAAAGGTATTTATAATTTTTCAAATCATAAAAAATAATTTAATAAATTTTAAAAAAATATATTTATAATTTACCCTTTTAAGAAAGATCACTAAAGATAGTTAAATTTCCAATGAGCGTGGTTTGGACACTGGACACAATCGACCTGTCAATGCATTGAAGAAGTTGAACCCTTTTTTATACCAAAGACATTTCATTTCTTTTTCTTTTTTTCTTTTTTTTTTCTTTTTTTGTTTTTAATATTTTAAAGATAGGTAAATTATCTCTCACTTAAAGTTTAAATAATATAACAAGTTCCACAATTTAGCATAATTATATTATTCTTAAGATTTTAATTTATATAATATTTACTTTTATTTTCATTAATAATTTATTAGTCATATGTATAGAAAAATAATAATATTATCATCTATTTTATATGGAAATACATATTTTTCATTATTTATCCTTGCATTTGTTGGGATTTATTTCACATCCCACCAATGCAAACGAAAACACACTCACGCACACACCAAAGAGAAAAATAATTACATACAAATTTAAGTTGTTCAACTGAAATTGCCTACATCCATAGGAGAGAGAGCTTCCACTACGAATAAAATAAAAAATATATGTGAGATTGCCAAAATATTCAAAACATGCACCACTACTTGAACCTCATGCTCAAAGATTATAGTTGAGTCATTGCTCACTTGGGTGCCTTAAGATATTTTTTCTCTCACCCCTTACATCTCTATTTTTTTTCCTCCTCTCAATGTCTTAGTCTCTCTCACAAAAACATTTATAGTCCACATGACTATTTAAAAAAGTCTATCCAAGAGAATCATAATTCCATACAATTAGGTAATCAAATTCTACATATATTAGATTTCTCAGTAGATTCTGAACTCTATTATACTAACCCAAATACATATATAAACTAACCTAATAACTGTATGAGACCCACTTTTTATTACATGCATGGACTAACCCTAATAATGTTTTCACACTATTTGCATTAGTTTCAATCCATTTAACCTTTACTAAAAGAGAAGAATCTTATGTCAAAATTATGTGATTTGGTGTGTTTGGGAAGCGTGGTTGAGGCTAAATTAGCCAGATCACGACAAAAGAGGCTTATTTAGCCACTTCACGACAAAGGCTCTCCAATGGGTTGGAGAGGAACCCTATTCGGGTAAATTGACCAAAACATCCTCAAACAAATAAGAGATTCATTTCGCCCAACGCCAAATCCAAACACACAACACAACCAAAAACCTAGGGCACAGACGAAGCGAAGGAGGCGAATAATGGCAACCAGCGGCAACGACATCTGAGCCAAGCTTTTTGGAGGAGATCGGGCCGAAGTAGGCATCTGCGGCGGCGAAGACGACTCGCGAACAAGTCGGCAAATCGGACAGTTGGGCCCTAACGTTGGCAACGGCGAACAATAGACGGAACCCTCTCAAACACCACCGATCTTCAGGTAACTCTTTGAAATCCTTCTGATTTCGTAGATCTGTGTGTGTGTGTGGCCTCTGCTTACGATTCATATCTGGAGTCCCTTTCTCTTTATACAACGTTAGGATTTTTCCCAAAATTGAAGGAAGTGTGGAATCTGTTTCTTTAAATTTTTCCATATTTTGTTTTTCCAAAGTTTTTTTTTTTTTCCATTTTGGGTTCATTACAAATCCGGTTCATTACCGACCTGTTAAACTGATTCGTCGTGCTTGGGTTCACACATTTTGGGCACAGATATATATATATATATATATATACATATATCTGTTCTTATATACAAATCTGTAACTCTGTGCGTAATGAGGGCCGGACTAGGTTGAGATCCGTAAAACACTCTCTTCTTCTTTTGATTTTGTTCTTATAATTATCATTAAAAATCTGCCTTTTCTCAGATCACAATTAAAAATGAAAAATTTTGTGCTTGGGTTCACACATTTTGTTCAGATCACAATCTGATTTGGGTTCATATTCAAATCTGATTTTTTTCAGATTTGTTGATTTTGTGCTTGGGTTCACACATTTTGTTCTTATAATTATAAAAATTACAAATTTCAGATCACAAGTTCGAATTGATGTATTCACTAGCTGAATGAAATCTGATTTATGAAATTGATGTACACATTGTTCCACTGCTACTCTCTACCCATTTTTCAAATAAATTCTGAATCAAATCTGTGAATGCACTTATGTTATTGGGAATGAATATCAGATTCTGGTAAAGCTCTGTTCAGATCCGTAAAACACTCTGTCGTCCTTTTGATTTTTTGCTTATAATTATCAAGAAAAATCTAAAATTTCAGATCACACATTCGAATTCATGTATACAAATGCTGAATGAAATCTGAATTATCAAATTGATGTATACATTGTTCCACTGCTACTCTGTAGCCATTTCTGAAATAAATTCTTAATGAAATCTGTGAATGCATATCTGATTCTGGTAAAGCTCTGTTCAAACACATGAAAATCCATTTTCTTCTTTTGATTTTTTTCTTATAATTATCATTAAAAATGGAAAATTTCAGATCACAAGTTCGAATTGATGTATACAAATGCCACGACATGAAATCTAATTTATCAAATTCATGTATACATTGTTCCACTGCTAGTCTCCAGCCATTTCTGAAATAAATTCTGAATGATATCTGTGAATGCATGTATGATTCTGTTAAATACCATTTGATTTGTCATGAAATCTGAGTCTGTGAATGAATAAGGAAAACTGAAATGGGTTCTGTGATGTTTTTAGTCAATAAGGGAATAAATGTCCAATTTTGGTTAGATTTGTTGTTATACTCAAAAATGTCCAATGCTCAAGCCTGAATTTGTGTTACTTTTTTCTTATACTCATTACTCAATGCTCAATTCTCATTTGTAAAAAATATATTCGAGTAAAAAATATATTACAAACTAAATAAAGAGAAGGAAGGTAAATATATTAAAAATATATTAACAACATATTATAAATCATTATAAAAAATATATTTGAAATATATTACAAAATATATTTATGAGAAAAATATATTAAAAATATATTAACCAAAATATATAAAAATTAAATTAAAATATATATTACAAATTTAGATTTAAAAAATATATTTGAGTAAAAAATATATTACACATATATTAAAAATTATATTTATTAAAAAATATATTAAAAATTTATTAAAAAATATATTTAAAATATATTAAAATATATATTAAAAATTTAGATTTTAAAATATATATTTGAGTAAAAAATGTATTAAAAATATATTAAAATGTAGTTATTAAAAAATATATTAAACATATATTCAAAAATATATTAAAAATGAGTAAAAAATGTATTAAAAATATATTAAAAATTTACATTTTAAAATATATATTTGAGTAAAAAATATATTAAACATATATTAAAAAATGTAGTCATTAAAAAATATATGGAGCATATATCAAAAATTATATTAAAATATATATTAAAAATTTAGATTTTAAAATATATATTTCAGTAAAAAATATATTAAACATATATTAAAAAATGTAGTTATTAAAAAATATATTAAACATATATTCAAAAATATATTTATTATTTTTAATATATGCATTTACTCAATACTCAATGCTCAATTCTCATTACTCAATTTTTGTTACTTTTTTCTTATACTCAATACTCATTACTCAATACCACATAATCAATTCTGTTATATTTTCATGTCCACTTTTAAAAAAAAGTATAATCTTGTAAATTCGTGATATAAATAGAGTATTCTCAAATTTCAATAAACATGAACTAATTTCAATAAACTGAAGGAAGTTCATAATTTGTTTACCTATCCAATATACAAATGTGCTTAACGTATTTGGTTTACGTAGCCCTGATATATGGATAACATAAACTAATTACTTGTATGCTTCATGGTCACTTCCCAATGTTTGTAAAGCGTAGCATGGCTTCGTTTACTTCCACTGCAACTTCCAGTACATGGCCTCCCCGAATGTGTGCCTGTGGACATGGCCCCTGTATTGTTAAGATTTCCAGGTCCACCAAAAATCCAAGGCGTCCCTATTTTGTCTGTCCCCGCCCTGTGGTGATTGACCCATTCTTTACCGGTCATAACTGTATGAACATTAACAACCCATGAAACTAATAGTTCCATAATTTGCACTCATCAGCCCTGTGTCAGTTGGATTGGTTGGTGCGAACAACCAAGGCGAGACAACCAAGACTATGCGTCACCCAGAGACGAAATTGTCATGCAATTGCGAGCTGATGTCATAGACATTCAACAATCCTTGCGTGTCCTTAAGACCATTGTGTATGTGCTATGCATTGTCGTTGTCATTTTGTTGTGGCGTATGTAAGCAACGTTATGATGTTGTCAGTATGTAGAAACACGTTAGTATGTTGGTAGTATGGTTTAGTATAACTTTAAGCTGTCTTTGCCTTCCTCCACTTCGATACAGTAGACGTATTAATAACTATCATAACTATGTCCACTACTAACTTCCATGGAACCTGTGTACGTATGTTATTAATGTGCCATGGTTATATGCTGGCTAATTTAGCATCCTATCTCTCTGTTTGTTGTTATTAATGTGTAATGGCTTATGCGTGTGTATATAACAACCGAATTTGTGATGATAATCTTTTGTAACCGTACATTAGTAATGGCTTCCACACGTACTTCTCCACGTAACCAATCGAAAAGCAAAGGCGTTGTCACTGACAAGTCAAGCAGTCTTGAAGAGACACATAATCAGTTCAGCCACAAGGCCTCATGGGACAGTAACTCAATCCGAGTTTTCCTGCAGTTGATTGCAAATGAGATTACTAAAGGAAATCGCCCATTCCTAGTCCTCAGCCAAGCAGGGTACAAGTCGTTGGCAAGGAAATTTGAGAAAAAAATAGGAAAAAAACATGGACTGAAATAGTTAAAGAATAAGTACATGAGCTTCAAAAAAGAGTGGCAAGCATGGACAAAGTTGATGGATTCAAGCAAAGGAGTGTCTGGGATAGGCTTTGACTGTGACATCGGTATGTTTCAGGCACCTGAGGAGTGGTGGGACAAGATGGAATCCGTAAGTACATGTACAAACAAGTTTCATATTTGTCATTTACCAATACATTTTTTACTTGTTCAGTTAACTTTTAATTAATTATATGAAATGTAACGTCTTCCTTTCATATATCTCTATTTCTGCAGATCAACAAGGTGTGTGCCAAGTTCAAGAAAAAAACCTTGGAACATCGTGAGTTGATGGAGATGGTCTTCATGGGGGCATCAGCTACTGGGAAGCATCATTGGACCCTGGGAGAGAAACTTCCTGAAGCTGCTGATGACTCATCTGATTCAGTGCATAGTTTGGGAGCCCAGCCATTTGCTGATCCGATACCCGCAGGAGTACAGGACGTGGATTCAGATTCTTCACTGGAGCATGTTCCGATTGAAAAGGGGAAAAGGAGAAAGACGCCATCAACAAGTGTTTCAAAGTCGAAGAAGGCAACAAGTGGAGCGTCAGTTATTGCGGAAAGCATGAACAATCTGACAGATGTGGTGCGTACGAAGAATCAGCAGGTTACGGTGAGGCACCTCACAGGCAACGAATCGCTGTACACTATTTCGGAGTGCATGCATAAACTGACCAGTATTCCATCCCTGATTGGTACGCCGTTATTCCACTTCGCCTCGACACTTATGGATAACGCCGATTACCGGGAGGTGATGATGTGCCAGCCTGATGACGACCACATCATTGGATGGCTTACACAGAAGCAGCTCCAGTGTACTGCGTCGGCGCCTTTTGCAAACCTGTTTGGAGGTCGCCGGATGTGATGTAGCGGTGTTACGAGTGTTGAAGATGACTGTCCTTGTCTTCCTTTTTAAAACTTTGACTTATGGTATTGTTGGCACTGTATTAAAACAGGATGGTGGTGTGTGCATGTTTTTATTCTGTCGTTTTTGTTTTTTTCTTGCTAGCTATGGTGACCAAAACTTTTAGTTAAGTGCATGGGTTGACGGAACGGAAGCATGGTTGTGCTTCGTTTTTGGGAAATGAATGGGATGCTTATGTTTTAATATTTTGTGTGGCTATTTTTTAGACAGGGAATTACGTTTTTCTTGCTAGCTTTTGAATGCCTGTATGTTGCAACTTTAATTGTTAGTTTAGTTTGCTGGCTATTTTTGTGGTTGTTACCACCATGGTCCCCCTGTAAAGCAGAAGTTGAACAGGTTTTCTTTTTTGTGCAATTCATATGATTATGCGTTCCTAATGACATTGGTGACGACATTACTTACATTAAAAACAATGTCGGCATTTTTTAATTGCAAACTTCAATATAATTTGAGTCAATGAATCACGTGCCAACTGATTGAAAGAGTGCCACTCTTGTAGGTTTCGCATCAACGAAGACGCGATGAATCCCTGGGATGGAAGCAACAATGATGAAATAACGGAAATGCTTAATCAAATGGCGGTCCAGGTGCAACAAGAACACAACTGCACATTTCTACAAGCATGCCAGTATGCGACAGAATGGTACGAAAAACACATGGATAAAACGCCGTGTCGCACTTCTATACTAACCGGGAATACATGGATATGCGAACTATATGCGGGCCATATGGGTCGATTTGAGGAAAATGTTTGCATGCCGAAGGAAGTTTTTGCCGCATTGTGTGAGACATTAGTAAATGATTTTGGGTTACAAGTCCCGCAACGTCCACATGGCTTAGCTGTTGAAGAAAGCGTTGCAATGTTTATCCATGTGTTGAAAGGGAAGCAAAATCGGGAAATCCAAGAACGGTTCCAACATTCCGGGGAGACTGTGTCTCGGCACGTGCATAACGTATTAACTTCCATGAAAGAGTTCACTGTTGTTCATTGTCGGCCCACATACAGTCAGCATCGTATACATCCATACGTGCGGTCTAGACGGAAATACCTACCGTTCAAGGTACTCCTGAAAAACATTATTGACATATAAATAAAGAGATTCAAATATATTTTGTTATTATTGTTAACTGGACGTGACGTATGGAAAAAACCAAACACTTGTTACCCATTTAAGCAACAAAACATTTGGGTTGTTTGCAGGACTGCATTGGCGCAATAGACGGAACACATGTAAGTGCATGGGTTACGGGGCCAGATGCGGCAACATATTTCGGTAGGAAATACTGTCACACGCAAAATATCATGGCCTCAGTCGATTTTGACATGTGTTTCATATTCATTTTGTGCGGATGGGAAGGAAGTATGCATGATAGTCGCATATTCAACGAGATACTAACAAATGACAATGTCCCCTTCCCACATCCTGACGAAGGTAACACATGGCGATGTTATTAGATTTAGGGGCCTATAAATTTTTTCTGAAACAGCGTTACTTGAAAATGACGCACAATGTTCGGTTTTGGTGTCATACATTGTTGTCATGTCTGCAGGCAAATATTATCTTGTCGATTCTGGCTATCCAAACCGGATAGGTTACTTAGCACCATTCAAAGGCCACCGTTACCACCAACAAGAATTCCGACGTATTGCACGGAACACGACGGCAAACACGCCAAGGGAATTATTTAACAAAGTGCACTCGTCCTTACGCAGTGTGGTGGAACGCACTTTCGGTGCCTGGAAAAATCGATGGGGGTTTATTCGAGACATGCCTCGGTATGACTTTGCAAATGTGCAAGTTCAGTTAGTAGGTGCGTCAATGGCATTACATAATTATATACGGCGAAACACAGGTAACCCAACAACTGTTCACCCAATCTGTGACGAGGAAGAGGCTATGACAATAGTAAATGCCATACCAGAAGTTGAACATGACGAGGATGGTTTAATGGTTGGGGATGAGGACCCCCATATGGCATTGGTGCGCCTTCACATACGCGACAAATTATGTTACATGCGTAATAACGGAATGTTAGGAAATATATAATAGTCGACCTAATTTTCGTATGGTTGTAACATTACTAATGACACACGTGGAACAGACAGTATTCAAATATATTATCATGTACAATATGTATGAGTTTCCACGGGAATGTACCCCCTTCCAGTTGGTGACGTGCCTAACTTTGAAAAACCAAAATCCACAGGAAATTTTTTTTTCGAAAAACAAAAACAGGTGAAACAAATAACAAAAAAAAAAAAAAAAGAAAACTAATACAGAAATTGTCATGTGCGACGTCAATTAAAAACATAAAAACAGAAGTTGAAAACAACAAAAAAGCCAAAACAGACCCTCATTTTTTGTCATGTGCCACGGCAATATATGATTTTCCACTGTATTTTGAATAAATGACATAAAAAAAGCGTTTTTCCAAACAAAAAAACCAACCGAAATTAGCATTTGCCACGTAATTTACAAATAAATAAAACACATGAAAACTAATTTGTCAAATATAAAAACAAATTAATGTATACAAATTAAAAAAAATTACAGAAACGTAAATTAAAAAAAGAAGAACGACAAACATAGGCCTCATCCAAAAAAAAAGGAAAAAAAGAAAGAAAAAAACAGAAATTACCATTTGCCACGTCATTTACAAATAAATAAAACGAGAGAAAATCCATTTTTTAAATATAAAAACAAATTAATGTGAGTGAATAAGAAAATGACAAAATCGTAAATTTTGAAAAAATAACGACAAAAATACGCCTCATTCAAAAACATTTTTTAAAAAAAACATGAAAACATAAATTACCATTCGCCACGTAATTTACAAATAAATGAAACACATAAATAAAAAAAAAGTTATTGTATACCAATAAAAATAAAGAACAAGAAGTAATTAATGTAAAAAAAAAAAAAAAAAGACAAAAACATAAATTTAAAAAAAAAATTCGAAAAATTTAAGCACAATACGCCAAATCCAAACCCAAACCCAAAAAAAAAAAATAACAAAAAAAAAATTTAAGCAAAATACGCCAAATCCAAACCCAAAATAACAAAAAAATTAAAAAAAAAAATTAAAGCAAAATACGCCAAATCCAAACCCAAAATAAAAAAAAAATTAAAAAAAAAATTTAAGCAAAATACGCCAAATCCAAACCCAACATAAAAAATAAAAAAATAAAAAAAAAAAAAAAAAAAATTAACCAAAATATGCCAAATCCAAACCAAAATAAAAAAAAAAAAAAAACATTTAAGCAAAATACGCCAAATCCAAACCCAAAAAAAAAAAAAAAAAAAATTTAAGCAAAATATGCCAAATCCAAACCCAAAATAAAAAAAATAAAAAAAAAAAAACAAACAAATTAACCAAAATATGCCAAATCCAAACCGAAAATAAAAAAAATAAAAAAATTAACATTTAAGCAAAATACGCCAAATCCAAACCCAAAAAAAAAAACAAAAAAAAAATTTAAGCAAAATATGCCAAATCCAAACCCAAAATAAAAAAATTTTAAAAAAAGGCAAAAAGGGCAGTTTGGTAATTTAACAGGAAGACACCTCACCAAAAAGCCAAAAAAGCCAAAAAGCCCTTCCCAAACCAGGCTTTTTAGCCCAGGCTAAAATAGCCAAAAAAGCCAAAAAGCCAACCCACTTCCCAAACGGAGGCTTATTGTATTTTCTCTAAAACTTAAGAAGTGTCACGCCTCGAATTTTATTACCTGAATACATTACCAAAACCTTTATTTAAGTCCAGTTACATAATATGCATTGGAATAATAATTACACTTGAGTAAATAAAAAGTGTTCTCTATTGAGTAAATACAACAATTATACATTCCAAGATTTACATTGAAATACTCATAATAAATAATTACATAAGAAAACACTCATAAATCTCACATCACTATATATATATACATCTCATTTACATTTTGTATTACAAACACACATGAAAGAAAAGGGATTTCTCAAACCTTCAGACAGGTGTTTCCGACTCCATTCCTAAAAATGGTAAAAATAACGTGGGATGAACAAAAATGTCCAGTAGGGATCTACAATGATTCTTAACAATATGGTCAATAGATATATGCGATCATGAATGTTGAATGATGATACATAAATAAATAATGTGCCTTTTTATACTCAAACATAAAATACACATAGGTTATACCTTTCGCATGAAAATTTGCTAACTTTTCAATGAAAAACTCATTCTTTTATCTTCTTACCATTCTTGAACAAATTTTGAATAGCCATTCTTAAATAAATAAATAAATCCCTTTTTAACGTTAAATAAAGATCTTAGCTCTAGGAACCATGCACTATTAATAATCATATGACCCACTCTTTAACTCACAACTAGCCATCACCCCACCATATTCTGCATGACTTCAATATATACACATATCTACACTCATTTCAATACATATTAAATAACTAATCCATATAAAACAAATCAATTCATTTCCATCTTTTCAAAGTTACACAAAATTCAATTCTCCATTTCAAATTATCACCATTACACATACAAATCCGAAAAATGCTAGAGACCCCAAAAGATTTACCAAAATTTCTACCAAATGTCTCACATGGGTGTGAGACCCTCATGTGACTCACATGGTGTGGGTCCCACACCCATATGAGACATTTGGTAGAAATTTTGGTAAATTTTTTGGGGTCTCTAGCATTACTCTACAAATCCCCTTATAATTATCTAGCACAAGTTTACAATCAACAACCGGTTCTATTACCAAGCCATATCAACGGACCACACACTTTTCCAGGCACTACTCCGAAAGGAATACGGAACCTCTATCAAGCGCCATACTTTACCAGTCACAAGTTAGAAGGAACACGGAACCTCTACATATTTCAACAGACCACACGTTTTTCTGAGCGCTACTTTGGAAGGAATGCAGAACCTCTATCAAGCGCCACGCTTTACCGATCACAAGCCAGAGAAAAACGTGTTGGAAAATTGGTTTTATATAGGCTTATTTTGGGCAATCTTTGAGCCCAAATTTGAGTGGGCCCCAAACGTCTTTTGGGGTAGGTTCGAAGATGTGACGTGTTCCTTGCCGCATGGCAAGTCACACAGTGAAGACGATTCATCAAAACCATTTATGAGTGAACGGGAACTTGACGTCGGTTTCGGGTTCGTGGAATGGACATTTAAAGAATTAAATGTGGGTTTCTTTGAAATGGGTTGTCCCACATTGAAACTTTAAGAGAGCTTTTGTGAGTATATAAACTCTAAGTGTACAACCTTGGGTTGGGCCCCAAGGGGCACCCCAAGTTTGTAGAAGGGAGGAGTTATGGACAAAGTGAACCTTAGCGTAAACCACTACACGCACGCGCGCACCGCCGCCGTCCGACCGTGCCAAGTGTTGGTTATATGTCTAACATTAATTTTTTGGACAAAATTTATTTGAATTTTTCCAAATTCTTATAGGAAATTATTTGAATTTCAAATTGAATTTAATTCAAATTTGAATTCAAATTTTGTGTCCAATAATTGTGCCTCTTTCAAGATCAATTCCGCAACAGATTAATCTGTCCAAAATAGGTTTTGAAATTGTTTTTGCACCGGACAGATTCTGTTTTCCCAAACATATTTAAATTTGCCTTGGCAGATTTGAATAGATTTTATCTGAGGTTCAACAGGTTCAAATGTTCAAACAGATTGAAAAAAACTGCCCAGCAGTTTGGACAGTTTTTGTAACTGCTACAGTTACAGATCTGTCTAGTTTAAATTTGTATCTGTTCAAATCTGTGTTGCACCTATTCATTCAAGTTTCAGACCTGTTTGGGTCTGTGATGAAGCCTATAAAATCATATTCATTTCCAGCAGTTTTGGGTGTTGAAAAACATCCAAAAAACTCTGAAATTCTCTTGGTTCCTTCCGGTTTTGCTCTTTGGTTGCATTGTTCTTCATATTTAATTCTTTTTAGGAAAAAATTCAGAGAGTTTAGAACACAAGTTTTGGTTCGCCGAATAAATTGTTTGGAGTGCTACTACAATTTGTGAAGATCATTGTATCCTGGGAGATAGACGCCACTTGTCCGTAAGCACCGTAGCGGAGCGAATCTGTCTTAAGGACAAAGTGTCACACACTCGACTTGATCTTTAAATATTTATTGGGTTTGGTAAAATAAATTCGGTACATAATTTAATTTATTTGTTTGATTTGTTTCAATTTATTTATGTACGTAGAAGATTATTCCAACAAAACGAACCCTTTACATATCTAAATAGACCACACGCTTTTTCGGGCGCTACTCCGGAAGAAATGCGAAACCTCTATCAAGTGCCACACTTTACCGGTCACAAATCGAAAGGAAATGGACCCTTATTCTGATATCACCATCCATTAATTCATTATTACAACTTATAAACAAAACCAACAACATCATTCATTATTTCCATTACACCTTAACTCAATAACCCATCCACCATAAGCATAAAGATTTATCTTTAGACATAATTACAATTTGTGTTCCATTTCATTCTTTACTTCCCCACATTAACATCAACTCTTTATACTCAATTACATAACACAATTGTTATCATACTCTTCCCAAGATTTATTGATTCAATTTCCAATATTAATTTCTCCAACATAACCCTCATATACCATAATCATTTTCACAACAACTAATTATCATCATTTATACTCATCTTAACCAAGCATAAACTTAATTTCAAGAATTTAGGGTCAATTAAACAATCTCTCGTCTTCATAACAAAGAAACCATAACTAGGGTTTAACAAAAATTAGGGCTTTTTACTCTAAAGCACAAAACTACATTCTAGTAACTCCAATTTGTTCATATTCCACTTCAATCATAAGTTCAACCGCCATAATTTGAAAACCCTAACTTCCTGTATATGCTTTTATGAAAATCTCCTCAAGATGAGGTTTTTATGCAATATAAAGCTATAGCCCATCTATCTATATGAGAATATTGAAAAGAAGCAAAGAAATCCCCACCTCTATCAAGAAAAGAAGAAACCCAAAATTCCAATTTTAATGAAAACGCAATCTGCTCAGATGGATAGAAAGCCCTCAGTGTGCTCTTCATTTTTATATAAGGAACATGGGGTAGGAAATGAATAGAAAGAGATGAAAATCAAGCTTGAAGGCTTGTGAAAATGGTGGAATGGAGGAAGAGAAGAGAGAAAGAATATGAAACAATGAAGAAAAAGTGGACAAAAAATGACTTTTAAAGATGCTAATCTCGAACTGACCGCTCGAGCAACCACTCATGAGCTCGAGCATTAGAGACACCACACCGCTCGAGCGATCAACCCTGCGCTTGAGCGAACATTAACAACTCTCAGAATCTCAGACCTGCAAAAGCACTGGAAGCTTCACAAGACCGCTCGAGCAATCAATTTGTCACTCAAACGATGAGAAGAATAGAAATTTTTTCAGAGTGCTACAAGAAGTCAGTATAATTTACTATAAAAATATAATATATAGCATAGTTAAGTGAGCTTAGCTTATTTGTTGTTAGTTGCTCAACAAATAGCCTAACATATTAACTTGGCATTGAAGCTATAGAAAATAGGAACATTCTTCTATATGTATTTCTGTGACAAATGTTATGCAATCTTCTAATAAAGTTATGGCAACATGTGAATTACAAATTAAATTATATATTTTGTGATAATGTTACGCACTTTTTTGATAATGTTACACTTTTTTTAATCAAAACATTTTTGAAGCACAAAATGTGTAACTTTATCACAAAAATGCGTAAATTCCTTTTTTAAGGGTAAATTACACTTTGCACCCCTACACTTTGCACCAAATTCTACTTCGGCCCCTACATATGAAATCCCGACAATCAACCCTCTGCATTTTTGGTCAAATCTCATTTTGATCTTTACACATGAAATTTTGACAGTCAACATCCTGTACTTTTGGTCAAATCTCACTTTAATCCCTACACAAATGTCCTTTTTTTGTTACTCAATTGTTTAGATCTTTAACAGAATCTAGTTATGTGACAGGAATGTAACTACGATATGAGGATAAGAGAGAAAAATCATCTACATTTTTCACCAATACACACTTTGTCCCAAAATATACATCAAATTATGACTATATTAGGCTAAAACAAAATGCATATTGTGAACAATTAAGAAGATGAACTATGATTTTGCATAAATTGGAATTACGAAACTCTATTTTTCATTGTAACACAATCTTCTGTCTATTCATCTTACTCTCTCTTCGATTTCTTTATCGTATTTTTTTTAATTTCAAAAATTCTATTTTCTTGCCTATTCGTCCTAATTTTAGCATACAAATATATATATATATATATATTGTATTATATAACTATACGTGCTTATCACGTAAGATAAAGTGTATTGGTGGAAAATATGGATGATTGTCCTCTCTTACCCTTATTCCGTAGTCACCTTTTTGTCACATGAGTGGATTTTATTAAAAATGTAAAAATGAAATAATAAAAGAGGGACATTGACACTTGTGTAAGGACCAAAGTGAGATTTGAGCGAAAATAAAAGGGGTTGACTATCACGATTTCCTATGTAGGGACCAAAGTGGGGTTTGACTAAAAGTGTAGGGGGTTGACTATCATGATTTCATGTGTATTGGTTAAAGTGAGATTTGGTGCAAAGTGTAATCTATCCAAAAAAATTAATTAAACATAAAAACAAGTTTGCTGGAAAAAAAAAATATAAAAAACTCATTATTTTTATATGAATTTTTCTTTGTTGAGGTAAATAATTTTTTGATTTATATTTTTATCAAACTAATTTATAGTTTGTAAAAAAATTCAGAGAACAAATTTTAAAAACCAAATCAAAGAAAGTGAATAATAATTATAACACAAAAAATATTAATAAACTAACTAAATCAAACAAAGTGAATAAAAAGTGTAAGAGCATTCGCATCAATCTCAACAAATTTTGAGTCAAATTATAACCCAAAATCCACTTTTGCTATTTTAGCTAGTCACTTTTTCAGTGCTCACTGCATCAAACTCTCTATTCTAATTTAATCCTATTAAAATATTATTTTCTTATTGTATTTGTTATTCTTTCTTTTTTTATTAAATTGATGAGCTGCCATCCAAATAATTCTTAAAAAATGCAACCACAAAAAAAAAATTCCGTTGACCAACTAGTCAACCGGTTAGGCTAATTTTGGGCATTTTCCTTCTTCTGCTATAGGCACTCACAGGACATCCGGGTGAACATTCGAGGGATGAGAAAATATAATAAAAAATATATTAACCTGTCTCAAAAAAATAATAAAACATTGAATAACTAATGAATAGTACCTTAACAAATTTTTTGAGATACTGTAGCAAATTCAACAAAAAGTTAATTTAGAAAAAATTTGTTGAGACTGATGGAGGAAGAATTTTATGATTTACTAGCTATATTTTACCCTTTTGCTATTTTGCCTCAGCTGATGCGGATGCTCTAACACAAAATTATTAATAAACTAACAAAATATATTATAATTGTCAATCACGTTGACTCACCATTGCAAGTTATAACTTGTCTGTCAAGAAGAATATTAAAAAAAAAGTTTTACGGCTTTTGCTTGAATGAAGTTTGAAGAGTTCTTCAAGATTTTGAGAGAGACAAACAATTTATTAAATCACAGCCAACAGTCGATTTATCATTAATTTAAGGTTGCACTTCATCAGGTATATATAATATATAAAGATTTGGAAAAGTAGATAGAGAGTAAGTTTTAGAGCGAGGAGCTCTAGATCTAGGGTTTTGAGGGAGAAAGTTATGAAAAAGGGTGATGCTGCGAACTGATATATGCACAGTCCGCTTGAGCGCAAGAAATGACGTTCGAGCACAAAATACACACTTCCAATAGTTTTGCAGAAAACAAACCATTGCTCAAGCACAAGAAATGCCGCTCGAGCGTAGAAAGAACCGCTCAAGTGTAGAATACACTCTCCCAATAGTTTTGTAGACTTGCAAAAGTACTAAGAGTTTGCAAAGCCAGCTCGAGCGCAAGAAGTGCCACTCGAGCGGAAGAGCAAAAATCTGGGCAACAAAAGTTTGAAAACTAAGCAACCAACCTGTTCCAAACATGCTCCAACCAACTCAAAAGCCAAACTCAAGTAAGAATAAATGAGAAAAGATATGAACAACACATGGAGACCATAAAACTCGAGTTCCAGAATATCAAATGGGTCGGGTCAAAAACTGGAATCGCTATAGCAGGGGTCACTCTAAAAGAATGTGGAACTGAGGCTCATTTACACTCTTTCCAAAAATTTTTTGCTTCTTGGCCAAGACTAAGGAGCTCTCCATTCCTCAATAAGGGTCCGCTTTTTTTTGGTCGGCACTATTTTTGTTGTGCAAGGTAAAGGTCTTAGACAACAAAGTGTCTTCGAATAGGATATAAGGATAAACTAGCTGCTTGTTTAGGGTCATCGAATTCAACAAATGATGAATCCGCTCTCATGTTTGTTGGTTGGGTTTGGTTATTCCATTCCAACCAGTATTTCTAGTAGAAGATGAGGAAGCTTCATCCCATGCAGAAGGTTTTGGAGCAGATGAAGAACTTCCAAGATCCATTTTGGGAAGTGTTTGGTCTAAAGGCTCATATTCTGCGAAAGCCTCCATAACTTGTATAAGTGGAGGAGGATAAACATGGCTAATAAATGCATGAAGGTTCTTTTGAGATCAGTCATCATTGTCCAAAACCTGCTTGTATGCTCGATCAATAAAAGAGAGAGCTTGATTAGCCATTGGGGATGTATCGGTCCCTTCGTTTACATAGATAGTGGAGAATGTTCGAGCATAAGGAAGAATTTAATGAAGTTCAATGCTTCATTGCTTGAAGACGGTTACACTTCCAAGATAAATAAAGTCTATGCACGTCCTAGGACGTGGGCAAGGTCCACTGATCCACTAATATTACCAAGTATTGGCTATATTAGTGCGGGGGGTAATGTTGGCTATATATTTTCTATAGTCTTATCGCAGCCTGACACTTGGATTATAAGGGGTAAATTGGGAATCAGTAAAGATCTCCAACCATCACCAGATACGTGGCAACCTGTAGTAATGACAATAGATCCATGAGACATAGGAATAGTCAAGATATCCAAGGTGACGTGGCCAAATAGTTCTCTACAGTTTAAATTCAAATTCAAGAGGGAAGCACAACCATGAAGAGTGGAAGAATAGAGGGAAGCAAACTGATCAAAACCGCAAGCCACACTCAGTGATCATGGAGATCATTTCGACAGTTATCACCTACTTCGATGGATTATCAGCCATTTCGACGGTTATTTTCAGAGCCTATAAATAGAGGAGAGTGTTGATAATGCAGGGGACCAGAACCAAATCCAGAAAGCCAATTCATTTACTTTATTTTTTCCAGTCCTTTAAATTTCAGTCTTTACATTCCTGTACTGCACTTCAAATCCATAGGAGTAATTCTAAGTTAGTTTGTCACTATAATCCTCTTCGAAGCTGTGAAAGTGTGAAGATACCATTGTAAGTTCATGTTTACTTAATAAAAGATTGATTTCTAGCACTGTTGTTCTCTTTTCCTATTTTAGTAAGTCATCTCAATTTTCTCCTAAAAAAGCAAGCCACCAGTAAAGTCCTCTTTATTGAGGCTAAAAGAATTTCGAAGCAATCGTCTGACTAATTGGTTGGCATTTATTAACTTCTGTAAGGACTTGTTGATCCTTGTTGGCACGCACGAATTACACTTCTAACCTTCGAAAGGCAAAAAAGCCAACAGATTTATAGATAAATTTTCCTTTTAAATATAACACATAAAAATATAAAACAATATTTATCAATATATTTAAAATTTAAAAAAAAAATAAGTAATAAAGAAGAAGAGTGGAACTCATCTTTTTATGGGTCGACATTTGTAATATGGGTCTAACATTTGTAATAATGTTATTATATAGTTCTTTTCTTTGTCCGTAAATTAATTATAAAATTGGCATACTTTTTTTGTATATGAGTGTGAGACTCACCTTTTATAGAACTCAAATTATATGAGATGATTGTATTCGATTGTATGATTAGTTGTCGTGTTTTCCAAAAAAAATAATATAATAATAAGCTTTTTGAAACCTTTGACCTTCAACACATCACAAATTTACTAGTCAAGGTATGGAACTAATTGGTGTTAGATAAAGAAATTAATCGATTAGCAATTTATTATTTAATTAATTTATTAATTTATTTTTTTTGCAAATTATGTGTTAGATTTGTATGCATTTATTTAAAAGAACAAATTGTATCTAGTCCAAAATCTGAATTGGTCGGTGTTCTCCGAGTCCACCACATATCGTGTTTCTTCATTCTGAATCATTCATTTTGTAGGACCTTTCATATATATCATTGTTGAAAAAAATTAATTCAATTCGTAACATGTTCAATTTATTATGTTTATTTTCACAAAAATAAAAAAATACAAAATAAATAAAGGACAACAAGTGTGTAAACATCTATTTTTTTTTTTATAACAAATGTGGTAAATTAAATTGGCGATGATTATTGGATTGATCTAATATTTTTTTTCCTTAAATGATATATACAAAAGATTTTACAAAATACAAGAGTTAAATCATCGAAACTGGACCTATTGTGATCTCCACGAGCTCAGACAACACCCTCTAATTTAGATGTGGACCAAAGGGAAGTCCCACCCTTATTTTAAATTAAAAGAGTCCTCAACGTAACTTATTATTTAAAAAAAGATTTTTAAAAAAAATTTAATCCCTAAAGTATGCACTTATTGTCATTTTAATCCCTTAAGTTATAATTTTGTCATTTCGGTCCTTAAAGTTACTAATTTGAGTTATTTTGGTCCTAAAGCTAACGTCTGTTAGCCTTGGTAATAGAAAATCTATTTTATCATTGTGTTCATTTGTTTCTGCAAGGGCAATACTGGAAACCGAGAGAGAGAGAGAGAGAGAGAGAGAGAATGTAAGGTTTTCTTAGAAATCCATATTTTCACCTCCAGATGAACATGGATGGTGGTGATGATGTCTACATTCCCCAATTTCATAAGTTTGGGGTTCGAATTTTAAGGAGAACGAACCAGGTGAGCCAACCAAACCAGGAAAACGACATAAGCTAAGGAGAATTGGACAAGACTCAGTGAAGTGTAACAAATGTGGGAACAAAGGCCACAACAAAAAGACATACACAATTAGGCTTCCAACTGAGAATCAAGGCAATGGTGTGGGTAGGTGGTGAAGAAGATGCAATAAGTAAGGGTGAAGGAAGGGTGCAAGATAAGGGTGAAGGAGATGCAGTAGGTAGGGGTATAGGTAAGGGGTAAAGGAAGGATTAAGGTAATGGTAGTGGCCAAGGTAGGGGGCAGGGCTTGGTGCAAGGCAGTGGTAGGGATCAAGGCAAAAGCAAGGGCAAGGGCAAGGGCAGGAGGCAAGGGTCTAGGCATGGTGAAATGCAAGGCATGGGTCAGGGAGGAGATATGGACATGCAAGGTAAAGGTCAGGGCAAGGAGTAAGCATGCAAGGTAGGGGTGTAGCTATGCAAATTGAAATGCAATGTAGGGTCTGGGCAGGGGTGTAGGACAAGGCATGCAAAATGAAATGCAAAGGTGTAGGCCAAGTATTGTTGCTTCTCAATCACAAGTCAGAAGCCAAGAAAGGGGTCAAGGTGCTGTTGCTTTTCAAAATCAAAATCAGGTGAGTTTATATTCAATAACTTTAACTAATTCAATGATTGTATTGTAATTAATTTATCTTTGAATACAAAGGTTGATATTGGGAGCAAGGCCGGCCCTGGGCTAAGGCACTAAGGCTTGTGCCTTAAGCCTCAACATTTGGCCCAAAAATAGGGCCCCCAAATTCATTAGTAGTAGTTTACTTAAAATTTAAATAGGCCAAATTTGTTTTTGCTGATTTAGGGTCGGTCTAAAGAGTTCCAAAAAATTCTGTTGGACCCAATTGAAAAAAAAAAAAAAAAAAAAAAAAACCATTTAATCACAAATGTGGTTAGGCCCAATTGAAAAACATGAATTAAAACATATACAAGTATAGTTAATGGAATAAATAATTTTGCCCTAATTTTTCTCTCTCATAAACTATCAGATTTTAATAGAATAAATAATTTTACTCTAATTTTTATTTATCCTATGTCTTTACCATATTTTAATTGAATAAAGTTTCCCTAATTTTTTTACCCTAATTTTGTTTCATTAAATTGTGCCCCATAATTTTTTTGCTATAAGATATCAGATAGTGAGTGGATTGTGTGTTTTGTGTGGAAAATTAATTATATAATCATGTTTATTTTTATGTTTGCTTCACACTGCTGAAACATTTCATTTGTTGATTTGAACTATATCTTTTGGTTACTTTTTTGTTTTTTGTTTTTGTTTTTTTTTTTTTTCTTTTGTTTTGGTACTCTGGAATGAATACATTTTGATATCTATTTTGGTACCAATTGGTGGTAGTGGTATCGAACAAAGTATTTTTCTTTCTTTCTTTCTTTCTTTCTTTCTTTTAATGAATATAGGCCCCCTTTTTGGTTTCGCCTTAGGCCCCAAAAACTAAGGGCCGGCCCAGATTGGGACTTAACAATCAACAATGACTTCATCCCAACAGTCCAATACTGAGGCATTTAGGCCAACATCATTTATGTGGAGGGGTAAAAAATGTGTGAATGCCTCGGCATTGCAGAATGTTGCAAGGAAGGGCCAAGGCAAGGAAGGGCTGATCGAAAGGAGTTTGGATCCTCTACCGTGTTCCCTTGCGGTGCCCCAAAATGACGTTGTTTTGGGGAAAAATTTAAATATATGAAAATAAAATTTGAACCAGAGAAAGAAAAATGAGAAGAAAGAAGGCATTTCACAGCCGACAACCTCTGGCCTCCCTTTACCCACGGCGCCGCCATCTCCCCACCATCACCGCTACAACCCACATTCCCTTCCTCTTCTTCTTCTTCTTCCTCCTCCTTTCTCTCACTAAAACTACCAATCCACTAACAACCCACCACCGCCACCCCCATAGCCGTGAGCCCCCTTCTCTCTCTCTCTCTCTCTCTCTCTCTCTCTCTCTCGCCACCAACGGCTAGCAACCATCTCAATCTTTTCTCCTTTTTTCTTTGTTGTCGGTGTACGAGAGGGAGTTCGTCGGTCATCCTCATTGTCGTTCATTGATTTTCCCTCTAGTTTCAACCTAAATATGAAATGCAGAAAGATGGGTTACTGATGAACTCAGCTACTTGAGCTGACAGAACTGATCTCTCAACTTCTCCCTGACAGCGGGAGACAAAAACTTCTCCTGGAATGCATCAATGAAAGCCTCCCAAGTCCCACCAATACGGCCCCGAACAAACTTCCACCACTGACCCGCGTCTCCCTTCAGCTGGAAGGACGCCAAGGTCACCTTCAAAGCCCCGTCTTCGATGCCAAGCATCTCAAACGTCTTCGTCATCTGCTCAAGCCACTCATCAGCCTTAAGTGGCTCTTTCGGATCCCCTAGAAACTCATCCGGATTAGACCGGAAAAACTCTCTCTTCAGAAAAGAAGGCCATGCCTCAGTAACATGGGCCTGGACTTGATTCTCAGCTCTGAGAATGTCCATAGATTCCCTCAATGCTCCTGCCATCTCGCGGGCTAAGGCGCCCATGGCCTGCTGTCCTACTGGCTCGGTCACATTGGCCTGACCAACACCTTCCTGCTATGCCAGAATATCATCCGATGTAGGCATCTCCTGCCTCCTAGGCCTACCTCGCCTACCACCACGTCCTCGTCCTGACATCCTAATAAAGGTAACGAAGACATTAGCACATTCACAAATGTACCGAAACTATAATACTCACGTCCTAATGCAATGAACAACTGTAATTCATTCCACGTAAACACATAATCACGTAAGCACTTACAAATTTCATTTCTGGATAATGACAGTCCCGAGGCGTTGCTAGAGTTCCGGTTAGAAATAGCATTGATCAAGTGCTTTTCCAACAGGACTCCCAGAAACCCAAGGATCCAATCAACATTCTAGAAATTAAATCCCATACCCATATAGTCACATAAACATGTTATCACATAAGTACATAACATTACATCTAAGTCTCTAACAAGCGAGACAAACCCATTGTGGTACTAACCACTTCCTACGTATCCGAAGTATTCAAACCCGGTACGCTCTGATACCAAGTTGTAACGCCCCCAAAATAATACATATAAACCCACATTCTAGACATGCATAATCATAAGAGAATAAAACATATTTACATTCATCAGAGTATTTATTACAAAAGTATTACATGTTGACAACAAAAGTAAATGCCCTATGAGCTTACAACTTTCCAAGTCAACACTTGGGTTCAACAGAAGAAGAGTTTTAACTCTTTATACAAATAAGCCATTGGCTTGAATTTACATGTAACACACAAAAATATAACAACAAAAGTTCTTCGGCCTCTAAGCCTCCCAAGCTACGTCCTTGGAGGTGATATATCACCTGAACCTGAAAATGATGTCCCATATAGGGTGAGTCAAAGCCCAGTAGAGATATACTAAACCAAATATAAGCAATAACTAAAACATTAACATATGAGAAATGGCTAACACTTGTGAACCAACTTACAACCCAATACAGTTCCATGACAATTTTGTGCATGTTTCAGTCCACTATCCTTTACTTAACCAATTCAATTCATAAACATGGCTCAGAATATGGCCAAACAATTCATGACATGGCTCAGAACCTGGCCAAACAATTAGATGAGATAACAACTCATATAACAACACTTCCAATAACCACAATTCAATGAGACTACGGCTCATATAAAAACACTTCAATACTTCATTTAATACACATATTCGCTGTATTAATGGAGTCCATCCCCTATCTCCTCCCGAACAGGTTTGAGAGTCCATCCCCTATCTCCTCTCAAACCATGAAGTACATCCCCTATCTCCTCCCAAACATTATACATATACAATGTATTTAACCACTTATCATATACAATGATCAATCAATACACATATTCGATGTATTATTCCAACCGTCATATTCAATAACATAACACGTTCGATTAGTTTCAGTTTTCCCTAATCAACATACAGTGTCTACAATAATCAAGACTATCCTCCACCGATAGCCCAAGCAGTTATTTCTAAACAGATAATAAATGCATCAAACAGATATAATATCAACATCTTCATAGGTGAGTGATTAATTAATCCAACTACATCATTAAATCTCATAATTCCCCAATTTCATGAGTTTCAACTCAATTTCATATTTCCACAAATTAATTATTCAACGCAATTAGGGCATTTTTCCCCTTTTCTCAAATATTGATCCTTAGGCCAAATTCCACCAATTTGACTCACAAACTCATATTCCCAAAGCCTTACATGCACATGGAGCTTCAAAACACAAAACCCCTCTTTTATAAATTACACATCAGACCCTAACTTTTTCCAAAATTACCCAACAACACCAATTAATCAAAATGACTAAAATTTATATTAAAACCCATAAGAAGAAGTAGGTTATCCCTACCTCAAAAGAAGAGACCAAATGAAGAAGATGATGAAAACCCAAGATGCTTCAAATCCACAAATTTTTGGATTAAAGTGAAGCCCACGCCACCCTCTAACTTTCTTACAAAGAGATTTGGGTGGAAACACTCTAGAAGCAGATGAAATCTTAGAGAGAGAGTGTGTGTAGAGAGAGAGAGGCAGCTGGGGCTAGGGTTTGAGTAAAGAAGAAGATGAAAAAGTGTGTAAAAACCCGCTGCTGCCAACTGATATATTCGAGGCTCGCTCGAGCGAAGGATTGGTCGCTCGAGCGACCAGACACAAAGAAACCTCACTCAAGCATAGAAAGTCTCGCTCGAGCCAACAATTCGAAGCTTCGGGTCTGCAACCCAGAAGCACGCTCGAGCGAAGAAACCCAAAACATACAGCTCGCTCGCTTGAGCGAAGGAAATCTCGCTCGAGCCAAGAAATGCAACTCTCAGGTCCAGAACCAGACGCAGACGCAAGCTCGAGCGCAAGACTTCTCGCTCGAGCCACCAGACACAACACTCAACTCTCGCTCGAGCGAAGAAACCCTGGCTCGAGCGAAGGAACTAAAACACAGAGCTCGCTCGAGCGACAAAAGCCTCGCTCGAGCGAAGAAGCAAAAATCTGGACAGCAACTATTGGTTTAAACTCACTACCAACCTGTAACACACCTGCCCAATACATCCTAAAACTCAAATATATAGAATTGAAGGATGGAAACAAGATACAAACAACAACCAACACCACGGAACCTAAGTCCGGAATACAACAACCAAAGGAGAGAAAACCGGGATCGCTATAGGCAAATTACGACGATAGTCTTTATATTTTGGTTTTTGTAATTGGTTCAATTTTGACATTAAATTTGTGATTTGTTTCAATTTGATCCATTTGATTACAACTCTCAACATTTTTTTTAATGAAAAGTTCGCACATAAGTGACACGTGTCATAGTTTTAGGGACATATTATAAAACTACTCAACCAAATGAGTTAACCTCAATCAATTTAGTAATCATTTTTCGTCAAAAACACTAACGATATTATCAATGAAATTAAATTGAGCTAATTGAAAGTGTGAAAACTAAAATGACACAATAAACAAAATATAAGACTACCGGTGTACTGTGCCCAAATGAAAACTTGCAAAAATTATTATCAAGCTTAAGTGATTCATTTATAAGTGCCATTTTATTATTATTAAAATAAAATTTCACTTCAAAAATGCATTTTCAAGTGCGTTAACAACGATAAGAGCATCTCCGGCAAGCATAACTAAATTAGCCATCTAAAATTTCACTTTATTACTTTAGCTAGCCACTTTTTAAACATATATTCCAACAAGTTCTGTAACGTCCCGAAATAATTCAACATGAACTACCCACACTAATCAACATTCACGAAGACAATGACAATAATCCTTCCATCTTCTCATATTTAATAAATGAGTCTAATACAAAAGTTTCACATGCGGTATACATTCAACGAATAAAAGAACACATGAATCTATAGCATGTGAAGCACCTAGTCTCAAAACAATAAAATGCCCTTAAGGGCTTACATCTTCCAAGGCAATAGCCTGGTTACACAAAATGGTCTCCCGGACCCATACACATTTAGCCCTTGGCTTTACAAAATTCACCACAAAAAAAAAATAAAATAAAATAAGAGAGCTATTTACTCTTCACAAAATATCCACGCCCTCAGTTCGGCGGGATCACCACATCTTTACCTACACCAAAGTTCCATAAGGGTGAGCATAAAACCCAGTAGAGAATTCTTACAAAGTATATACAGTTATGCCATTCTCAATAAAAATGCAAATACCAATGCCATGCCATGCTCCTTTAAAGAAATTTCATTTCATGCTCTACTTGAAGATTTCCACTTCTTAATAAAAGCTTGCAATCTCAACACTTTTCAAAACTTCCAATTTCAATCAATAGGGGCGGTAAATACGACACTGGTAATCCTTAGGCTGGTGTCTGCAAGTAGACTCTACAAGTACTACCAAATTGTCATTTTTACTGGTATTAATCGGAAGGCTCAACACCTATCCGCGCGATTTTCTGGTCTTTCACGATGGACACTCAGGCCAACTTAACAAACTCAACTACACCCCCTATCCGGACTTACCACGTATTTACCCCATTTACATTAACAAAATTCTCATTTGCAATATAATCTTTCTCAAAGTAAATGTCTTCTAACACATGTCAAGATGCACAATAATAATAATAATAATTCAATTGAAACATGATGCAATAATTACTATTTTGTAGCATTTTACTATTGTCAAGATATCTCTACAACAATATCAATTAATGCCATTTCTCATTCCTTCCTTTCAAAGCCATTTCACAACTTTCACATTCCATGGCACATAACCATTCACTATTTTCCAACAACACATGTTCAAGCATTTAACAATATGTTACAATAACATCTTATGTCCCATACATCAAATAGATTTCCATTTTTACCAAACATGCTGTGAGATTTACTCTCATTCATCCCTTTGACACAAAATGATAAAGATCTTCATAAGTATTTCCTTATTTTCCAAAATCCCCAATTTCTAGGGTTTTTCATCAAGGCAAAACACTTCTCATTTCTTTGGTAAAACCCAATTAAAATCACATTTTCTTAGGTTTATAAATGATCAACCATCAAGGAGTAATAAAGGTTGAGTTTTGGAAACCCACATTTAAAACTCTCTACCTTTTAAATCCAAATGTAAAATTAACACAAAACTTCAAGAAAAACCTTTAAATCATCAATAATGTAGCAAAACTTGTATATATAACTCAAGAATGTCCCTACCTCAAGCTTAGAAGAGAAGATGAGCAAAAAGGTTGAAACTCCAAAGTTATCGAAACCAACTTCTACTTGGATCAAAACTAAGCTCTTGACAAGCTCTACACTTGATCTCAAAGAAGCAAGGTGAGGAGAGGCTTCCAAGAGAGTTGATCTAAAGTTTTATGAGTGAAAAACTGCTTTTTGAGAGAGAGATAGTGTTTTACGGTTTAGAGGGAGGAAAGAGAAGAAAAGGTAAAGGAAAGGGTCAAGTGAGGACCTATTTATAGTACTAGGTCAAAAATATAAATAAGCCCCAAAGTCAACCAAAAGTATCTAGTCAAAATATCCCCAAAAAGTAGGCCCAAACCGACAAAAAAATCTGGAACACTAAGTTTGACTGCACTGCAGGTGTCGACCCTTCCCCAGGCTGGTGTCGACACCAAAATGCAGTGAGCAACTTTAGAACAAGGGTTGACCCTTCCTCAGATTGGTGTCGACCCTTGCGGCCAACAAAAATAGAAGGTGTCGACACCAAAATGCAGCGAACAAATTCATAACAAGGGTCGACTCTTTCTAGATTGGTGTCGACCCTTGTGGCCAACTAAAAAAGAAGGTGTCGACCCCAAAATGCAGCGAACAAATTCATAACAAGGGTCGACTCTTTCTAGATTGGTGTCGACCCTTGTGGCCAACTAAAAAAGAAGGTGTCGACACCACCAAGACCGGTGTCGACCCCAGAACATGATTTTCAAGTTTCCAAACAACTTTTCAACACGAACAAGCGTGAACGGGCAATCCCAACAAATTTAAATTGATTTGTACTCCTCCAAAACTAAGATACAACAACACTAAAAATTCTCAAAATAAAATAAAGGATTCAAATGCACTTCCCAAAAGTTTTGAAGGGTACAAGTGCTACAAGTTCTCTACTTCAACTATATTCGTTTTAAAAGTGATGAAGATGAAGAAGAAACAACACCAGTACTGGCTGCTCGATCTGTATGTAGCAGTGAAGATCATTTGGGTCCACGACTGATCATGTTTCCTAATCTAAACTGTTTGTTGTACCCTTTGTATATATCATTTTTTAAAATAATTAAGTAAATCCGATAATCGTAACATGTTTAATTTATTTAGTTTATTTCCAACAACAACAACAAAAAAAAAAAAAAATGAATGACAAATATGCTTTTGAAAATAGACCCCCTTTTTTTTTCTTTTGATAACAAATGTGATAAATTAAACAACCCATGATTATCAAATGGATCTAATTTTTCTTTTTCTTGAATGATATATATGAAAGATTTAATAGAATACCGAAAAGAAACCTCAGATTTATTTCAAATTAAAAGAATTCTCAAAGTAACTTATTATTTAAAAAATATTATTATATGTCATTCTAATAAAATATTTAGTATAAAATTTATTTTTACAAATCATTTTTGGAAAAAAGGATGGTACTTACTAGAGAACTAAATACAATTGAAAACATTTCAAGAAAATCAAACCTATATGCAAATTTTATTTCATAACGTAACTCATGAAATCAATGATGGGGTAAATAATAAAGAGATAATTATCATCATTTTAGTTGTCTACATACTAAAACAATTAAGTAGATCCGATAATTGTAACATTTTTAATTTATTAAGTTGATTTCCGACAACTACAACAAAAAAAAAAATTTGAATAACAAATATGCTTTTGAAAATAGACCTCTTTTTTTTTTTCTTTTCATAACAAATGTGATAAATTAAATGATCCATGATTATCAAATGGATCTAATTTTTCTTTTCCTTGAATGATATATACGAAAGATTTTACAGAATAAAGGATTGAATCATCAAAAAGCTCAAAAATACCCTCTAGCATATGTGTGGACCGGAGGGAAACCCCACCTTTATTTTAAATTAAAAGAATTCTCAAAGTAACTTATTATTTAAAAAATACCATTATTGTATCATTCTATAAAATATTTAGTATAAAATTTATGTTTAGAAATCATTTTTGGAAAAAAGGATGGTACTTACTAGAGAACTAAATACAATTGAAAACATTTCAAGAAAATCAAACCCATATGCAAATTTTATTTCATAACGTGTAACTCATGAAATCAATGACGGGGTAAATAATAAAGACATAATTGTCATCATTTTAGTTGTCTACATACTATATCTACCTCTATGTGTACTATATAAACCCTTCTTTGATCTACAAAGGATTTCAAGTTTCAGTTTTGGATTACAGATATATCTATCAAGCTTTAAGAGGGAGAGAGACAGAGAATATGGAGGGAGTGAGAATGATGAGGGAGGTTGTGATGGTTGTAATGGCAGGGTTGATTATGGGAACAATTGTAATGGGACAGGGGCAACCCAGACCTTCTTTCCCTGTTTGTTTTGGTGCATGCTATATTTCTTGCACCTCTTCCAATACTTCTTCACGGATTTGTACTGCCAAATGCCTCAAAGATTGCAATCTTTCCACCAAACAATCCTGCTCCTCCTCCTCAAAATGCACATGACTTGTGCACTTTGGGTTGTGCTTCCTCTTTGTGCACCCATTTTAGTACTAAAGAAAACCCTAGTAAGTTTTTATCTCTCCTCCCTTTTAATAAGAAAAAAAAAATCAATACAGTAGTTGCAACACACCTCATTATCGGCATGTAGAATATCACTAAACTATTCAGTAATAATCTATTATATAGGATGGTAAATTCTATTATTTGTACATAACTACAAATCAACTATCATATTTATGTTGATGACAATTGTATATTATTGGCGATTTATTTTTAAATACAATATTGTTAGGCATTACAAAAGAAAATATCATGAAAATCCTTCATAAAGATTTTCTATCCTTAAATTAGTTTGTAGTGTTTTATTATATATTATGCTATCACTCTTAAATTAATTTTATGAAACTCTTCATGATATTTATTTTATGATGTATAGTATTACTCTTTTTAATATATCTCCCTTTTGTTCTTGTCGTTTTTGTTTTCTTTTGTCAGGTGAAGAGAAAGTAGAGAGCTGCGTGGAGTTTTGCTCAAATAAGTGTGCCAAGAAGCACAAATCGCAACGAGTGTATTGACGAATAATAATGGCTCAATAATAATGTAATGATTACAACTTTTGTTTTAGGGGAAATACCACATCAGTCGAGTCTTGAAAAATAAATTACAAATTAATGAAATTAATAATTTAATTTATAAACTTTTCAATGAATTTGTAATTTTTATTCTCTGCCATCACTGGCCAGTAATAACCCTTTTGTTTTATCCCTTCTATGCTATCATTGTGTTACCAGAAAATGCTAATACCCTAACGAATTATATATTGGTACTTACATTCCTAAACATAATACACTTTCATTCCAAAACGGTAAAATTAGTGGTTCAAAGCAATCCCAAAAGTTTTTTTCTAATATATTTCATTAAATATTATCTTAGAAAGAAAAAAATCAAATATAATAAATTAAAATATTTAAGATGACTTAAGTTTTGATAACACAAAAACATTAAAATTGAATATATATATATATTATTGGATGCTTAATAGTTTTTTTTTTTTTTTTTTTTTAAAAAAAAAAAACCTACGCTAAAAGTACCTTAAATTCGTAAGTCTAATATAATATAAGTCTATCTCTATTGTACTACACTTTAAAGCATGTGGTGTATCAGCGTTGGAGCCAGCAATTTATCTTAGAAGGGGCAAACATTAATCACAACATTATTTTCTTTTTTTTCTCTCATAACAAGTACCAACAAGACTTATATAAAGCTTCGAAGGATTTATTAGGAAATCATTTTTAAAGTACTTGTATCCCAATTAATTTATAACATATTCTTATATTTCAATAAATCCTATTATTTGGATATTTTATTTATCAAATCCTAATTCTCATATTTAAAGTATTTTATGGCCCATTTTACCCTTACAATTCTTTTTTAAACGCTTAGCAACTTGGTGATGTGAATATTCATATTTTATAGTATGAATGTTCACATTGGCGTGCAAATGTTCACATTACGAAACATTCATGCTGTCAATGTGAATATTATTAGGATAATTTTGATAACAGTCACCCATAAAACTTATTGGAACATATGAAAATAATTTGAACCAAGTGGAACATAAGTAGATGAATATGAATTTATGAATAAATGCTCCCATAACTTATACTTATTTCTAAATTTTTTTTGTTAATTGGTGAGATAGAATATTGCAATTATTTTGAAATTCATGTCAACGTGACTTAAATTCACGATCAACAACCAAAATTTATTAATCCAACAATAGGGATAAACAAACAATTGAATCTACAATTAACAAATCCAGCTATATCAACTCAACAAAGAGTCATACAATGGAGAGAATAGCGAACTAAACAAACCACATAATGGTAAAGAATCTATATACTAATTGCCCAAAAAAAAAAAAAAAGTGTGTACATGAATGACAAAAAGAATATAATAGAAATTTTTTTAAATGTTAAAAATGCGAATTTTACATAATTTGAGGGGCACCATTACAATTTTTTAAAGGATAAATAATACATTATATATAGGGGTAATAGTACAAATATAAAAAATTTAGGGAGGGCCACGTGGAATCTGTTGTGCTTCGATGAAGGATTTTTTTGAGTCTTTTTTGATGATCTGAACCGTTCATATTGTAGCCTTTGTTAAATAGATCATCCATGCAAAAAAATCAAATTGATTGGAAATCAATAACTTTATATCAAGAGCACATTTGTTTTTAAAAAAATACACGGTTGACATTATCTTGATAATTTTTGTAAAATAATTTGAATCTGATCATGGGGTTATGGATTTCTGATTAACTTGATTTTTTGTGTGGATGCTATACTCGATGAACCCGACAATATGAATAGTTCAAATCATCGAAAAAGACTTGGAAAAAGCCCCCACGAGTTCACAATATATTGCTGCTGTGACTTAGTCACAGCTGCAGCCCCAGATCAGGGCACTCGACCCCCCAAGGCCTTATGTAGCTCTATTCTTGCCTATCGCAATCCCGTTTCCGTTCCACATACTGAAACGATCCATATTGTAGGTAACATATGGCATGAATTCACTAAGGCTATAATAGTGACACATAAAATTGATAAATATTTTTGGTGCAAAAATGTATGCTTCATATCCAAACAAAAATGGCAACTTACGACGATAGTCTTTATATTTTGGTTTTTGTAATTGGTTCAATTTTGACATTAATTTATGATTTGTTTCAATTTGATCAATTTGATTACAACCCTTAACATTTTTTTTAATGAAAAGTACGCACATAAGTGACATGTGTCATATTTTTAGGGGCATGTTATAAATTTACTCAACCTAATGAGTAAACTTCATTCAAATCAGTGATCATTTTTCGTCAAAAACACTAATGACATCATCAATTAAACTAAATTGAGCTAATTGAAAGTGTGAAAAGTAAAATAACACAAGAAACAAAATATAAGACTATCGGTGTGCGTTGCCCAAATAAAAACTTGCAAAAATTATCATCAAGTGTAAGTTATTCATTTATAAATGCGGTTTTATTATTATTAAAATAAAATTTCACTTGAAGAATGTATTTTCAAGTGCGGTAACAATGATAAGAGCAACTCCAACAAGCATAACTAAATTAGCCATATAAAATTTCACTTTATTACTTTAGCTAGCCACTTTTTAAACATATATTCCAACAAACTCTCTATTTTAACTATATTCTTTTAAAAAGTGATGAAGATGAAGAAGAAAAACACCAATACCGGCTGCTTGATCTGTATGTAGCAGTGAAGATCGTTCGGGTCCACGACTGATCATGTTTCCTAATCTTAACTGTTTGTTGTACCCTTTGTATATATCATTTTTTTAAAATAACTAAGTACATCCGATAATCGTAACATGTTTAATTTATTAAGTTTATTTCCAACAACAACAACAACAAAAATGAATGACAAATATGTTTTTGAAAATAGACCACTTCTTCTTCTTTTTTTTTTTGATAACAAATGTGATAAATTAAACAACCCACGATTATCAAATGAATCTAATTTTTCTTTTCCCTTGAATAATATATATGAAAGATTTTACAGAATAAAGGATTAAATCATTGAAAAGCTCAGAAATACCCTCCAGTATAGATGTGGACCGGAGAGAAACCCCACATTTATTTTAAATTAAAAGAATTCTCAAAGTAACTGATTATTTAAAAAATATTATTATTACATCATTCTAATAAAATATTTAGTATAAAATTTATGTTTACAAATCATTTTTGGAAAAAAGGATGGTACTTACTGCAGAACTAAATACAATTGAAAACATTTCAAGAAAATCAAACCTATATGCAAATTTTTTTCATAACGTAACATATGAAATGAATGATGGGCTAAATAAAGAAAAAAAATAAAGACATAATTATCATCATTTTAGCTGTCTACATACTTACTATATCTACCTATATATGTGCACTATATGAACCCTTCTTTGACCTACAAAGGATTTCAAGTTTCAGTTTTGGATTACATATATATCTATCAAGCTTTGAGAGACAGAGACAGAGAATATGGAGGGAGTGAGAATGATGAGGGAGGTTGTGATGGTTGTAATGGCAGGGTTGATTATGGGAACAATTGTAATGGGACAGGGGCAACCCAAACCTTCTTTCCCTGTTTGTTTTGGTGCATGCTATATTTCTTGCACCTCTTCCAATACTTCTTCACTGATTTGTGCTGCCAAATGCCTCAAAGATTGCATCTTTCCACCAAACAATCCTGCTCCTCCTCCTCAAAATGCACATGACTTGTGCACTTTGGGTTGTGCTTCCTCTTCGTGCACCCATTTTAGTACTAAAGAAAACCCTAGTAAGTTTTTATCTCTCCTCTCTTTTAATAAAAAAAAATCAATACAGTAGCTGTAACACACCTCATTATCAACATGTAGAATATCACTACACTATTCAGTAATAATCTATTATATAGGATGGTAAATTCTATTATTTGTACATAACTACAAATCAACTATCATATTTATGCCGATGACAATTGTATATTATTGGCGATTGATTTTTAAATACAATATTGTTAGGCATTACGAAAGAAAATATCATGAAAATCCTTCATAAAGATTTTCTATCCTTAAATTAGTTTGTAGTGTTTTATTATATATTATGCTATCACTCTTAAATTAATTTTATGAAACTCTTCATGATATTTATTTTATGATGTATAATATTACTCTTTTTAATATATCTCCCCTTTGTTCTTGTCGTTTTTGTTTTCTTTCGTCAGGTGAAGAGAAAGTTGAGAGCTGCGTGGAGTTTTGCTCAAATAAGTGTGCCAAGAAGCACAAATCGCAACGAGTGTATTGACGAATAATAATGGCTCAATAATGATGTAATGGTTACAACTTTTGTTTTAGGGGAAATACCACATCAGTCGAGTCTTGAAAAATAAATTACAAATTAATGAAATTAATAATTTAATTTATAAACTTTTCAATGAATTTGTAATTTTTATTCTCTGCCATCACTTGCCAGTAATAACCCTTTTGTTTTATCCCTTCTATGCTATCGTTGTGTTATCAGAAAATGCTAATACCCTAACGAATTATATATTGATACTTACGTTCCTAAACATAATACACTTCCATTCCAAAACGGTAAAATTAGTGGTTCAAAGCAATCCCAAAAGTTTTTTTCTAATATATTTCCTTAAATATTATCTTAGAAAGAAAAAAATCAAATATAATAAACTAAAATATTTAAGATGACTTAAGTTTTGATAAGACAAAAACATTAAAATTGAATATATATATATATATATATATTATTGGATGCTTAAAGGTTTTGGTTTTTTTTTTTTTTTTTTTTTAAAAAAAAAAAAACCTACTCTAAAAGTACCTTAAATTCGTAAGTCTAATATAATATAAGTTTATCCCTATCGTACCACACTTTAAAGCATGTGGTGTATCAGCGTTGGAGCCAGCAATTTATCTTAGAAGGGCAAACATTAATCACAACATTATTTTATTTTTTTCTCTCATAACAAGTACCAATAAGACTTATACAAAACTTAGGAGGATTTATTTGGAAATCATTTTTAAAGTACTTGTATCCCAATTAATTCATAACATATTTTTATATTTCAATAAGTCCTGTTATTTGGATTTTTTATTTATCAAATCTTAATTCTCATATTTAAAGTTTTTTATGGCCAATTTTACCCTTACAATTATTTTTTGAACGCTTAGCAACTTGGTGATATGAATATTCATATTTTATAGTATGAATGTTCACATTACGAAACATTCATACTGTCAATGTGAATATTATTAGGAGTATTTTGATAACGGTCACCCAGAAAACTTATTGGAACATATGAAAATAATTTGAACCAAATGAAACACAAGTACATGAATATGAATTTATGAATAAATGCTCCTATAACTTATACATTTTTCTAAATTTTTTTGTTAATTGGTGAGATTAGAATATTACAATTATTTTAGAATTTATATCAACTAGACTTCAAAATTCACCATCAACAACTAAAATTTATTAACCCAACAATAGGGATAAACAAACAATTGAATCTACAATTAACAAATCCAACTATATCAAGTCAACAAAGAGAAATAACCAACTAAACAAACCCCATAATGGTAAAGAATCTATATACTAACTGCCCAAAAAAAAAACAATACAAAACAAAAAAGTGTGTACATGAATGACAAAAAGAATAGAATAGAAATTTTTTAAAATGTTAAAAATGCGAATTTTACATAATTTGAGGGGCACCATTACAATTTTGTAAAGTATAAATAATACATAATTATTATACAAATATAAAAAATTTAGGGGGGGCACATAACCCCCCTAGGCCTTATGTAGCTCCGTTCACTACAGCATACAAGAGTTTTAGAGACCAAATGTTTTGGTCTTTAAAAGTGAAAATTTGTTACAAAAGACATTTAGGGACCAATTTCTATCGTTACGAGAACAGTCGCTAAAAGGTCGTCCCGAAAAGTCAAAAATAAGACTTTTAGCGACAAAATTTTGAAATTGTCACCAATAAATAGACTTTTATGGACAAAATAATTTGATCTCAAAATGGTTTATTTTTTGAGACAAAAAATTTCGCCTCAAAAGGATAATAATTCATCACTAATGTCTAATTTTTGTTACTAAAAATATAATAACAACACTTGTTGTAACAAATATATTTAGTCCCTAAAAAATAATTTCCTTTCCATTCTACGTACTGAAACGATCCATATTTTAGGTAACATAGAGCATGAATTCACTAAATCTATAATAGTGACACATAAAATTGATAAATATTTTTGGTGCAAAAATGTATGCTTCATATCCAAATAAAAATGGCAAATTACAACGGTAGTCTTTATATTTTGGTTTTTGTAATTGGTTCAATTTTGACATTAAATTTGTGATTTGTTTCAATTTGATACAACAAAATGGTACTTTAATGACAAAATCACTTCGTCTCCAATAGTGAAATTTTCGTCACCAAATTGATCCGTGACGAAATAATTTCGTCACCACGTTCGTCATTAATTCGTCGTCACTAAAAGTACCTGATGACGAAAATTTATTTTGTCACCTATTATTGGTATTTGGTGACGAAATATTTTGTCACTAAATGTTAAATATTTTGTCACCTATAACGTCCATTTCGTCACCAAAATTAAATAAAATTTTATTATATTTGTTTTGGGTGACAAAATATTTCGTCATTAAAAATAGTAATAAAATTTTTAGTGACGAAAATATTGTCACCAAAAGATGGAAAAAAAAGACCCTTCAGTGACGAAAACTTTTTGTCAACAAATATTTTAATTTGGTAATGAAATAGTGAATATGTGTGACGAAATTATTTGTTGGGATTAGAAAGTTTTAGTGTCAATTTTTTTTCGTCGCCAATAATGAATAAATTTTAAAAATTGAGGGGAGGGTTATATTTGCAATTTATATATTTTTTTCAATAAACAATACATGTATATTTTAATAATCTATTAAATAAAATATCTAATACAAATCAATATAAAATTAAACTGTTCATTATCATAAAACAATCCAAGCAAAATACATGTTTCATAGTATCAAGAAATTAATATATAACATCCAAACTATAACATCTATTTTAGTAAAATCAAAGAGTACAACACAATCAAAATAACTTGTGCATTAACCTGTTGAATATAATATCCATTACAAATCATTACAAAAACCTATTCATTTGGTAATATCAACAAAAACCTGTTCATTTTAATCTATTCAATAAAATATCAACAAAAAGATAAGATCCATCACAATATAATCATAACCCACAACAACATAGTCAAAATACATGTTTGGTAATATCAACAAAAAGTACAACTACACTGTGATGGATGTGTCTGGTAATATCAACAAAAAACTCTTGCTATGCAGGTTACCAAATTCGTTCATCTCCAATCTGCTATTTAAAAAAGAAAAAATAAAAAAAAGACAACAACAAAAAGTTAAGGTAACCATTCACTAAATATGTTAATATACAACTTAGAAGAGAGAGAATAAAAATTTCAAAGTAAATTTTAAACCAAATTTTACCGTGCTTGTTCCGTAAATTTTTATCGCAAGGCCCAAAAACAACAGATTTAATTTCAGCCTAAGAAACAGAAGAAATAAGCAAAGGGAGATGAGATTTAGATAAACAAGGTTGAATAAGCTCAGCAACTTTGGCTTCCCCATCCCTAGGATAATTAACAGAAGAACAAGCATATTTTTGAAATGAGAAGTAATATTCATCATACTTTTCATGCCTATTACCATCAGAGTCATCTATAGAGAGAGGATCTTGTTCTTAGCTCTGTCAATTTTCAGCTTCTTATGAAATTAGGATGCATTCTAATGCCCAAATGTTATACCATTATCCCTTGGCCTTTTGTTTATAAAAATATTCCTCAGCAAGAAGAAGATCAACATATGCAGCAAAGGCAGTCTTTTCAGAAGCAATATAGCAGCAACATGATCAGGATTAGATTGAACATCAATTTGGAGCTTTTCTAACTGAACTTTGCTTCAGCAACTCTAACTGAGGTATTACTATAGTGAGTCTTTTTAAAAGATTTAAGAACTGCTTTAAGAGATTTGAGCTTAGAGACAAGTTGGTACATAGGACTAAAAATTAAAAAAATTGAAAGGCATACGATAATGTTTTGCTTCAAGCCTAACCATAACAATTCCAGGACTGTGATCTGAAATACCAGGGGGAGCAAAAAATGTCTGTGACTCGGTCAAGATGCTAAGCCGAGCCTCATTGACCAAAATACGATCTAGCTTTGTAAACAGAATATGTCCATCACTATCCTTCTTTGTTGTGGAAACCACAAGATGATAAAACTTAAGAATGATTAATTAGCAAGTTAACTCTTGCAAGTATGATTCCCCCAAGTAAACAATAAACACATGAACTTTTTACTTTGAACTGCTAAATATTATTGATGTTGTCCATAATTGTTATTAGACATACAATTAATAACACGACTACTTTTACACCTATTGAACAAACAAACAAAAAGGTGGGTATTTGTAATCACACATAAGGAAATACCCCAAAAGCAGTTCTACAAGTATCAATCCCACAACACAGACTAAAAGGATTAGTTTCACCTTTAGAAAGGCAGAGCTGCAAAGGACCTTAACTATTCCTCATCTAAAAGGCTCACACAACGTCAGGGCGAATACAAAGACATACATTATTTTCTCTTTTGAACAAGAAGGAATGAGGTTGCCTACTACAATATCAATCTTGGTAAAATGCAGCAGTCTTATCAGTTGACAGAAAATGAGGTTGCCTACTACATCACACAACCCATCAAGTGAAAAGTGGCCCATCAAACATGCTAGAGTTACTGCCCCTGTTTTAGCTAATTCATCTGTTTCTGAATTGGACAATTCAGGCACCCTTGATTCAGCTAACCAAGGATCTCTGCCTTCTTCCTCCATCTATTCTAATTAAATCAAATACCCTCTGCTATCTGTCACCTTCCTGAAGCCAATATAATGACCTCCATCTATTCATAGCTATTGTTTCCATGAATTGATTAGTACTAACAAGAATACTTCCCTATTTATTTGTTGGCATCACTAGTTATATTAGTGTTTACTAATATATGCATCACTAGTAAAATTTTTAGATTTTCTATTGTGTTTCACTACGCAAGGATACAAACTGAATACATAGTTATAGTTGCATTATTTTACATTTTAGAGTGTTTATGTACTTGTGTAATTGATGTATGTGTCATGTATCATATCCACAGTTTGTGTTGCTGTCTCTGTATGTATGCTACTTAGACCATAAGAAATGCACAGAATCAAAAGCAAAGGAAAATTTGGACTTAAATTTAAAAAAGTGAGCTATATTGATCCTTGCAATCTAGTGAACCACTTGCAATAATAATAACCTTCGTCTAGAACATTACTCGCAAAGCTATTACAAAGAATAGGTGTGACTTTTTTATCATTATGATCATTGAGAGCTATTTGTCATCTTGATCATCTAAAGATGTTGAGATATAACTTGGGGTTTCCTACTTAGATAATTTTCTGTACAATTATGCCAGTCAATAAATATGTCAAATCATATGTCCCTCTTGCCAATACAATTGTGTTAATCAAACGTTCAAACCAATCTTTCTATATATCATTTGCTGCAAAATTTCATACTGTTCCCAAAAACATTGGAGAAAGCAGATGAAGATATGCATTTTTTTAAGGCAAAAGATAAACCCTCTTATACGAACCATGGTTTCCCAAACAATTTACTACCAATCATGAACATTTCACAAGGCATATTCCCCCCTTCCCCCCACCCCCCGCGATTAAATGGAACCTGTTTTATGGTGAATCAAACCTATTGGATGACTTGGATTTTACAGAGAGCAAACTAGCAATGAGGAACAGAACCAAAATGAAAAAGAGAAGCAGCATCAGTCAGGAACACCTGTCTACCAAAGGTTCCTCTAGAGGACGGGTAACTAACCAAAGTTTAAAAGAATATACCTGAATATGTGAAGCAGCTGCTGAAACTCGGAGTCGCCAGGGAATAAAGCGTGTCTCCTTGCCATTTCAGCTGCAAAGAATAATCCAGGGAAAGATAATTGGTGACATTGTCAGTAAAAAACACAAGACATAAAAAGAAACTTCAAAAAGGGAATTAACAAAAAATCACTGGTATGACTGCATGGAAGATGATCGGGTACATTTATCCCTGTAACGACCTACAGATCAAGGTTAAGTGAAATTTTTCCCAGGAAAATAAACTGATGTCCTTGAGCTTAGCAGTTGCCACCAAAGCAAGAACAATAGACAGTTTCTTTTACAGCAGGGTTTAGACGAAGGATCGTTTTTGAGTTTGTATCATTTTGTTATACTTGTGCTCAGAGAAAAACAGATGCAGTGAAAAGTGACTAAAGAGATTAAATTCCTTGATCCGTACTGATTTGTTGATCACAGCTGGTGTGGTGTCCGGGCAATAGGAGCTAAAGGGTGATAGACACACAATATCCAATAATGTGAAAGCTACAATAGAAATTGATGAATGTTTTTTAGGGGCAATTAGAGACTTCATTGTAAAATCCCCAAGCCTAATGTCTAGATAGCAGTCTCAAGACAACTAAATTGCAATCCACAGAAAGTATATGGTGGACCATGGAATTGAAGGGTGTTACCAAAAATGCAACCCACAGACCACATATCCACGGCAGTTGAGTAATGAGTTGATCCTAATAAAACCTCTGAAGCTCTGTACGAAAGAGTAACAATCTGTGGAACAAAAAAAATAACAGATGCAACAAACAGAAAAATTAAAGAGCATAAATGCATAGGGAATGAAACTGAGACTCATCCACCGGACAATTGACATGTACAAATTGATAAATCAGATTTTATAATTATCCAATCCTGCTGCTTAACAAAAATAAAATAAAAAAATAAACAAAACAATGAAGAAAAAATTAGCCATGGCATTTTATCAAACACCTAGTAGACCCATAATCAGAAGCATGAGACTTTACTGTGTGTAGAATCACCAACAATTCATTCACTTCAATGATTATATTGGGTAGAATATGAATATCATAATTAGAATACATAACATGTTAATCATTCTATTTTCTACATTTTTTCCCCAAATTAAAATCATTCAAGTTGTTCATAGAACCCTTTAAAGTAGAGAAGTTTTGGAGATGTTAGAAGTAACGAATGGAATGACTTTAATCTCAACTTAACAATGAATTCCATTGACGCAAACATGTCCGAAGACAGAGTGAGGGTAGAGAATGAGAAACCCAGAGACCTGAACAGAGAGAGAGGGGTAGAGAAAGAGAAAGAGAGACAACAAACTGACCTGGAACTCACGGTGGTGCTGTAGCTTGATGTCGGTGCAGGATGAACTCACGGTGTGGAGGACGAACCGTCCTGACGATGGAGGATGAACTCACGATGGTGGATGAACCGTCCTCACGGTGGAGTATGAACTCACAATGGTTCTTTGTTACAGCTTTGTGAAGGAACTATAGATAGATTAGGGCACAAAGTTCTAATCAAGGAGATGAAAAGTTATTTTGGACTGAAATTTTGATATTATTCAATTTAGGCGCTAAATCAAAAAAAATTTGGCGCTGTAATTTTGGGTGCATGTAAAGACATAGAAAAATATGAAAAAAATAAAAATAAATTATAATTGGGTAGTAATGTGAAAGTATTCCCACAAAAAAATAAATTTAGGTATTTTATGAAATTTTTTAGTTACAAAATTTGCAATTTGTTGTAGTGAGAGAGAGATATAAAAGGAAAACTGATAAACACACACAAAAAAAAAAAAAAAAAGGGGAAAAAATTAGTAGTCTATTTTTTTTCATTACAATCCAATTTGTCAAAATTTTCCCTCCAAAATTAGTGACAAAATAATTTCCTCACTAAAAGGTCTCAAAATATTAAAAATTATTAGTAGCGGAAATATATTTCTCACCAAATAATTTTAAAATATTTAAAATCAAGTTTTTTTTTAAAAAAAAAATGTAAAATTAATGGTGACGAAAATATATTCCTCACTAATAATTTTATAATTAATGACAAATTTTTTTCTCACCAAAAGTTTTAAAATTTTGATGCCACCCAGAGGTTGGAAAAAGTGAGAAGAGGGAAGAGGGAGCTCAGAAAAGCGAGAAGAGGGCAAGGGAGAGAGAGTGAGGCGAAAATAGGGAGCGAGAGAGAGAAAGAGAGCGCTGGTCGGTGACGTGCGGGTTGACCAATGCGATAAAGATAAACGGACGGTATGACGGAGATATATGGGTGAGGGAGTGACAGAGAGAGATATCTATGGTTCAATTTTATTTTTTATTGATTTTAAGCATTTGGTGACGAAATTTGGTTTTCCTCTTTAAAAATAATACATTTGGAGACGAAATTATTTCATCTCTAAATTTTTTTACAATGGTGATGAAAAATTTCGTCTCCAAAATGGGGCCTAATCTTCGGCCAAATTTTCCAAGGGCGGGAAATTGTTTTGTGACGAAAAATAAAATTTAGAGACGAATAAAATTTTCGTCACCTATTGTTTTGTTTGATTTTAAGCATTTGGTGACGAAATTTGGTTTTCGTCTCTAAAAATAGTACAATTGGAGACGAAATCTTATTTTCATCACTAAAACATGCATATTTAGAGACAAAATATTTTTTCATCACGCGTTTTCGTCACCATAGACCTTTTTTGTTGTAGCAATTTGATTACAACTCTCAACATTTTTTTTTAATGAAAAGTACGCGCATAAATGACACGTGTCATATTTTTAGGGGCATATTATAAACTTACTCAACCTAATAAGTTAACCTCAATCAATTCAGTGATCATTTTTTGTCAAAAATACTAACGACATTGTTAATTAAACTAAATTGAGCTAATTGAAAGTATGAAAACTAAAATGACAGAAGAAACAAACTATAAGACTACCGGTGTACTTTGCCAAAATAAAAACTTGCAAAAATTATTAACAAGTTTAAGTGATTCATTTATAAATGCGATTTTATTATTATTAAAATAAAATTTCACTTTAAAAATGCATTTTCAAATGCCTTAACAATGATAAGAGCATCTCCAGCAAACATAACTAAATTAGCCATCTAAAATTTCACTTTATTACTCCAGCTAGCCACTTTTTAAACATATATTCCAACAAACTCTCTACTTCAACTATATTCTTTTAAAAAGTGATGAAGATGAAGAAGAAACAACACCCACTACAACATATAAAAGTTTTAGAGACTAAATATTTTGGTCTCTATAAGTGAAAATTTTGTTGCAAAAGACACTTAGAGATCACTTTCTATCGTGATGAGAATAGTCACTAAAAGGTTGTCCCGAAAAGTCAAAAACAAAGCTTTTAACGACAAAATTTTGAAAATGTCCCTAATAAATAGACTTTTATTAACAAAATAATTTGGTCTCAAAATGGTTTATTTTTTTAGACAAAAAATTTGGTCCCAAAATGATAGTAATTCACCACTAATTTCCAATATTTGTTGCAAAAAATATAATGACGACACTTTTCGCAACAAAATTATTTGGTCTCTAAAAAATAATTTTGTTCCTAAATTTTTGTCTCTAAAACCTTAATTTTTTGTAGTGACCAATACCAGCTGCTCGATCGGTATGTAGCAGTGAAGATCGTTCGGGTCCACGACTAATCATGTTTCCTAATTTGAACTGTTTGTTGTACCCTTTGTATATATCATTTTTTTAAAATAATTATCTAGATTCGTAACATGTTTAATTTATTAAGTTTATTTCCAACAACAACAACAAAAATTATGAATGACAAATATGCTTTTGAAAATAGACCCTTTTTTTTTTTTCTTTTCATAACAAATGTGATAAATTAAACGACCCATGATTGTCAAATGGATCTAATTTTTCTTTTCCTTGAATGATATATACAAAAGATTTTACAGAATAAAGGATTAAATCATCGAAAAGCTCAAAAATACCTCCAATATAGATGTGGACCGGAGAGAAACCCCACCTTTATTTTAAATTAAAAGAATTCTCAAAGTAACTTATTATTTAAAAAATATCATTATTATATCATTCTAATAAAATATTTAGTATAAAATTTATGTTTACAAATCATTTTTGGAAAAAAGGATGGTACTTACTGGAGAACTAAATACAATTGAAAACATTTCAAGAAAATCAAACCTATATGCAAATTTTATTTCATAACGTGTTACTCATGAAATCAATGATGGGGTGAATAATAAAGACATAATTGTCATCATTTTAGTTGTCTACATGCTATATCTACCTATATGAGTACTATATAAACCCTTCTTTGATCTACAAAGGATTTCAAGTTTCAGTTTTGGATTAAATATATATCTATCAAGCTTTGAGAGAGAGAGAGACAGAGAATATGGATGGAGTGAGAATGATGAGGGAGGTTGTGATGGTTGTAATGGCAGGGTTGATTATGGGAACAATTGTAATGGGGTAGGGGCACCCAGACCTTCTTTCCCTGTTTGTTTTGGTGCATGCTATATTTATTGCACCTCTTCCAATACTTCTTCACTGATTTGTGCTGCCAAATGCCTCAAAGATTGCATCTTTCCACCAAACAATCCTGCTCCTCCTCCTCAAAATGCACATGACTTGTGCACTTTGGATTGTGCTTCCTCTTTGTGCACCCATTTTAGTACTAAAGAAAACCCTAGTAAGTTTTTATCTCTCCTCTCTTTTAATAAAAAAAAAAAATCAATACAGTAGTTGTAACACACCTCATTATTGACATGTAGAATATCACTAAACTATTCAGTAATAATCTATTATATAGGATGGTAAATTCTATTATTTGTACATAACTACAAATCTAACATATTCTAATTAACTATCATATTTATGCCGATGATGATTATATATTATTGACGATTGATTTTTTGATACAATATTTTTAGGCATTACGAAAAAAATATCACGAAAATCCTTCATGAAGATTCTCTATTCTTGAATTATTTTGTAGCGTTTTATTATATATTATGCAATTACCCTTAAATTAATTTTATGAAACTTTTCATGATGTTTATTTTATAATGTATAGCATTACTATTTTTAATATATCTCCCCTTTGTTCATGTTGTTTTTGTTTTCTGTCATCAGGTGAAGAGAGAGTAGAGAGCTGCGTGGATTTTTGCTCAAATAAGTGTGTGCCAAGAAGCACAAATGGCAACGAGTGTATTGACAAATAATAATGGCTCAATAATGATGTAATGATCACAGCTTTTGTTTTAGGGGAAATACCACATCAATGGAGTCTTGAAAAATAAATTACAAATTAATGAAATTAATAATTTAATTTATAAATTTGTAATTTTTATTCTATGCCATCACTAGCCGGTAATAACCCTTTTGTTTTATCCCTTCTATGCCATCATTGTGTTACCAGATGGAAGGCAAACAAAATCATACATTCAACCTGCAAGATTGCAATTCGCTGTATAACTCAAGATTGATAGGACAACTGCAAAATGTCCGAACTCAGAATTTACCCAGAATTTGACAAGTCAAAAGTCTACTCGATAAAAACAACAAAACGGATAGGACTCTTAACAACTCTGCTACATAGGGCCTTACAAATTACCAAACTCTAAACAAGATTCTCCATCTATTTTCCCCCTCCCCGTGGAAAAGGAAAAACAGACGTCAGAAATACCATTACGACACTAAAATAGAGTTCTCCGACCACTAATTTTTTGGATTATTTTAATCGCCTGACACCTTAGGGAGAATTTTCCGGTGTCTTAAGAACAGCAGATGTTTTGCCTTTGTGTTCAGTGACAGCTGCACGGAAATCTTCGACTATCGAACCATCCTTAAACTTCAAAGCAAATGTCGAAAGGCCATCCTTCCCCTCACCTGTACTATTCATGCATGCAAACGTGATTCCTCTCTTCTCCATATTTGTCAGCTTCATATCTGGGTACAGGCTCGCATTTAAAATCAACCTATAGTTTCCTCTAGCTCTCATTATGAGTCTCGCTTTCCCAGTCCTGGTTGCCGAGACATTCACCTTGAGTTCTCCCTTCCCTCTCTCCTTCCATCCGCCTTCAGCAAACTCGAAAAGCACAGAATCAGCTGTAAAAACAGCCTTCTCATTCTCTTCCCCGGTCTCAACCTGAACCTCCTGCATAGATGGGAATCCACTTCCTTCGCTCTTAGTAACAGTTGAAGCCCCTGATGTGCCAAAGAGGGAAGAATTTCCATTATTTGAAAGACTGAAACCAAAAGAACCAGAACCTAGCGGAGATCCATCTTTCGGGATCGACCCAAATGAGAAGGTAGAACTGGAAAAACCAGTTCCGGAAAATCCTGTGAAGGCGTTTTGGCTGCTCGAAAGTTGCTGGAACGAGCTCACCGATGCAGATTCTGCACCTTTTTCTATATTTTCATTACCGTTACTTTTCTCATCCTTGTTCTCAGCCTCAGTGTCTTTGTTGCCTTCATTCTCAGTTTTATCCTCTTCTGTTAACTTCTCATCTGCTGATTCAGGTTTGCTTCCCTCATTAACCGCATCAATTTTCTTCTCATCTGCAACAGACTCCGCCCCTGCCTCACCAGCCTTGTTTTCTGTCTGCTTATCATTATCATCTTTGACCTTGTCAGTTTCCTCATTCACATCAACCTTTTCAGAAACTGTTTTCTCAATTTCTATTTTAGTAGTAGCTTCCGATGCAGTAGAGCTGGAATCAGTCAAAGGAACCAAGCGAATCGCAGCAAAAGGATTAGAAGAAGGGGTTGATGATGTCTGATTCCGACGAATTTTGACAATTTTTCTACCTGCCAGCACTTCATCACTAGCCCTCTTGAAAGTCCCAGTCTCTAGTTCAGAAGAGTCTTCCTCATCGTCAAGACCAGGGTTATCTCGAGATAGTTCCCTTCCAGCAGCCCTCTTCTTTGAAGGTGGGAGGGTATTTTCAGCATCCCCCATCGGAAAATATAAAATTTAACAATCTGTAATTTGAGATATGTTCTCTCAACAAATGGGAAGAAGGCGCTTTCTGCAGAAAACCAGAAAAACAATCACTAACAGAAATGATCATCCAATATTATCAAATAAGCAGCACTTAGAAAAAGCGAGTTTCACTCCATATAAAGAAAGGAAAAGACTCACTGAAGACAAAAAGAGGCAGATTCAAGAAGCATTAGAAACATCAGGAGAAACACATAAAGTACAACAAAACTCAAAAGTAAGTGACCATAATGTTTTTCCTGGGATTAACACATAAAAGAAAGGAATCACAACTCAGCAAACAAAGTACATCAGCTACTTTCCACTTCAAATAAATTTTATAAAAACATATATAATGTGTCACTGAAGTCGAATATATCAACAGACACAAAAGATTTTTCCTTTTTTTTTTGGATTTTTTTGAGAGGGTGACAGGCGTATAAACAGAGACGGTGGGCCTACAGCTAAGATGTTGGAGTCCGGTCACAAGATACGACATAGATACAATATACTTAATAAATTTTATCATCAAGGTGTCTGGTTTTACCTTGAGAATTGTTGTCTTCAAGGATTTCCACACATAGCGCATGTCTCGATCTGTTTATGTGATTTGTGTGGTCTAATTAATTACACAATTCACATATATATTCTCTGGAATTTTTAATTAATCATATTTCCCAGAAATTGGCCTATGCACAAACTAGGTCCACCTCCAAACCTTCAAAAAGAATGATCCACTTGTCACAGCTAGTTTTGGGCAAACCATTAGATGAAGTCAAACCCATGGTTCTACAAGGTTTACAAGTTGGGGTTGTCTTCCCAATCCCAAGAAACCTTGAGATCCAGGTTACTGCTATTAGGGAGAGTCAGGTCCAGATTTGGGTAAGTAATACCTTTTCTCTAATTCCTATTACCATGGGCTCCACCATTGAGTGTCATCATCCATAGTACAAGTCACATTGCATCCTCTTATCCCCATTGCACATTGACAATTGACCATGAGTTGGGAAAAACTATAGTCGAGGATGTTGACCAGGTAATTGACCATTCAAATGAATCCTAACAATCTTAAAATATGACCATTCTTGCATTACTGTCATGAGGTACAACTCATCCACTCCTTTGGAGAAAGATGCTTGGAAACACAGCAATAGTTCTTCATAAATTTGTGAAATGTTGGGACAGGGTTTATAAGATCGTCAACGATAGTAGGAGTTCCATGAATGTGGCCTCAAAATCAGCTTTTCCTGGGATAAAGTTGTAGTTTGAGCCACATCCTTGGCCATTTAAGTCTACTTGGGTAGATAAGACTTCGTTACTGCTCAAATAGACGGGCCTAATCCCAATTCATAAGGGTGACTACCTTCAGCATATTTTGTGGGATATTACCCACATGTTGATTGATTACCCTTGACTATATGATAAAGTCATGCTTACCTATAGGGGAGAGATACATGAGCTCAAGAATGTTGAGAACCACAAGAAGTTTTATAATGCAAAATACTAATATTTAAGAAATCAGTATTAATTCAGCCAGTAACCAGTTTACCTTTTTAATTTTCAATAGGTCTTGCAAATATTTAATTCCATTATTAAGTCTAAAATATTTATATTACAATAGCAAAACAATCCACGACTTGTCTCTTTGTTTTTCCCTTTTGTGCTAGTCAAAAATGTTATATGCAAGTTTACTTATTTATTTATTGATAATTAATTTTACTATTGTCATGTTCTCTTGTTAATCCTTACTTTCTATATAGGTATAGGGGATCATGCATAATACAATATGAATACATTCTTCTTATAAAACAACTAAGCAAAGTATTGAAAAAATGTTCTTATATTTATCCTTGTAATTATATTATATTATAATGCTATGCAAAAAATGCTACAAGTCGTAAAAAAATAATACGTGACTTGGAGTATCCAATACTTCAAAATTAATGAAGTATCTAATAATACTTCTAAAAAGTATCTGATACATATCCGTGAGTTTCCAAAGAATATTGGTATTTGATACAAACACGATACGGATACGTGGCCCTTTTAAAAGTATCTATGCTTCATAGTGCCCAAGTAATTATCCCATGTATAGTTGAGTTGCAATTCATCCACTCTTTTGGAGAAAGATGCTTGGAAACACAACAATAGTTCTCCATAAATTTGTGAAACGTTTGGACTAGTTTTATAAGGTTGTCATTGATAGTGGGAGTTCCACAAATGTGGCCTCAAAATTAAATTCTCCTATGATGCAGTTGTAGTTTTGAGCCACATTCTTAGCCATTTAAGTTTTGCTGGGATAGGTAAGACTTTGTTACCACTCATGTGGTGGTGCCTCCCAGTTCAAATGGGTGACTACCTTGAGCATATTTGGTGGGATGTCCCATGTATGGATGATAGCCACGTGTGACTTGATTAGCCATGACTATATGATAAAATTGTACTTGGCTATGGGTGCTATGGGAGAGAGATGCATGTGTTTAAACATAGTAGTAAGAGATAACGCAAGGTTACTTTATACTAGAGCCACTAGACCCTTTCATTTCATTCGTAAGTGACAGAATATGAGAAATCTCTTGTTAATATTCAACCAAAAAATGTACATAAACATATAGGAAAAAAACTAAGGTAGAAACTCTCCTAAGACCTAATCCCCATAAATCAGGGATATTAACATTCTAATTATATGACATATACACACACATATACATAACTGTAATACACATTTTTCCCATCCACTGAGCTATCAAATCTTCACAGCCTATTCATACCATAATAACCGATTCTGACACTCCCCCTCAAGCTAGTGAGTAGATATTCTCCATTCCTAGCTTGCTAACAATAGACTGAAACGCAGAACCATTCAATCCTTTAGTTAACACATCTGCAAGTTGACCCTCAATTGACACAAATAGGATACAAATCAATCCACTTTCCAACTTCTCCTTTATAAAATGCCTATCCACTTTCACATGCTTGGCGCATTCATGTTGCACAGGGTTATGTGCAATATTAATTGTTGACTTGTTATCACAATATATCTTCATTGGTCCTTTCCACGCAATCTTCAAGTCTTCCAAAATTATTTTCAGCCATAGAAGCTCACGAACTCCCAATGGCATAGCTCTGAACTCAACTTTTGTGCTTAACCTTGCAGCTACATTCTGCTTCTTGCTTCTCCACGTTACAAGGTTGCCTCCAAGGAGTGTACAATAGCCTGAAGTCAATCTTCTATCATCAACTGATCCGACATAATCTGCATATGTGTATGCTTCCAATGTTAATTCATTGCCTCTTCTAAATAATACTCTCTTTCCTGAAATACCTTTTAAGTCCTATAGAATTTGATGTGCTGCTTCAAGATGTACTTCTTTTGGGTAGTGCATAAATCGACTCAGCACTCCTACAGCATAGGCTATGTTTGGTCTCGTACAACTAATCTCTGATAGGATTCTCTATCCACCACCGCATTTTCAAGAGCTTCATAGAGTTTGTGATTCTGTTCAATGGGTGTCTCCACTGGTTTACACCCTAGTTTACTAGTCTCATTTAATAAATACTGTACATACTTCTATTGGGATATAAAGATCCCATGTCGAGAGTGAGCCACTTCAATGCCGAGGAAGTATTTTAACCTACCGAGTTCTTTGACCTCAAACTCTTGTAATAAACACTTGTTCAGCGCTTTCATTCCTTGCAAGTCATCTCTTGTTACTATTATCTCATCCACATAGACTAATAGAGATGTAACTCTCCTTGAAGCAAAATGTCTAATAAACAATATTTGATCACCCTGACTTTCTTTGTAACCCAAAGCTTTCAATACTCTAGCAAACCTGCTAAACTATGCCCTAGGAGACTGTTTTAAGTCATAAAGTGCCTTTTTTAACTTTCACACCTTATGCTTTTCTGACTCATATCTTGGAAGAACCTCCATATAGATTTGTTCATCAAGATCACCATGGAAAAAGGTGTTCTTTATGTCAAATTGCTGCAAACTCTAACCACGATTAGCTGCTAAAAATAATAGGATTCTTAAAGTATTCATTTTTGCAATAGGAGCAAAAGTTTCAAGATAATCTATACCATACTAACCTTGCCTTATATCGTTCAAGTGATCCGTCTGCCTCATATTTCACAGTGAAGACCCATTTACATCCCACTAGCTTCTTTCCTTGAGACAATTCCACCAAGTCCTATGTTTTGTTATTCTCAAGTGCATCCATTTCAACCTTCATTGCTTCATTCCACTCTTTACTTCCTAATGCTTCAGAGACAGTTTTTGGGATAGTAAAAGTGTTGAGGTGGATAAGAAAACTTCTTGTCCACTAGACAGTTTTTCATAGGACACAAAGTGAGAAAACGGGATATACCAGCTAGTGAATACACTTCCTAACACCTTTTCTAATCGCAATAGGGAGATCAACATCAACAACTGGCACATTACTTTGTATAATCTTTAGAATTAGGAGTTACCTCAACATTATCAGTACCAGAGTTTGGTTTTGAATCAAGAACCTGCATTGGTTGAACAAGTGGTTCCCTCGAATATACCTGCAATGGGCGAGTAGCACTATGAATCTGTTTATCTTTTTTCGTTGGGCTCGAAATACTTGGGTCTGACTCATTTGGTAAAGGAATGGAGATAGATGACGGTGGATTTTGATTTTGTGAGGAGAAGGATGAAAGATCAAGTAAAAACAAATCTCTATCCTTATCTTTCATAAATGATGTCTCCCCCTAAAGATAAGGATTCGGAAAGTAATTCTCCGTTTCAACGAATGTTACATCTGCAGAGACAGAGAATTGTTTTGTTGGAGAATGATGACACTTGTACCCTTTCTATGTACAAGAATATCCAACAAAAACACACTTAAGATCCCTTGGATCAAGTTTCCAACAGTTATTTGAATGAATATGAACAAAGGACACACCCAAAGACCCTAGGAACCAGGTGATTCGTTGTTTTGAAGCAAGGGAAAAATTTCGAAAATAGTTCCATGGGGCAGTTATAATCAAGAACTCGAGTGGGTAATCAATTAATCATGTGTAGCTGTTAAGACAGCTTCTCCCCAATAATTTTTTGGAACATTTTTTTGGAAAAGAAAGACTCGGGTAACAACTAGAAGATGACCATTTTTCCATTCTACCACACCATTTTGTTGGGGTATATTGACACACAAAGACTCATGAATGGCTCCCTTTTCTTCAAAGAATGATGGCAACACTTGATTAAAATAATCCCTTGCATTATCACACCAAACTTTTTTATCTCAACCCCAAATTGGTTTTTCACCATGTGGAAAAAATTTTGAAAGGTTGAACTGACATCTTATTTTTGTTTTAAGAGAAAAACCCATGATACACGAGTACAATCGTCAATAAATGAGACAAACCAGCAAGCCCCAGGAGGAATATTATAAACTGTAGGAGGTCCTCAAATATCACTGTGAATTAGAGTAAAATGTATGGAAGCTCCTATATTACTTATTTGAAAGGAAACACGCTTATGTTTTGCAAGTTCACAAACATCACAATGAAATATACCTAGATCAATTCCTTTAAACAAACCAGGAAACATTACTTTAAGAATACTGAAAGGAGGATGACCAAGACGAAGATAATAAAACCATATTTTACGTTTATTGGAAAAAGAAGACTCAAAAAGCAGAGACAGTGGAATAGGATCCTTAGTACTGTTTTGGCCATCAGGTTCTTCAAGAAAGTAGAGCCCATTCCTCTCCCTAGCAAGTCCAGTCATCATTCCCGTGCTCTGGTCCTAAAATTTACGAAGTGTAGATGAAAATGTCACCATACAGTTCAAATCCTTTGTAAGTTTCTGAACAGAAACTAGATTGGTAGACAATTTCGGCACATACAGAACATTTTTTAAAACAAAGTACTGATTTATAACTACATCTCCTCGACCAGCAACTATAACCAGTGTTCCATCAGCAGTAGCAATTTTCTTATTCCTAGGACAAGGATTGTAAGAGACAAACCCATGACAAGATTGGGTCATATGATCCGTAGCCTCGGAATCCACTACACAAGTTCCTTTTGAGGTTGACACATTAAGTGCATATGGTTGAGAATTATCTGTAAGAGCCAAGGAACAAGTACTTGCACCTCCCGTAGGTTTCTTTAATGTTCCCAAAAAGTATCACAGCTTCTCAATCTCTTCTCTATTGACCTCGGATTGCTCCTGAGAAAATTCTCCTTCTAATTGTGTTCAGGTCAAATGTGCCTATCCTTGCCCTCCTCCTTGATTACTTTTTGCAGTCCACGGAGTATTTTTAGTATTTGAGGGCTTAACATGGAGTCTTCAGCACCTCTCCCTGCTATGTCACGGCTTCTTAGAGTAGGTACACCATAAAGAGTCTTTATTACCTGCTCTTGATCCTTCTGACAGCCCATTATTCCCTCCTACTCGGCTGGAATAGGCATTTGACTGTTGCTGGTCTGATTTCACAGCTATGGGATTTGCAGCTTTTGTAACTAAGGCTGAACCATCTGCTGGTTGAGGCTCCATCATAACTCCTCTTCATCCTTCTTCTCCACGAATTATGGCAATTGTTTCATTGAGTGAAGGAATTTCTTCCATTCCCAATACTTGCACTTAGACAGGATCGAACTCAACGTTTAATCAGGCAAGAATCCTCTCTTTTTCCATAAAACATTTAAGAAGGGTTGCATCATAACTACACTTCATCTCAATACCCTGAATGGTCCAACTCCTGCCATAAGTTTCGTAAAATTTGGGCATATTCAGTACCTTGTTTGGTAGATGAGATTTTTGTCTTAATCTCATAGATTTGTGCGGCATCTCAGACTTTAGAATAGGTCTTCTTGCAAAACATATCCCTTGATGTTGTCAGAAACATGCAAGTATCGCTAGCTTCTGGCATCATCGAATTCCATAACCAGAACATCACCATCAAGTCTTCTTCATCCCACTCAGTGAACTTCGGATCTTCTGGTTTTGGTCCTGTCCCAAGAAGATGACTCAGTTTCCCCTTACCTTTCAAAAAGGTTCGAACAAACTAAGACCACTTCAAATAGTTCTGGCCATTAAGACGTAAACTAGGTTGAAATAGTGTTGTTTGCAGCCATTGAAGAGACTGGAAATTTACTGGATTCTGAAACGTCAGACATAGTTGAAATCGAAAGGAGAAAAGATTTATGGGTTCACGTGGGAAGATTAGGTTATGAACGAATGGCAATTAAGGCCATCGACAAGAGTTTCAGGCAATGAAGGCCTGGAAAATACAAAAAAAGATTTCTACAAAGACTGAAAAAAATTAGCAGTGATGAAAGCTGAAAAATTGAAAAAACAATAAGTCTAATTTTGGCTCTGATACCATGACAGAATATGAGAAATTTGTTATTAATATTCAACCAAAGAATGTACATAAATATATAGGAGAAAAACTAAGGTATAAAAAGGTTCTGAAAAGCGGTTGCGGTCGCCGTAACGGTGGCGGTGGCGCGGTTGCGGTTGCGGGGTGTAAAGGCCGTAACGTAACGGTTGCGGTAACCGGAACTGTGAATTTTTTTATTTTTCGCACAATTTGAAAAAAACTTACCGATACGCACATTTTTTTTCCATGATCATAGTTATTGGGTTTTAAAATAAATATTGATCAATTTTTATAAATTTTTAAGTTTGATCCAATATATTTCATATTTTTAAATCACTATAAACTGAGTTTTTTACATTATATTTTAATAATTGATGACTTTATATTATACAAAAAATCAATCACTAACTATTATATATAAGATAAACAATGACAAAAGTAAGAGAATAAATAAAAGCCTAAATATATATATTAATCAAGCTAAATAGATAATGACCACATTTTTTATTATTATTATTATTATTATTATTATTATTATTAAACAATATATAGATAGACACACACAAACAAAATGGTTGAATAATAGCAGCTGAATATAATAGCATAGGTCTTACAACTTTAACAAATCAATAACATGTTCTTCATCTTCCCTATTCTCTCTGTCTGTCTCTTGTTCCTCCATCTTCCCTCTTCTCTCTCTATCTCTCTTCCCTTATTTTCAACTTTTTTTTTTTTTTGTGTGTTTTTTCAAAAGAAGCAATTCGGAACCGTTACGTAACGGTGTGTAACAGGCCGTTACGACGCCGTTACGGCCGTTACGACGCCGTTACGACCGCTATAGCAGCCGCTACGGCCGATACACCTATGAATCTCAATCACACTGCAAAAGCGGCCGTAACGGGTGGCGGTAACTACCACAACCGTTACGTAACGGCGTTACGTAACAGTTGCGGCCGCTTTTTAAAACCTTGATAAAAGGAAACTCTCCTAAGACCTAATCCCCATAAATCAGGGATATTAACATTCTAATTACAGGACATATACACAGACATATATATAGCTGTAATACACATTTTTCCCATCTACTGAGCTGTCAAATCTTCACAGCCTATTCATACCATAATTACCAATTCTAACAGTAAGCTTAGAGCTAATACATATTTAATTGACTTGCCTTCAAATATGACTATTGCCATGTTTTCAAATTTGATAATTTGTTTCGTTACCGAGGCACCTTTAAGCCTCCCACTTTGCTCGTAAGTTTGCCTCCAAACGGTGGTCCTTCTACTTTAGTTCCAGCACCTATTCCTAATCTTCTGCGGTTTTATCATAACATGGGCATCAAACTAAGAATGTTCTTGAGCCTCAAAATGTTGCTTCTTCTTATGATGGCTTTTTGAGATATCTTATACATCGAAAGAATCAACCAGACATTGATGCCATTCAAATGATGGGATAAATTGCGTTGCTCTGATCTTGATTTGTTTGAATAGTAACACTTTCTTTACATGCCAGAAGAGATCCTCTTAGCCAAGAAGAAATGGAGGTTGTGAAAGATGCAACAACCGAGAGTTGAGTTTATTTATGAGTTTAAATTTAATTAGGCATATAAGTTTAATTATAATTTTATTATCAGTATTGTTAATGTAGAATGTATTTCTTAATTTTACTCATCTATGTACAAGGCTTGAGTGTATTGAATTATTGGAGCTTATTGGCATAATTTGGAAATAATTGAGTTTCCTTGGCTAGCTCTCTCTCAGAAGATTCTCTCACTCCCTTTACGCTTGCCCTTCGCCTCTACTCTTCCCCTTTTCTCCTTCTACTTCAACTTTTTTCTCTCTTTTCTCCTCTCCTCTTTGTTATCTCAGTTCATCTATTAACTTCTCTTTCTCTTCTTCTCTCTTCTTCCCCTTCTCAGTTCATCTAAAACTTTGTGTCATTACCAAAATTTAAGAAACAGCTTTAAGCAATATCTCATCCAGGTACTTCATTAAACCCATCTCAAACCAAGCTTAAAAGAGGAAACCTTAAGTTTGCAGCTATTATACAGAATTACCAGTGAGTTGCACACAGTTGCACACAAAATTTATAACATTAAAGAACATAAAGATGCCCATTAATCTAAAAGTAAATATAAATAAAAACACATTTCCAACAAATGCACAATGAAAAACATAAACTGAGCACAATCCACTAGCCTAACAAAATGAGAAAAGAAAAAGGGGGGCACACCAAACATTGACACTTCAAAAGAAGAAAACCTATTTAACAAGCCATACTACTAAACAAAACAAAATCCAAATGAAATGAAAATAAGTGTAGGTACATGTCTCTAAATTTCCTACGTAGCAGGCCACGTCACACTGCGGGTTGACCCAAACCACCCCTTCATATCATAAGGCATGACCTGAACCATGTATCCACTCTGTACCTCGCCTCGCTCGTTGCAATATGATTGGAAAGGCACCTTGATGTCGTAATGCCAGCCAAGGTCAGAAACACACACTAGGAACCCCCACTGGGTTGGTGTCTTGGTCATGGGATGCTCGAGTCGAGATCGCCAGAGAATCTATAGAATAGAGGCTGGAGTTGAGGGTTGATCAAGGTTTCTCCCCATCCTCTTTCTTGAAAAAACTTGCACATTGACCAATCTTAGAAACAAGAGAGGCATCCACAAGAAGACATGACTTTGACCAAGACGCACGAAACTTCAGGAGTTGTATCAACCTACCCACTGTAGATCCATGATATGAACCCAAGGTCTAAGAATTGATGCAACTAAGCCCAGGGATATGACTTACGAGGCACCTGTCCTTAAGCATAGGACACCGTGCAAGGGTAAGCTAGCCATATGGACCAATCCTCCTACAAAAGGAGGCCTCTGCCTTCACACAAGGCCTCTGCCTTAAAGTTTAAACCTCCACTGCCACTCTCTCTTTCAGTCTAAGACCATCACATCTCTCATCTCCTCCACCTTCGGCGATAACATGCTAACTCAATGTCTCAAGTGAAACTATCCAATCTTCACATCATTATACAAACTTGTCCAGAGTTTCACATCATTATAAAAACATGTCTAAAGTTTCACCACGCTTTTTCTAGGCAGTCATTTTACCAACTTACCGTATGGCATTGGATGGCAATGAAGCTCCTACATGTTGGCGATTTGGTTAAACCTCCATAGATTCAATTCAATTGCATATTCATCCTTGTTATAGCCAACCAAGTTCATCAATAACAATATTAATTGATAACGCCTAGAAATGGAGTATTGTCAACATGGAAGACTTTATATTTGAATTCCATTACAACCTTGAAAGTCTTCATATTTGGCATGAACTGATTAACTTTTTAAAAAGATTAAAAGATTTACAGCATTACTCAACTCATTATCACCGATTAAAGGGTTCCCTTAGTCAGCATCCTATAGCTGCACAAAAGAATTGATATGGTACAACTACAACTTTCTTCCTTAGTGATGAAATAATCGAACCACATAGTTCATACAACTTACCCAACATTTGTTGCTACAAAAACATATTTATATCTATACTACTACAAATGTCTCCAGAGATATAAATCTAGTGTAAAATATTTAAAAATTCACACCAAAGAAAAAATTGATAACAAACCCTATAATTTAATAGCATCTTGTATCATCAACTATAAGGTTGCATTTGGATTTATGGATTTGAAATGAAAAGATTTTGGCACTAATGATTCAAGAAGCATAGCTCAACTTTAGCAATGATAGTTTTATTTGAATATAGAATTTGAGAGCCTTACCATGATGATGGATTTGAAATAACAACATAAAAATAGCTATTTCAAAACCTTCGTATTAAGGGTTGTAGTTGCACAAAGATTATAGCAAAATACTTGCCCTATCTTCCCTTTTAGTTTTTCAATCTATCTATAAATAATAGCTAACTATCCTATACTTCTATAAAATTTAACCTTATCCAAGCATAATCTAAAATCCGTTAATTTGGTCTACAATTTCCTATTTTCAGCAGCTAACTTCTCAAAATCCATTACTTATCTCATGTAATGGCCTCATTTGAGAAGTGGCTACTTTTTTGACTTGTTGGCTATTTGGCTATTTTAGTAGGCTATTTTAGTTTTTTTGTTTGGGAAGTTGGGTCGAATTTTTTGGTTGATTGTTGAATTGAAAAATGTGTTTGAAATTATATTTGAGGCTAAAATGACAAATTTGTCCCTAACCTAAGACATTCAAAATTGGTCTTAAGGGGCAAAATTGTCATTTACTACCAGTCGGGGTAGGCTGTCAACATGACAGTGGCTTAGGCTGCTTCTTTCTTCTTTTTTTTTTGTAATATAGGTCAATGGCTCAGGCTACTGGTTGAGGCAATTTGGCTTTTTTAGTGTTTAAGATTAATTTAGCCCCAAACCTGGGTTCCCAAACAAGGCCAATGTTTTTTTTTTTTCCTTTTCTTTAAAAAAAATAAAAAATAAAAAAAGGTTATTGAATAAACCGGAAAAGAAGGCAGGTTAAGATTTAGTGGTTCAAGTGCGACCTACTAGAATTGAACCATTACATAATAATGACACTCCCTCACTTCCAAATTGTTTGTCTATTTTCATTTGCCCCTTTAATCAGGTCAATAAATAATGTATTTTCGTACAAAATTAAATTTGCTTTCACAAACTAAAAGAACTCAATGAGTTTTTGTAAATAAAGTTTTCAATATCATTAAGAAAAAGAAGAAAAAAAAAAATAGACAATTTTTTGGTCGAAAATGGGCAAACAATTTAGCACGGAGAATATTACAAATACATTGAAAACAATCCGTGAAAATGGAATAAAATAAAAACATAAACAATAGTCCATTTAAAAAAAAAATCATCACGTTTAAAAACAAAAAAAAAAACCCTAATAATGTCCTTAAATTGTTCATAAAACTTTGATGTATTAAACCGAAGATGAAAAATGCACCAGAAATTAGTGACTACCAAAAAAAAAATTAAAAAAAGAAAAAAAAAGGCGCTCAAAACCCATAAAACAGAGGATAATTCACGAACTAACTTCTGGTTCAGTATTCCCAAAGCTAGAAATCAACAAGGATTGGCTAATTACTATGCAACGATACGTTTTATTGAAAACCCAGAACTGTTATTTCTCAAATTGAATACAGCGAGAGAGAGAAGCTAGTACAGGACGAAGATCTAGAAGATCCGCACAACATATCAAAATTATACACAAATAACCTACATGCAACTGTGTACATGAATATAGATAGATAGATAGATGAAATGAAATGGAATCAAAAGAGAGAAACCTGGGGAAAATGGAGAGTAATCGTGTAGGAAATGAAGTGCTTTTTTCCCAATCCGCAACGTGTTGGCTTCTAATCAGAGGAACGAGTGAACTCTCTTTCGAACCCTAGCTAACCACTGTCTCTTATATATATCCTAATTTAAAGAGTTCGTGCTATTATAGTACGTTTAAGGTGAAGTTTGTCAATTATGCATTTTAATTAAAAGATTTAAATATAATTGTTAGAAATTTTAAAAAATTTATCGAAATTTTATTAAACGTCTTATATGAGTTTGTGATTATATGGAATTCATATTGTGTGAGTCTTACATTCATATGAGATATTTGGTATAAATTTTGATAGAATTTTTGGGTTCTCTAGCATTACTCAAATTAAAAAGTCATTTTAAGTTGTCATATTACTTTTTCTATTTTTCTGCACATTTTTTCGTAAAAAATCAAAAAATTTCTAAAATAGTCTATTCCCAAACGAGATCTAAGTTTTAGAATAAATTATTAAATATATAATGAAATTATATTATACGATATATATTATTTTTTTATTTGTTATATGATGTAGACTCTAATTTTATAATTATGGCCTAGTTTGGGATCTACTATATAATCCATCTTTTTATCTTTTTATCTTTTTTCCATCACATCACCTCTTTACTTTTCTGCACATCTTTTCATAAAAAGACAAAAAGTGCATTTTTTTAGGACACCCCAAACCAACCCTATATCATTTTGGGTGAATTTATAGGTTTTTAACGTTTCTTCTGAATTTTTAAAAAAAAATTAAAAAAATTGATGTGTAACTTTTTTTAACATATAAATCTAAAACAAATACTAAAATAATTTACTGAACTAATAAAGAAGTAGAAAAAAAATACCTATATATACAAATAATTAATTTTTTTAATAGATAAATCATACTTGCATAACAAATGAAAAATTTTATTAATAAGTAAATCATTAAGCAAGTTAATATTTTTTAATGATATGAAAAATATTTTTCAGTTAACCATTTTGTTAATAAATAAATCATTAAGTTAATTAATAATTTTTAATGATATAAGAAATATTTTTCAAAAAATAATTTTTACAATTTATGATTGCATAGTAGAATAGTTTTTTTTTTCCCTCTAAGTATTGTGTTAAATCTATCTATACTATATATTAAGCAAAAGGGAGTTTTTAACCCCAAGCCTTGTGGGAGCTCCAATCTCCTAATCCTAATTTTCTAATTTTTTGATTTAAAAAAAAAAAAACTCAGCATTTATTGACTTCTCCCAATCCAACCTCAGCATTTATTGACTTCTCCCAATCCACAATTCCTTTTGACTTCTCTCATAATTATTGCAACACCCTTTTCAATTTCTCTCATACACTATGGTTACACACAAAAATTAAAAAAAAAAAAGATAAGAATTTAGCTATAGATCTCAAAAAGATATAACATCTAAATTTGAATTATGATTTAATAATATAATTATGTATTTTTTATTATGTATATCTATCAAAATTTTAAATCACTTAATGGGACAAATTAATCAATTTTCCAAAATTATTGATTTTTAATTTACAAAATAGGTTAAAAAAACTATTGACTGATTTATTTATTTAATAACAAAAATATTTCATAATCTCTCCCTCCTAATCTCTCTCACAAATTTTCAAAAAAAAATATTAAAACTTGCATTCCTTTTCTCTTCCCCAAAAAATCAGATAATATTTTTATTAAAGTTGTAGATATCTACCTATATTTTATATATTATATTATAACATAACAAAAAAACTAAAAAACTAAAAAAAAAATCTTTAAAGTTTATCTAAATAAACTTTAAATAAATAAAACTCACATGTCTATAACATATCTAACTCATATCATAACTTACCTAAATAATAATAATTAAAAACAAATAGAAACCACAGATAAATTAAATTAAAAAAAAAAAGATACCCACAACTCCATCTTAAATAAATTGAAAAAAAAAATATCCGAATAGAAACCACAAAAAATAAATAAATAAATAAATAAAAAGATATATCTATCTATCTATCTATATATTAAGAAAAATAGGGTTTCTAACCCCCCAAGTCATGTGGGAGCTTCAATATCTCAATCTAAATTTCCTAATTTTTTATTTTTTTAAAAAAAACCTTAGCATTTATTAACTTCTCCCAACTCTCAAGTATAAAAAAAATTATTTGAAAAGTCCAACACATATGAATTCCTTGAAAAGTCCCACCACATACTATTATTATCCATCATAATAATACTTTAATACATTAAGAACAATCATAAAAAAAAAAATTCTTGAAAAGTCCAACACATATGAATTTCATGAAAGTCCAACACATATTATTATTATCAAAATATTACACTTTAATATAATATAAAAAAAAGAAGACATTTAAAAAAAAAAAAAACATTTAAAAATCACAATTCACATATCTATACTATATATTAAGCAAAATGGGGTTTTTAACCCCAAGGCCTGTGGGAGCTCCAATCTCCTAATCCTAATTTTCTAATTTTTTGATTTAAAAAAAAAAACTCAGCATTTATTGACTTCTCCCAACCCAATCTCAGCATTTATTGACTTTTCCCAACCACAATCCATTTTGACTTCTCTCATAATTATTGCAACATCTTTTTCAATTTCTCTCATAAACTATGGTTACACACAAAAATAAAAAATAAAAAAGATAAGAATTTAGCTATAGATCTCAAAAAGGTATAACATCTAAATTTGAATTATGATTTAATAATATAATTATGTATTTTTTTTTATGTATATCTATCAAAATTTTAAATCACTTAATGGGACAAATTAATCAATTTTTCAAAATTATTGATTTTTAATTTACAAAATAGATTAAAAAAAACTATTGACTGATTTATTTATTTAATAACAAAAATATTTCATAATCTCTCCCTCCTAATCTCTCTCACAAATTTTCAAAAAAAAAATATTAAAACTTGCATTCATTTTCTCTTCCCCAAAAAATCAAATAAGAGCTCCAATCTCCTAATTCTAATTTTCTAATTTTTTTATTTAAAAAAAAAAATCTCAGCATTTATTGACTTCTCCCAACCCAACCTCAGCATTTATTGACTTTTCCCAACCCACAATCCCTTTTGACTTCTCTCATAATTATTGCATCACCCTTTTCAATTTCTCCCATACACTATGGTTACACACAAAAATTAAAAAAAAAAAGATAAGAATTTAGCTATAGATCTCAAAAAGATATAACATCTAAATTTGAATTGTGATTTAATAATATAATTATGTATTTTTTTTATGTAATTTTAAATTACTTAATGGGACAAATTAATCAATTTTCCAAAATTATTGATTTTTAATTTACAAAATAGATTAAAAAAAACTATTGACTGATTTATTTATTTAATAACAAAAATATTTCATAATCTCTCCCTCCTAATCTCTCTCACAAATTTTCAAAAAAAAATATTAAACTTGCATTCATTTTCTCTTCCCCAAAAAATCAGATAATATTTTCTATTAAAGTTGTAGATATCTACCTATATTTTATATATTATATTATAACATAACAAAAAAAACTAAAAAACTAAAAAAAAATCTTTAAAGTTTATCTAAATGAACTTTAAATCAATAAAACTTCATGTCTATCACATATCTAACTCATATCATAACTTACCTAAATAATAATAATTAAAAACAATTGAAAACCATAGATAAATTAAATTTAAAAAAAAAAGATACCCACAACTCCATCTTAAATAAATTGAAAAAAAAAAAACACCCGAATAGAAACCACATAAAAATAAAAATAAAAATAAAAAGATATATCTATCTATCTATCTATCTATATCTATACTATATATTAAGCAAAATGAGATTTTTAACCCCCAAGGCGTATGGAAGCTTCAATATCCCAATCTGAATTTTTTAAATTTTTTATTTAAAAAAAAACCTCAGCATTTATTGATTTGGTCAAAATTCTCTGATTAGCATTTATTAACTTTTTTCAATCCACATATCTTTCCACATGCCTGCAATTATTGATTTAGTCAAAATCTCCTGATCAGCATTTAAAATCCCATTATACAAATAATTATTGATACAATTCGTGTATAGTTACTGCAGTACCCTTTTTAACTTCCCCATACACTATGGTTAGTGATAAGAAAAAAATCTTAAAAAACATAATTTATATATTAAAAAAAAAATCTAAAACAAATATAAATATCTATAATTATCCCGTGCATAGCACGGGTGATAGGATAGTATAGAAATAATTGTGAAGTACAAATGAATTCCTTAAAAAATCCAACACATGATTATTATCCCTCATAATAACATTTTAATGCATTAAGAACAAGTATGAATTTTTTTTTTTGAAAAGTCCATCACATATAAATTTCTTAAAAAGTCCAACACATATGATTAGTATCAAAATATTAAATTTTAATATAGTATAAAAAAAGAAAAAAAAAGACAGTGGTGAAACACAACCCGTGCATAGCACGGGTGATATGCTAGTTAAAATTTATAACAAATGGTAGCTACAATTTTTAGTATTATAGGACCAATTCATATTTTAAACAAACCTTATGGGTGTATTTGTAATTTGTTAAAAAATAAAATATTTATATTTCATAATTCACCAAGAATGTTTGTGTAATTATGAAAAAACATGTTTCATAATTAACTAAGAATGTTTGCGTAATTACAGAAAAAAATCTGTTGCATAATTGATTAAGAATGTTTGCATAATTATAAAAAAAAAAATTCATTCAAAATATAGGCCATCATTAGTAAATTATTCAAAATAAAATGACAGAGGAAAGATAATTAAAAGTTGTTTTTTGTGAGAGAGGGAAGTGGGTTAAAAGCTAGGAAGTGGCTTTTAACCCACTTCCCAAAATAGGCCAAAATCGGAAAGAAAAGATGAAACTCAAGCAACTAAATTGTTCTTATATATGTAGATATATATAAATACATCTAAATATAATTCAAATAATTTTACTATTATTCAAATACCAATAAATCTCAAATAGTAATCTTATAAATTATTTAATCTTTTCTTTTTTCTTATGGACTTAAAAGTCCCATTCTAGTATGATTCAGATAATTTCACTATTATTCAAATACTAATAAATCTCAAATATTGATCTTATGAATTGTTTAGTTTTCTCTTTTTTCTTATAAACTCAAAAGTCTCATTATAATATGAATTACATAAAGGATTAAGCATAAACACGTGTTATTTGTTGGGGAATGAATATGGGTTTTCACATAATGTTAAAATTAATAAACATAATGTATTTTTTCCAAATGTAATATCCTAATGTAATACTCCAAAAATATAACACTCCTACATAACACTAAAAAACTCCTTAATGTACTTTTTTCAAACGTAACATTCTAATGTAACATTCTAATGTAACATACTAAAAAACTTCTTAATGTATTTTTTACAAACGTAACACTCCAATAAATGTAACACACAAAAACTCACCAGTGTATTTTTTTTTCCAAACGTAACAATATAATACTCTAATGTAACACCAGAAAAACCACATTAATAGAAATGTAGATTTTCATACTCAACAATTAATATTTCAGCCACCAATTCCCCAAAAAAAAAATTCACATCTCACATTTGTATTCTCATCTAAAAAATGAATCAAAAAATTAGAAAAATAAATCACAAAAAGACATTTATTTAAATTTAAATGGCTCTAAATCAAATAAATCTAACTTTTCAAAACAAAAATGGCTAATTGGTTTATAAGAAACCTCTTAAAACAAAATGGATCAACATTCCCCCATATAAGATTTATAGGTAATTTTTTTTTCAAACTATAGTATTTATTTTTTTAGTCACTTTCATAAGATTTAAAGACAATTATAATTATACCAACCTCCAAGTTTTAATTCATTTAATATTTGAATTTTATTTTATTATTAATTCGTAAATTGTGTGGATGAAAAAATATGATTGTCTCTATAGTTTTAGAAACTACAAATACTCTCTTATTATAATTTATTATTTAACAGAAGTAATAGAAAAAATAAAATTTATAATTATTATTCTATATAACAATGAAATTACAAAAATTGTTAATTAAAAATATTATTTTATGATCGAGTGTCCGGATTAGTTGGATTAGTTTATGTGCACCTCAATTAATCCGAAATCCATACAAAGTACTCTCTCCACGTAGATCAGACAAATCACGGGTAGAGCGACTAATCCGGGATCCACACAAAGCGTCCCCTCTACGTGAATCAGATAAATCTTGAATAGAGTCTGCAAACATATTTCCAAGGAGCAGATTACTCCTAATAGAAATTAAACTTGAGATTTGAAAGGAGTACACCCCTAAATCTCAAGTTGCACCTACTAAATTAATCCTTAGAATTATTTATTAAAAATTATTAATTAATTTAATGATAGATTAATAAAGTACTTTTCAATAAAATTGACGTTCGCTCTATTATTACTTCTTTCTCGAGGGAATTCTTCGGCTAAGCCGGTGCCCATATTTGTGGAAAACAAAGGCCCCGTTTGGTAGAGCTGTGGGAAAGTGATTATAGCTTATAGCTTATAGATGTGAACATAAGCTGATTTTTGACTTATAAATTAAGCTTCTCCTCCCCCACTCAAAGAATAAGTTGATTTTTGACTTACAAAAAACTATAAGCTGTATTGTTAAGCTGAACCAAACACATCAAAATAACTTAAATTAAGCTAAAAGCTGAAATAAGACCTACCAAATAGGGCCAAAGGACCATTCACTTTTTGTGATCGGTCATTTGTAAATTTTGTATTCAAATTTGTAGGAGGAGAATTATTTAGCACACTAACGTTTTGTTTATTTAGATAAAAAGTATTTTTTATGTTTGTTTGTGTTTGGTATAATTAAAAATAAAAGTTAACAAAAAATATTTTCATAATTAATAAAAAAAAAACCAGGCTTATTTAGACAAGGAAATATTTTTCATTTTTAAACACAAAAAAAAAAATTTCAAATTAAAATTTTATCAATGTCACTATACTATCATCGCCACACTTACCTCAACCATCACACCACCATCACCCCAGGCTGGTGAATCTAGGAAGGGACCAGGGCACATGCCCCTTAATTTTGTAATTTCTTTTATATATAAGGAAAATAATTAATAAATAAAAATTTATATAAAAATAACATTTAGAATAATTTCTTAATAGCATTTTTTAAATGAAGAAACTACAACCAACTACATTATTATGTACAACAATTTTGTAAAAAGAAAAAAATAATCAATATAACAGTGATACCACATCACTTACATGTAATAGTTAACCTCACTATAAATATGTGAAATTATTGAATTTTTAATTATATTTGACCAGTGAGATTAACCTTTCATGTATTATTTTATTATTAGTTAGTGATACCATATATCGATAATGACGTGGCGTCACCATTATTTGTGTATTATTATATAATTTATCATAAGACATACAAGACTTTTTTGCATTGCCTATAATATACTAGTTACAAGTAACACTATATTTTCTGATTCTGATATTTCACAACGTCAATTGTTAAAAATATATATTAAAACTTGTATATTAAATATTAAGATTTTGTGCTTAATATTAATTTAGAAAATTATTATCTATTGTTATTGATTATGAAGCAAAAAAAATTGAAATTGTAATTAATAAGTGCCCTCTCTAAACTATTTTTTTGACTCCGCCACTAGTCACCACCACTATTACCGCCACCCCACCATAATGCCATCACATCCACCTCCACTTTCATTCCACCACCACCACCACCAAATATAAAAAAAATATTTCATTTGAAAAATATTTTTTTTAAAAAAAATTAGCATAAAAAAATATTTTCTATTATTTTTTTATTTTTTATTTTACCTGAACAAACGAAGCATAAATATTAATTGATAGGTTCAATATTTATTATTCACCCAAAAAAAAGTTCAATATTTATGAAAGCCGATTTTGAAATGATTAGTATACTACCAAACTAAGAAAATCAATCATCTTGTTTGGTTTTAATTAATATTTTAAAATTTAAATTTTTTTATTTTTCGTATTTTTTTTAGTGAATTTTTTTAGTACTTTATATTTTTTTTTTTACTTTTTACATATACATAATTTAGATGCATATGAAAGGTAAAATATTTGTGAAAAATATTTTAAAAATTCAATAAATAGACAAAAATATAAAAATGTACTTAATTTTTATATATTTTATAATTTTTTTTGTTTGACGATTTTTTTAAAGATTTTTTCATAAATCTTCTACTTTTTAAATGTATTTAGATTAGGTGCATCTAAAAAATAAAAAAATTTCTTAAAGTATTAAAATTTTTGACAAAAAACAAAAAACTTAATTTTCTAAACTAATCAGTGTGTCTGGTTTCAGTTTTTTGGATTAAGTGTTTTGAAAATTGAATTTTTTATTTTTTGTATTTTTTTTTAATGAACATTTTTTAAATTTTAAGCATTTTTTTTTACATTTTTAAATGCACCTTACTTAAATATGTCTAAAACGTAAAATATTTGTGAAAAATATTTTAAAAATTAATAAATACACAAAAATATGAAAAATATACTGAATTTTTGTTTTTGGTTTTTTTTTGTATTTTTGGTATTTAGTGAATTTTTTAAAGATTTTTTCCACAAAAATTATACCTTTCAAGTATATTTATGTTAGATGTGTCTAAAAATTCAAAAAACTACTTCAAATGTTAAAAAAAATTTAGTAAAAACAAAAAAAAAAATACAAAAATAAGACAGTAGAATTTTCTAAAAGTGTTTTCACAAAACTAAAACCAAACAAGTTGAATGGTTTCTGAAACAAAACAATAAAAGTTCAAGGATCTCCAATGCCGGTAAATTAAAGTTTTTTTTTTTTTTTTTTTTTTTTTTTTTCTAGGGGTTTGGTGATAGACCATTCAGTGTCTAACTTGTCATTCAAAAGGACAAGAATTATATGGATCCTTTCAAAACCCCCGAATATTTTAAAATTTGTTTCTTTTACTATAATATGTGTGTGTGTATGTGTCTGATTGCAATCACTCTCTCTTATCTCAATCTCTCTTCTCTCTGTCTCGCTTTTATCACTATTGCTCTTCATCAACGCCATCGCTGCTCTCTACCGGTGCCACCGCCGCTCACAATGGAACCCTTTCTCTATCGTCTTCATCACCACTGTCATTCATCGTATCCACAATCTCAAATCTAAGATCATTCACAGTTGTTGTCGTGGGAAAATTACGATTCCTGACAGTTCGCAAACCTGATATTTGAGATCCTTCACTCTCTCACTCTTTGGTTCTAATGGTTCATGCTCTCTCTCTCTCCCTCTCTCTCCTTCTTCTCATGATCCTTTGTTTTCGAACTTTGTCTCCCTATTTCTTTTTCTTCTTCTCATGATGCTTTGTTCTTTGAACAATAACAATTTACTCTAGTTCATGACACAACTCTCTTGTAAAGCCATCGTAGCTCATTTTAAAGTAAAATTTTATTTTGAATCATGATAAACTTTACTCTTCAAAGTAAAATTTTACACTGTAATTAAAAAAAAAGGTAAAATTTTACTCTGAATCAGAGTAAAATTTACTATGATTCAAAGTAAAATTTTACTATCATTAAGCAGATCAGCATATTGTTAATCAGAGTAAAATTTTGCTGTTACAAAAAATAGAGTAAATACTAAATGAATGAATGAATTAGAGTCAAATTTTACTTTTAGATATATGAACAAACAAACAAGAAAACTCTTAATTTTTCATTGCAATATCTCACTTTCTCATTTTTCTATCAAATCTAAGTTTTTTTAATCTGATCTAAAGTTATTGATCTTAAATATGAGTTCGTAGGTATCAAATCTAATATGGTAGTGGTTTGACGGTAAAAATGGTGATTGCTAACTGATAGTGAAAATGAGCAATGCCGGTAGACGATAATAATGGTGGAGACGATGAACAACCATCGAGTTGGTGAAGAGAGAGAAAGAGTGTTATAAAAGAAAGAGAGGATATAATGATCAAATCAAATATTCAAATAACAAATTTCATCCTTCATACATTTTCTTTTCAATCATGATTTATGTCTACTGTCTTTAAAAACAAAATTCTTTCTTTTTTTCTTTTTCCAAAATTAACATGGTATAATCTTTTAAAGATAGTCAAGTATCATGTGGTTTTAGCCTTGTTTTTTTTGGTTTTTCCGAAGAACTTTAAAAACAAAAAAACATAATGTAAACCACAATGGCCCTACTACATTGAATAAAAAAGCCACGAAAGGGAAACTTATAGAAGGGGAGGTTAATTCTAGTTGGCTTGAAATCCAGTTTTAAGTAATTCTAACTCTAATTCCATGATTTTCCCTACTACACACTGTAAATCTCTCCAAACAGACTACGCACAAGAAAAGGAACTCACTAAAATGTATTCCCAAGCCAAACAACTTCGATGGAAAAAAAAAAACCAAACAATCCCAGAAGACGCTAACAGAAACGAAATTCATAAAATTTAAAAATTGTAATCTATAATCGTTATCATCATCACTGATATAAAATCATTCTACATTCACAATGGCACATAAAAATTTCAGAGTAAATATTGGTTGCCTCAAAGAATATGCTAAACCAACTACGAGCAACTAACTCAAATGAAAAAAGTCTATGAAATGTGCCCATGACAAAATCACACCACTGCAGTACAGAGAGACAAACTGGTCCCGCAACCATCTCTCAGGCAAACCTGTAACCAAACAGCATGTAGATAATTAAATATATAAATAGTTAAAGAAAAAGGATAAATAAAAATCAACAAGCAAATAAATCTTCGGCAGATCCAAGAGGAAACTTGAGCAATCTCATCGAAAATGGAAAAAAGGAATCACCACAAAGTGGTCGCTTTCAAACTTCTCTTATACTTGAGAGTCCAAGATTTCACAAAAATAAAAAAATAGTATATAATACATCGCTTGCTGTTTTATTTCAATAAAATACATGTAACCAAAAACTCACTAAAATCTGCATACTTCAAAACCATAGAAACCAAATCTTCTAACTAGCACACTAAAGGATGCTTTCTATCACATGTTTACTCGAACAATTTCCTTGTCAGCAACCAAATAATTTCATGATGCAACTTTTTCCCATAAATCAGTTTTCTCTGGCCAAGTACTAAGACCTCGTTAGGGGTTTGGCATTTTTAGTGACTTTTTTGCTTTGAAAAATGTTACATATAATCTTATTTCTTCTTTTCTCATTCCAAGACACAAGTGGGTGGGTTCCATATGCATTTATGAATGTGGAACCCATTGCTTTTGTGTCTAGGAGTGAGAAAATGAGGTAAGAAATGAGATTATGTATAGCATTGCTCTTTGGCTTTTTGACTTTTTATAAGGTGAAAAAAGTTAAATATGTTTAGGAATAACTTTTTTTTAGTTATATGGAAAAACATGAATGTACATAATTGGCTTTTTTAGAGGCTTTTGACTTTTTTAGCTTTTCAATTTTTTTAGCCTAAAAGCTAAGTTTCCAAATGAGGCCTAAATAAGGTTTGACTATGAACACTACATACCACCCAACTCAAGGGGAAAACACTTAAATTTCAATGAATCAATTTCACAGTAGGAACCTAGCATCTTATGTGAATCTATCAGAATAATGGCATCCTTCTCATAGTTTTGAATTTCAGTTATATGAGAAAACCTAAAAGCTAGCATTCCAAAATATATGTGATGCCAACGATTTTCAGTAATGGTCCCATTTAAGCGATAAAATTTTACTTCAAATGACAGAAAATGGCAATGGGGCCACTCAAATTAACTGGTACATCCAACCCGCACCCTGAATGGATCTCACATGATGCAAAAGATTCAGATGAACTATTCAATGCATTTACAACAAGACCTGTAACTGATCCCAATTTTTAATTGTCTTAAGGACGAATATAAAAGATGGATTAAGTGAATAAGCCATAAAAAGGCAAAATTCCCTTCATACAAGAATTATGTTCTCACCTTAAGAAAGGGGATTGATACAGCTGGGACCGTCTTCAATGGCCTTCGTGACGTGGTGTAAGCACTGCAACTCAGCAAAGAAAAAAAATGTAAGGCCCAGCACCAGAATCAACCTAAAAAATGTCAACTGCCACAGACTGCAAAATGAAGAACAAGAAAACCCCAGAAAAATCAGAAAAATAAACAGAAAATGGGCTAAACAAATGGAAAGCAAAAAAGATGTGTTAATTTCAAGCAACAGCTACCCAATATGAGGGCAGAAAACTTGAAATGGGACCACACTGCACTAACAAGCCACTATAAAAACACTGATACACACCACATCGTATTAGAAAATTGAACAGCAGGGTTTTATTTTTTAACTTCCTAGGATGCAAGAACTAGGAGTAACAACTACAAGTCTTGTGTCAATCCATATGCGGATATAAGAACGCTTGAACAATCAAGCCGGCATGATTGTGTTATAGTCTACAAAACGAGGGACTTCTAAATCTAAAACTCACACACTTCAAAAAGAAAAACTATAAAAGATATCATAGGTAAATAATTGCCATAGGAATTGCTAATTATCAATATATTGGTTCAACTAATATAATTCCTATGATGTTACCACATATTACGAGCTTGTTGGTAAGTGGGAATATCAACACTCCAATCACACACAAAGATAAATTAATAATAAATGAGAGAGAATTTCAATAGAGAAAACATGAGTCAAAGATGACACTTTAGAGAAAATCAATTAATCACCAGTGACAAAACTAGGATTTTCACACAGGCCCAACCAATTGCTTTTAGGCTGACGGATTTCCTTCATTATTCGTACCCCACTCTTCGTCAGCCTCGTTACCATTAACGAGTACAGCACCATCTGTTGAGTCTGCATCCACAACAACAGCCTCTTCTTGCTCTTCGTCTTGTGCCTCTTCTTGCCCTTCCTCTTGTGCCTCTTCTTGCCCATCTTCATACACCTCTTCTTCTCCATTTAGTTCCTCGTCCTGATAAAAGGAAGAAAATTCATTAATGGAACACTACAATATTGGTTAAGTTAATTTTACTGGAAAAACAAGATCCATAAATGTATACTCAAAACATCTACAATGTGGAATATCAGAACCTGATTCATATTTCTTAGGGGCATACAGATCCATTACAGGGCAAGTCACTCTTAGATGGCTCTAAATCTACAATATTAACAACTTAAGACAGCCAAGCTTTTTCACAATGTTTAAAATGAAGATCAGGTATTGTTGCATTGTTTTACATATACAAACACGAACTTCTTAAAAGTTTCAAAATATATATATTAAGAGGAAAAGAAAATTATACATCAAGAGTTACCTCATGATTCAAGCCACCATTTTCAAGTGGTGCATCTTCACCCATTTGCAAATTTTTGAAAGCCTCCACAAGGTTAACATGTGATCTATCCGCGTATTTTACATATTCTGCTGCTGGAGGATAAGTACCCCTAAAAAGCAAATGGAGGGAAATACATAAATGCAATGCATTGAATTGCAATGTTTACATCATGTATCAGGCATTTGAAAATATTATACTCCACTGACAGGCCACGCTTCAAAATTCTCCTCAGGGATACACATGCAAAGGCAGTATTGCCCAGTAACATAAAAGATATCAAATTCTGAAGATGGAGAAAGATACAAAATACATATTATTGGTAAGATGAATTAACCATTGGGGCAATCACAAACACATTACTCCGAGGCTGAATATCCTAACATTAATTTCATCAAAAAAAGAAAAAGGAGAACGCAGTAGAAAGCCACGTAATGAAACCTTGTATCTGCAACTTTCGATTCAACTGCAAGAGCAACTTGCCAGTCCTCGAATAAATTAGGATACTCTTCAGGATCAGCCAATGATTCTGCAGCTTTTGGATTAACCTGCACAACGTGTAAAATGATTAATATAGATCAACTAATATTACAGACTTCTTTCTCTATGACTTGATAAAAGACAAATACAACTTTTATAATTTGAGGCACTACAATATTCACCAAGTTTGGGAGCACTAAGGATCTTATTAGCAACGTTTGGAAATGCCCATTCTTGGAAGAGACCCTTAGCATGAATTATATTGCAAGGCATTTCCAACTTTTCTTTTTTGTAGTGATGGGAAGTGGGGGAGGAGGGGAGGACATGCTGAAACTATCAAGCCCAGCAGATTTTCACACCTTTATCTCTTTTTTTGTTCTTTTGTTTTTTGTTTTTTGTTTTTTGTTTTTGTGTGTGCGTGTGAAAATATCATAATACAACTTCTAAGAGTAATTTAGGTATGGAAATACCTACATATAATTTGTCATTTTGGAGATCTAAGGATTTAATACAATCCAATCAAATTCAGTCAAACCCAACAAATTCTTAACCTTTTCTCTTAAAACAAAAAAAAAAATACATCTTTA